>JAOUQX010000019.1:7503894-7516480 GCA_028566295.1 Liobagrus marginatus | reverse complement strand
GTTGAGAGCATCCTGACCGGCAGCATCACAGCGTGGTTCGGGAACAGCACACAACAGGACATACGAGCTCTAAAGAGCTCCACATCTACACTTGCGTCCATCTCTTAACTGGATCCTGACAGCTGGCACAACACACGATTGTGTTTAACAGAAACTAAAGCCAGCAGGCAGGCACGAGTATCATCCCTTATTTGTGATATGAGGACAGGACACCAGTTTCTCATCGGCAGTTACTAGCTGTCATTTTGTTGTTGCGTAGTTAAAATTTTTTCTGCCTAGTTTCTGTTAAATAAACACAACACAACCTGATTGCCTAGACACAGTTTGAAATTATGCTACTCTTTAGACCAGGCGGTTGAATCTTTAATTAAAAATGATTGCAAGTTACTCATCAGGAAAGATTTCATAATTGTGGTAAGAGACGTTCTCTCCTGTGTTCTCCTGCTATAACGGTCAAACATCACATGTTCACCGAATGAAATGGTGCCGAATAGAACGCTGAAAATAAAATGTCACTTTCTCTTGTTTGCAGAAGGAGAAATCTGTTCAGTCACAAGTCCCCAACCAGACTTATGTCTTCCAGTCCGATTAAACCCACTGCAAAGGAGGACAAGCGGGTGAGATTAAGCTTCAGATCTCTCTAGCTCGTCTTACTGTATTCCATTTCTGTGTGCAACAGAAACGTTTTCTTACTGTTATCATATCAAATCTTTCATGACCATTTTACTAAGACTATACGGGAAGTTGTGAATTCCGGGTAACATTTTTGTTTCACTTTTGGATGCACTGATGCCTAATATTAAGCAATCAGGTCAATCAGAAAACTCTGTTTAGGTTGTGTATCTAAAGTTAAATAAAAGTAGCGCGAGTGTTCATATTTAGACAGTAATCAGCTCTGCTGATGTCTCGTTCCTTTCAGGATGAACGACTAAGAAGACCCTCATCTGATGACAGTGACTTAGAAGCCCGTCTCAACAGCTGGAACCTTGGGGTAACATGATCTCATAAGATAATACATGCACACAACCAAGTGTTTTGTTAAACATTACTCGATCAAACAACTGCTTATCAATCTAATTCTGTTACCATACTGTCTATAATCTCATTTTATTTTACATAATTACATTATTTACTAGTATTATTACTATTAATAAATTTAGTCATAATTGTCAACTTATTCATTCATTCATTCATTGTGTAGCTTTTATCCTGTTCATGGTCGTGGAGGCGCTGGAGCCTATTCCAGCTAACTTAGGGCGTGAGGCTGGGTGTTATCTAATTATATGTCCTCTAATTCACTTCATTTAGTTTCTGCAGTAAATGTGCTATCTGGCATGTAAACGGTGTCGAGTGGTTGCATGCAGTGCCATAAATTTCATCTTGTGTAATAATTGACAGTTATGTAGGTGTGTTTTGAACTTTGATATTAACCGAACCCCTGTAAGTTCTGCCCACCTCATCATTTCTGTTTCAGTTCTAAAACAGTGTTGTTCTATAAATTAACTCATCTAATACATTGCAAAGGTTATCAGCACAGGAAAGTCAACAGGAGAAGGTGTATTTACAATTCTGGCATTTTGGCAGACAACCTTATCCAGAGTGGCTGATGTTCATCACATTATTTTATCCAGCAGAGCTGTATATTTTATCCCACAGTGGCAGCTTGGTGATTGAATCTATAACCTTCTGGTCAGCAGTCCAGTACCTTAACCACTGAGCTACTACCTCCCACTTTATACCATTCAGTGTGTAAGAAACATGACACGATTAGTTATTAGTGATTAGTTATAACAAGGTAATTGAATGACTGTTTACTACAGATCTGCAACACAATATTCTGTCTCTTGTACATTTTCTGTCTTTTTAATTTACCTTTACAGCATCTAGCAATAAATGATTGTGTTTAATCAAACAGTTGCATCTGTTAGAATGAGACATTTCACGCATTAAAAAATAAAACATGGATCCATTGTAATATCGCTGTGCTATAAATAGAACAACACTGTGTGGTTATATGAAAATAATGCTCGTCTTTGGACTAGTGGCACTTTGTTAGTGCACAGCAAGACCCCCACACAATAACTAAGCCACCCACTTGTTTCATTGTTTTCTTATTGCTGCATGGTTTGGCCTGTTGTTCCTTACTTAGCGAGTGTACCACAGTGTTGATCTGGAAGATAGCACTCATTCTGCTGAACAAGATTCTTGTGTCTGTATGGCAGTTATACTGACTGTGTTTCGCATCAGGGATATAATGAGTCAGGGCAAGTGTTGATATTTAGTAAAACACACCCTTGTTCATGCAATATTGCCTTCATATTACTGTAGAGCAAATAAAAGTGATTTGTATGTAGTTTTTATTACTTCTGACACTAGATGGCCTAATGGTTAATTATTTTACCTCTAGAAGTAATAACTCCTCAAGATGTCCCATTCTCTTTATAGCGCAGTCGCTAGCTGGCTAGTCAGCTCACATTGATTTGATTTGTAAATTTCCGGGGACAAAAATGATCATGCTTTCCTCCTTTTCATTTTCATCTGCCAGACTTTTCTATTTTATGCCAAAAGTTATCTTCCTGAAAAGTTAGTTTTGCCATGTGTGCTGATCTCACGAACACTAATAGGTTTTTTAAACTAGGCGGTTGAGTGGAGTAAGATAGAAACTGTGAAATGTCTCAGTTGGGTTACAGGAAACACTTATAGGCACTCTTAGAACACAGCTCGACCAATCAAATTAGTGGACCGGATGTAGTTGCTGTGTCAAAAAAAAGAAGAAGAAAATATTAGGTTTGAGGACAGATGATCAACAAGGGAGACGGAGTAATACTAATGTTCTTTCAGCCTGACTTTTTCTTTCTTTTTTCCCCATTTTGTTCATTAATGTTTAGATTTTTGTGTTTGGTATTACCTCTCTGTATTCCAACTAGAATGTGATCTAATTTGATGCTGTGAGAGCTCGAGCATAAAGCTGCTGGTCTGCAGTGAAGTTGATGTGATGCTAAAACTCTGAATGCTAATGCCTTAGTAGCCATTGTGCTCATGTTCTCTCTGTGTCTCTCTCTCTCTCTCTCTCTCTCTCTCTCTCTCTTGTCTATCTCGCTCTCTCTGTCTCTCTCTCTCTCTCTGGTCTATCTCGCTCTCTCTCTCTGTCTCTATAAAAATGTTTGACGGAGTTCCATTAGCATGCCAAACTCCAAACATTCCTTACACACCTCATTGCTCCTTTTATGTTTGCGCTTGGCTTCTGCGAACCTGAAAGCACAATGAAAATATAAAGGAATGTTGCTTACTCCTATCTTATAAGATCAGTGGGCAGAAAGCAGAGCAGCTGGTGCTCACGGGGTCCATGCGAGTAAAACTGTTGTCCACGTTCAGCTCAGACTAGATGTTAAGTGATCAAATTCAGATACTTGCTTGATGGATTTCTGTTTGAAGTTTGAACACAGCGCAGTCATGGTTCTTTGTTGTACAATATCATGCTGTTTCATTTTCAGTGAATACAGTTTGCATCAATGTTATATATTTCAAAATAATTATCTATAGAACATTATAGAGAAGTGGAAGTGTCACTATTTTACCAGTTCTTTGTTGTTGTTTTGGCAACAGCTCCCACGCTTCGTTAAATGCATAATTTGCTGCCCGAGCTAGAAAAATGTTCATGTCTACATGTTATGATTTATACTGTAGGTAGCAGTCTGTTTGACATGGTAAGATTTGGACCGTTTAGGGCTGGAGGATTAGGGTCAGAAGTTTCTAGTATTGACTTGAACATATCTTGGACTATCTTAATCAAACCATGAAAGACTCCACCTTGACTTAAACTTAACTAGTCTTAGTCTTGTTTGGACTTGACTAAAAGCATACAGTGAGCTGCGGTTCTACCAGCAGAAAAGCCTTTGCTAAAGCTAAAGGTTGGAGTAGAATTCTCAGACTTGTTTGAGCGGACTAGAATGCTGTGGCAACTCAAGTAACCACTTTTTACATCTGCGTTGAACAGAAAAAATACCACGTGTCAAACCTTGGGCTGGATGCAGGTCAGCACAGAACAGGAATCTGAGTCAATACTGGACATAGGGTTCACTTACACTGGACAGATGAAGACTGGAAAAAGCAATACTGAACTTTCCATTCTAGTCTGATGTCACTGACAAAACTGGGCACTTCCACTAATAATCACTCAACAGCCACTGAGTTACTGAGATCACAATTTGTCCACTTCCGATGTTTGATATTTGATGTTTATCTTGACTTGGTATCTTGCTTGGATTTTACGCTTTGCACAACTATTCAGAATTCAGCAATAGTATCATCTTTCTATCATTTCCCAAGCCTAAATTGTTTAGTAAAATACTGGCTAAAATTTTACTTGCTTTGTTTTTCCTAGGCAGGGATTTGTCTCACTCAAGGATTGGAAGAATATGAAAGAGCTTGCAGATGTGTAACGTTTAATCAGATAGAGATGAGAGTTTTAATGTTGGTGTGAAGGCTATATTGACTTTACAACTGAATTGCTATACCACAAGCGTCTTACATATTTTTTGTTCAGCATAGCCAAACTGGTTGGCCAGACCAACATGGCAAATTTTGAATCCCCCCCAAAAAGGGGTTTAAAAAAAACATTAAGTAATTAATTAAATAAATAAATAAATAATTTTAAAAAAGCTATCCTAGCAAATTCATTGCTCCCTGGATTGTGGAGTCTTTCAACGTTTTATAAGGAGGTGTGTCCTAACATAATACACTTTGTCTTTCCACCTCTCTCTGGCTTGCTGCGAATATACACGCCCCATTCCCAGCTGCAACATTTTTGTATTATTTATTTATTTATTTATTTATTTATTTATTGAGACAGTGTAAAGACTTGCTACTGTATGTGCTTTAAGGTCAGCAAGTCTGTCGGATCCCATTGGAGCCAGTATGCTCAAATTCTGTTCGATTAATCGTTCAAATCCTAAATAATAGTAGATGTTCCTGTACAGGAGTAGATTTGTTGCAAAATTCCAAATAAATTGATTATAAATGTAATAAATAAATATACAAACAAACAAATAAATAAATAAATAAAGAGATTAACAAACCCCAAACATCTTCACAAAATGAACAGGATGAGATCCTTTAATAAATCTTCGAGTTTCACAAACATTAAAAAATAAATCAAATGAGACTTGCAAATAAAAAACATTCATAAATATATTTTTGTTCTACAACCCCAACTTTGAATGGGATTTATTTGTGAACCACCTCCTGCACCTTTGTGAATCTCTCGCTGTGCGACATTTCTAAGGTCAAGATGCAACACCAATCCACAAAAGGGTAGACTCCACCCACTGTCTACTTAAGCCAATCAGATACCGGTCACATGGCCCTGGCCAATCGTAGCACCTTATCGCGCCAACTAATCCCGTTTTGCCTTGCAATCAGGGCCGGGACAGGCGCCGAACCTACGTAGAGCTATAGAGAGAAAGGGAGAGAGAGGGAGGCTATAATTAGTTACTTCTTATCGGCTCTTGTTTTATTTTATTTTATTTTATTTGAACTTTCTTTGTCAACACTGTAACTGCTGCAGCCATGCTAATAAAGCTGACTGGATTTAATTGAAGACTTCAAATAGTCCCAGTGCTTGGCTGGCAATTCAAATCAATATTCCTTTAATTCCAAATTCTTGATGATAAAGCATTTTTCAAAGATGCATCTTTTATCAACCTTTTATACAAATTCACCGAAGATTTTGTTGATGAATAAATTGTTTATTAGCTTGTGTGCCAGTGGCTCTCATTTATGGTGATTACAGGTCTGAGTAGACAAGCAATAAAAGTGGGACCTGCATCCATACACAAAGGAGTATGATACTGTGGTTATTTAATCATCCTGATAAAACATCTTAAAAACAGCACATAAAAACAACACACATAATGGCAGCCGATTCTTCGGTTCAGTTGAAATACGTTTTCGTGGAAACTGAAAATTGAGTTTGCTACAAAGCAGTTTTGCATGTATTAAATCCATTTAGATTGATTTGCGTACTTTTCTGCCCTGCCGAAACCTATCAGGTATAATATGGAGTGACTTGCTGCGCCGACTACCACTGGGAGTGAAGACAGTAGCCCACGCAACACCTCGTAATACGCATTCCTTAATCAGTTGTACAAAGAGCTCTGCAACTGGAGCCAGTTCATAGACAGTTTAGTCTTTCTCGCTCTCGCTCATTCCTTTTTCTCTCGTTGTCGTTCATGTTTGTTTACAAGGGAAGACTTGCAAGGTGGCCTGACATACACAACTTTGTGTATTTCTGTGCGAAAGGCGCATACAGGACTGTGGATTTACACAAATCTCCTTCCCTGATCCTACATTAAGCATTTTGTCATAAGTCTAGAGAGTTTATAGACGAATAAGAATTAGTGTTTGTGTGGGTGGTTTATAAGCACTACTTTAGAGTAGGCACACTTTCAGTGTTGAATGTGTTGCTGTGTGAGCGCGCTAGCAAACTGAATGAGATGGACTGGACTTGGTAGCCTTGTGATTTTTCTCTGAAACCTCGTGTGTGTGTGTGTGTGTGTGTGTGTGTGTATGTGTGTGCGTGTGTGCGTGTGTGCGTGTGTGCGTGCGTGCGTGCGTGCACTCGTAAGTCAAGGCCCCACTGTCTATATATATATAGATATAGATATATGTAGATATATATATATATATATATATATGTGTGTGTGTGTGTGTGTGTGTGTGTGTGTATGTATATATAAAAATATTAAAAGAATTCTTTTGAAGGTTTTTTCCCCTCCCCTACCTGTATGTCTGTGCCATTCCAGACAGCTTACTTTCATTCTTGCTATCTGTCTGTCTGCACCATGAGCAACGTTTGGCTGACTTTCAAAAGTCATCCAACCTTCTTCAGTCCTAGTCATCTTCCTCATAGTGTAATCAAAGCACCTAGATGCTCTGGCTCTGTTTGTGTGTGTTTATGTGGGCACTGTTGACAAAAGCCCAAACTGAGAAGGGGGGAAAAAATACAGTCCAAAAAAATGAACGGAAATGGTTTGAAAGCACACAATGCCTTGAAATGACCCCTGGTATTCTCTTGCGTAAACACACCGAGTTTAGGGAAGAGTGTTTTTAAGTGCCGTCCTTTGAAGTCGGCGTACTTTGTTTATGATGGATAAATGGAGGCCGGAGTGGGAGGGGAAGTGTGAAAAGAGCAGAAGCACCTTGCCAAAAAGAAGAGCAGAGTTAAGGCCGTGTTGCATTGTTTTATTTTTGCAGATTGAATACCCCAGGTATTTGCGCGAGAACCCTATTCCCCTGTCTCCGGTAAGTGCCAAGGCTTCTTAAAGGGGGGCAGGAAGTGGGGTTGCTTTGATGATTTTTCACTCTGCTCATCTCGTCTCTCTCTCTCTTTGTCCAATAGATTCAACCAAAATCATGCCTAAGAAAAAGTAGCACTCTTACCGATGAACCTCCTGTTTACAAAGTAGAGGTAGGCACCAAACTGTCATTCCTAAATTCCCTAAATGTGTTGTCAAACTTATGAAAGAATCTTGGCTCCATTTGCATTCCACAGAATGATATCACTGAATGTGTTTACATGCACACTAATCCTGTGATCTGAGCCCAGCGCGTGCTCTATCACTTAACAAATCCAAAACAACAAGCTAGAGTTAGGAGCCACTGTGTAACTTCGAAATGGGGTCATTCTCTCTCTTGAAGAATAGGAGAACTGTTCTTGCTTCTGTGTCAGTTGGAAAGGATTTGACAAGAAATGACAATTTCCTAAAGATATTTTGCAGAGCCTTAGAAGCTTAAAAACTGAACAATGGCTTTAATTTTTGGGTTGTTTATTACACTAATCGAGTCGCCGTGTTCAATATAAATTTCATCAAATCAAGGATGGTGTTATGATATTAATATTAAATGTTCCTTTTTGACCTAAAATAAAGACACTTATTTGTGAATGAAGTTCACAAAGTCTGGTGTCTAGAAGCATAAATTATGGAGAGTCTATGTACTATATTAATCTGTGTATTTCAGGTTTAAACAGAGCACTACAATTAAGAGGACACTTCACTATCAAATTAGGGAATTAACATGAGTGACAGTAAGAATTTTTATATTTTATTAAAGGTGCCATCGGACACGCATGTCACAAGTTGTCATGTTTCTTTAGGGTATTTCTGAAATGTCTAACACGTTCAGGTTAAAATTCCTCGTCAGTTGTTATAAAAAAAAAGCTATATTGTTTCTTTCGCCGTTGCCAAAGGCCGGGGTACCACCGTGGAAAAGTTCATTTAGTTCAGTAATTCAGCTCAAGTATTAAATAAATCCAATGCACACAGACTGAAGTACTTTGACTTTGGTTCTTTTAATTGTGATGATTTTGGCCGCATTTTAACAAAAACCCACCAATTCACTATCTCAAAAAATTTGAATACTTCGTAAGACCAATAAAAAACATTTTTTGTGAATTGTTGTCCTTCTGGAAAGTATGTTCATTTACTGTATATGCACTCAATACTTGATAGGGGCTTATTTTGCTTTAATTTCTTCCACAATTCGGCGTGACATGGGCCAGTCAAGCACACCAAAACCATGGTCATTTAACCAAATTATGGTGTTTTTGGCAGCATGGGCATGTGCCAAATCCTGCTGGGAAATGAAATCAGCATCTTTTAAAAAGCTGGTCAGCAGAAGGAAGCGCTCTGAAGTGCTCTAAAATTTCTTGGTAAACTGGTGCAGTGGCTTTGGTTTTCAAAAAACACAGTGGACCAACACCAGCAGATGACATTACACCCCAAATCATCACAGACTGTGAAAACTTAACACTGGACTCCAAAAAACTTGTGCTATGAGCTTCTCCACCCTTCCTCCAGACTCTAGGAGCTTGGTTTCCAAATTGAATACAAAACTTAGTCTCATCTGAAAAGAGGACGTTTGACCAACAGTCCAGTTCTTCTCCTTAGCCCAGGTAAGACACCTCTGATGTTGCCTGTGGTTCAGGAGTGACTTAACAAGAGGAATACAAAAACTGTAGCCAAATTCCTTGACATGTCTGTGTGTGGTGGCTCTTGATGCCTTGACCCCAGCCTCAGTCCATTCGCTGTAAAGTTCCCCCAAATCCTTGAATGGATTTTGCTTGACAAGCCGCTCAAGGCTGCGGTTCTCTCACTTTGTTGTGCATCTTTTTCCTTCTACACAACTTTCTGTTAACATGCTTGGATACAGCACTCTGTGAACAGCAGCTTATTTGGCAATGAATGTTTGTGGCTTACCCTCCCTGTGAAGGTCAATGATTGTCTTCTGGACAACTGTCAGATCAGCAGTCTTCCCCATGATTGTGTAGCCTAGTGAACCAAACTGAGAGACCATTTTGAAGGCTCAGGAAACATTTACAGGTGTTTTGAGTTGATTAGCTGATTGGCATGTTACCATATTATTTGTTGAGAAAAAAAACCTTCTTAACTGACTTGGCCTTGTAATCCATCCTGGAGCCTGCGCTTAAACTGCACTAATCTTTTACTGTTCTGCTCAAATGAAAAATTATCATCCTAAATGACTTTGGGCTATTTATACAATCTAGGCTAACACGTAAACCTCCAAGTTTAAAAAAAAAATTTTTTTTTTTAATGCCTCTTGGAACGCGGCTTCTAGCGTTAGCAAGTGCGCGTAGAGGATTTGAACGGCAGAAGAAAAGAATCCCAGTAATTCTAGAAAGTTTAGTGAAACCCTTCTCACCAGCCACCAGGCTTTCATGAGGAGAAATGGGGCATGACTGGGCTTTTACTGTTGATGAAACAGCAGCAGTGGATTGGGGTGAGAAGGAGGAGAGGGTGAAGTTCTAGCACTGCACACTGTTTCCTGCATTCATCTCTAGTCCCTCTCCTGACAAAAAGACCTCTCTAAAGATGGATTTATTCCCCCCCTTTTGTCTGTTCCAACTTTTTCTCTCTTCAAGCAGGAAAAAAAAGCCCTGCTGGCTGAATCTTTCAATTTTTTTCCTTGTCTCTCACATTCTTTCTCTCACTATAGCATTCTCTCTCTCTCTCTCTCTCTCTCTCTCTCTCTCTCTCTCTCTCTCTCTCTCTCACACACACACACCCACAATCTCACATTCTTTCTGTCTGCCAACTTCTTTTTTCTCTGACAGGGTTTGAAATAGGACACAGTGCCTCCATATAGACTGATCACCTGGTGTTTAAGGTTTTGTCTGTTTTAATGAGAGAAAACCGTGTGTGTGCACCACTTTATTAGGAACACCCTTTCTACAGGTCATTCCTGCAATTATCCCATCAGCTACATGCGGCAGCAGGTCCAGTGTTTGAGTTAAGTGTAATCGCTGTGACTTTGTAGCATGGTTGTTGATGCACGACTGGTCCATGTCAAGGATTTCACAAACAGCTGATCGTTAGATTGTTACACATAGTTTTTGATGTGCAGCGATTCTGGTGGCTAAAACACCTGGTAAATGAGAGAGATCTGAGACTAATGAGCAGACTGGGTTGAGCCGGCAGGAGGTCTGTAGTTACTCAATTACTTTTACGGCCAAGTACCCAACACAGCGTATCTTAAGGTCCATGAACTACAAAGGCAGACTTCCAGAATGAAGAAGAATCTGCGGCCATCATGATCATGGACTTGCCCAAACTGGCCCTGTTGAAACAAAGCAAAATGTGGGTTTATTTTGCCTTTAATGGTTTTTTTTTTTTTGTATTCACACCGTTCTTTTTTGTTTTAAGAGTTGGTTTTTTTTGGCAGTTTTGCCTTTATTTAGAGGATAGGAGAGTAGATAGACAGGAAGCAAAGTGGGAGAGATAGCAGGGGAAGGGATCGATAAATTTCCACGTCCCAGGAATCAAACTCGGGTCGCCCAGAGTGTAACAGCGCTGTATGATTCGACGCGTTTCTTTAAGGCTAATGCGCCGATGTCCTCACAACATCCTGTAACGTGAAAACCTTTGAAGATTAGCTATTTTTTTAAAACTCAAATGTGCCCAACATCCATGTCACAGTTGAAACCATAGCCGTCTACATTTTTTCCTCCTTTTGGTTCAAACGTTTAACTAAAGCTCTTGTCCTGTATCTTCATGGTTTCATGCATTGCTGCATGCATGATTATGCTTGCCTAGCTGATTGAATAACTGATAAATCATCTTAATATAGTGGCTGATTTGTACGTTTCAATACATAGAGGTATATGTTTATTAAAAATGCATACATATATAAGTAATGTTATGGATACTGTTCTAGCATTATTTAACCAAATAGACAGTTAAACTATATCAAAATATCAGCGATGGTCTGTTGTGTTGAAACATTATTTGTCAGTTGCAGCATGTGGATGCGGTTAATTGACAGCTGTTTGCGTACTGATTCTTGTCAACAAGTTTTTGATTATGGCTTAATTCCCTTGTCCGCGAAAACTAATGGACCCTTTGATTTCAAAGTGTGATTCAAGAAACCTACTTCAGTAAATTACCATAAAAACATTTAGCATCGTTATGTTTGTTAATGCACCTCTCCAACACTGTATTATCCTATTATGTAACTATTAATGTAAAATAGTGGGAGCTCATTCGTTAAGGTGTTGGACTGCTAATTGGAAGATCATGGGTTCAGTTCCCCCCACCACCAAGTGGGCCCCTGAGTAAGGCCGTTAACCCTTAACTGTGCAGCTGG
Source organism: Liobagrus marginatus (assembly GCA_028566295.1). Taxonomy (NCBI): domain Eukaryota; kingdom Metazoa; phylum Chordata; class Actinopteri; order Siluriformes; family Amblycipitidae; genus Liobagrus; species Liobagrus marginatus. Next base: position 7,504,819 of record JAOUQX010000019.1, on the reverse strand, counting down.
CTAAAAAGAAGATAAGTTTAAGTGGCTCTAGATAAGGCCGTCTGCCAAATTCTGTAAATGTACCAGTGTTGCATTTGATTTTGTATATTTCAGAGGTAGTCTGCATGCAAGATGAATGAGCGATTGTGCTTTCTTAAGCCTGTATGGAACAAGAAATAACCTTATGCTGATATGTTATGCTGTTATAAGAAATTAATTTACAAAGGCATGGAGGAAATCTGTTAAAACCCTCAATAACAGCAGAATCCAAAGTGCTTCCATCACAATGTTAAACAGATAATTTTGGTAACTTTACTATGTAGTATGTAAAATATATCAACTTTATTAGAACGTCTGCATGAGTTCAGTTTGTTTCCCTCAGACACCTTCCGAAAATGTTTAAGAAACATCTCCTTGCAGAAAAGTTCAGAGATCACATCTCAGATGACTAAAGTGTTTAAATCAATGTCTGTAAAGTGTTTGTTATTCAACCCCTTGCCCATGGGTTTTAATGTGCTACACTGTGTTTAAACTGCTTCTAATACCCTGAAATGCAGCATGCACCATGTGTGTCGGTCCAGCAGTGGGAGCCACTGAGTTACTTGTACTCGTGTGTATGTTTCGTCAGCCGTCTTCATAGCTAACTTGGCAGCTCCTCATATAGTCCGCCTTTCTAAGACCCCCTCAGGCCACAGCACTGAATCATGAAAGCAGGATCACTGGCAGCAAACCGGCCGAGGATTCAGGAATATTAGAGAAAGATATCTACTGTCCTTATTAATAAGGACATGAATAAGTCTTCATGTATGCACCTTATAAATAGACTGAACGTGTTTATCTCTTAGATATTCTGTTTCTACACCACTAAACTGGAGTGTTATATTTAATATATAACATTAACTTGTATATTAACTTGTGTGTGTGTATATGTGTGTATATATATATG
>JAOUQX010000019.1:7357190-7375490 GCA_028566295.1 Liobagrus marginatus | reverse complement strand
CTCTCTCTCTCTCTCTCTCTCTCTCTCTCTCTCTCTCTCTCTCTCTCTCTCTCTCTCTCTCTCTCTCTCTCTCAGGTAATGAAGGGCATGCAATAATCAGCATTGAGGATTTCACCCCAAACATCCTCTCCCACCATTCGAGTTTTGGACCATGATTTGCTTTCATGTTTTCTGTCTCATGTTTGAATTTTCTTTTGAAATGTATTTATGCACTGAACCATCGTATTTATTTCCATTTTTGTTAGCAAATAAGTTCTGCTTAATGCAGCATGCTGTTTATTCGTATGATCAAATGTTGTATGTTGTTTGTTCGTCTCTGTTTACTCACTGGATGAAAGCCATAAAAGTGTCACACTCAAATTAGTTTTTTCTATCGAACCCTGTTTCTCATCTTTCTCACATCCTTATCTTTTACGTTCGATTCAAAAACCTCAAATTACTTTCCTCCAGGCTTCTTTATGACATTAAAATGTGGCATTTCTATGCTTTCAGTAATAGTAAACTTTGTATATTCATCAGTTCTGTGTTGATCTGTCCTCAGTCCTCAATCATTTTTTTGGTTTTTTGGCATTTAACGGGTAGAAGAATTCAGGTTCAAGAGACATACAGCTAGGCTTACAGATGATGTATCATACTACTAATAATAATAATTAATATGAAAAAGAAGACAAGGGCAGTATGGTGATGCTGTACTTAGCAGTGCTGTCTCACAACACCATCGTCAAGTTACCACCTGTGTAGAAACCTCCAGGTTCTCCTGGTCCCTCCCAAAATCATGCCAGTAAGTGTGACTGTGTGTGAATGTGTGTGTGCGCATGCATTTGACCGATGTTTAATCCATTCTTATCTAAATCACAGAGTTCCCTGAATAGGTTCCGGTTCCACCTTGACCCTAACCCAGAATAAATGGATCACTGAGGATTAATGACTAATTTATCAAAAATGCTCGTTTCATTTTCTATCAATGTTTTTCTCACAGTCACAAAGTCTTTCAGGAAACGGGAACCAAGTCCAAAAAGGCTCCCAAAAACATTCGGGAACGTTCTTGTCGCATCCTTCTGATCAGTAAGCTTCTTGCCTTGAAATAGCTGAAGTTCTGGATTTATATTTTAAATATATTTTTTCCATTGACAGCATTTTACAGAGGCCCTTATCCAGACCAACCTGAGAATTTAAGGCCATGCACAAGGGCCCAGCAGTGACAGCATGTTGAGTATGAAATTTGCCTCCATAATCTTCCCAATCATCAGTCTAATACATCAGACGTTAGATGGCGCGTAATAAAAACAAAAATACCCCGGTACACGAGGGGGCGCTGCACAACCTCGGACACGCGTTTATAACACAGAAGAAGTGAGCCGGTATTTGCGCGCTTGTCAAACCATTCATACGCTATTTGCTAACTGCTAAACAAAACATGAAAGACCCTGGGTCTTTATATCTCTGTGAGCTTCAATCGAATCGAATATTGCATCCAATTCTTTTTTCACAGCAAATGACATTCATATAACATGTTCTATCAACGTTAAAGCACTTTTGCAAAATGTAAGGTATTGGATGATTTGGTCACTGCTACATAATACGTATTTAAACTAAATCCTTAAAGGTCTCATTTTGAAAATGTGTTTCTAATACATATTATTTACAAGTAATTTCTCTGTTAACATTTTTTTTATTCCCTGCTAAATCTCTGGTATTTAGTTGCTGTGATGTATTTTAAAGTTAACGTTCTAATTTTAAACTCTATAATCGTTTTATTGAGGATGGATATAACAAGGACAGCTCTACATTGATCTTGCATTTTTACTTCCTCTTCATCGTATCAATGTGTGCTCGACAAGACCGGTCTCTACTCGAGCGCCAACAAGTCGTCTTATAACTGTAACTTCATCAGCTACACGCACGTGAACAAAAGCACCAATCTTATTGGCTGGCCAGTTTTTAATACGGCGTGTCAAACCAAAAATACATTTTTTTAAATGATGCTTTTACACCTGCCGTTTTTTTTGCGTCATGTGGACACCTACATTGTTTAGTAATGAGCCGTTAAACGTTGGCGATAATCGCACATGAAATTCGTCCCGGGCTTTTAAACACTGAGCTACCACATGCCTGGTCATATGCGTAGTACATACACTTCACCTACACTCTACAAATTGCAGTAAGGAGAAATAAGAACAATATAGTTTAACTAGCAATCTGTAGAGTACTGTAGAATCCAATAAATGGATCATCTTTTAGTAAATGACTATTGGGGAGAACACACTCTACTACGGTGTGGGGCACATAACACATAACAGCTGAAGTACATAACAGCACATAACTGGAGCACATAACAGCTGAAATAAAGCAGCTTGTAGGACTGGAGATGGCAAAAGTCCACACATCCGTTACTGCAGTAGAAGTACAGATACTCATGTTTAAAACGACTCTGGTAAAAGTTGGAGTACTGACTATAATTCTCTACTCCAGTTAAAGTAAAGACGTACGGCTCTGACATGCACTTAAGTAAAACGTAGACATTACTACTACTATACCTATTAAAGTGTCATGCCGGTAACTGGAACTCACGTCGTTTTAGTACTTTAACCCTTTCAGTGCTAAGTTTAAAATATTTTAGCCGTCCCCCATAGTGAGTTTTTTAAGGTGACCGGTATAGTAGAACGTTTTCCCCTAATTGTTTCCATGGCGACACGTCATTTTTACCACGTGACACACGGCAGCGACAATCTGCCTGCGACAAACAAGCCTGCTTTCAAAATGTAAGAAGTATAAAGTACAGATATTTGTGGGAAAATGTAACGTGTAAAAGTAAAAAGTAAATAGTGAAGTAAAGTTCTTGTACCAGAAAAATCTACTTTTTATACTATTGAACTATTTATACTCTGTTATTCCCCATCACTGGTTAGGACCTTTTCTAATCAGATTTACGTTTTGCTGCTCATCTTAAATTAAAGTTTGTTTTGGACGTCACGTGATCGTCGTTATAAGTTCAAGTTCAAAGTTTATTTGTCAAATGTACATCATACATAGCACAACATACAGTGAAATGCTTTTATGACTGACCGAAGTTTCGCTGTAAATAGGGGAGAGGGAGAGAAAGAAAGTGTACAGGGAGGTTGGTTGCATATAAATAATATTTACAATACGTACAGTAATTACAAATTACAAATGTACATCTATACGCAATATGTATCTGTGCTATAATATAATATATACAGTGTACATATACTGTACATTCTGTGCAATTTGTGCATCTGTGTGTGCAAAAGAGAGTCCAAGAGAGAGTCCTGTGCAAATGTGTGTGCGTCCTGTTAGGACGTACTCTTAGGTTAATGAAAATCCGTGTTGGTCACTAATCTGCAGTCAATTTGATACTAGATTAAAAACATCCTGTGTAAAGACAGCGGACTAATCATTGGATTCAAGACTTTTAGAATGACTAGACCTTAAAGTCAGTGGCCACAAAAAGCTTGTGTAGGTCTTAGGACGCACTAAGGACACTGAATAGCACCGTTTAATGAGTAGCTTTACTGTTTATTCAAATGTTGTTGTTAAAGTCGACTGTTTATTCCAGCATCTCTAGCAGGGCAGCGGTGCAGCGTTACGCTGCTGCCTCACGGCCCCAGAGGTCATGAGTTCAGCTTTCGATTAGAGTTCAGCTTACGTTCTGTGCAGACTGAACTGCATCTGTGATGAGAGGATCAGCTCTACGCACGTCTACCCGTCTCTCTGCACATACATCTCTAAGCTTAATGTGACCATTATTAATAGTGTCATATAGCCTTATGACACCAGCTTGTGCTGCTGGTTTATTTCAGCTGACCTGGCACGTGTTGATCAAAGATTCTCTTTGGCAGAAGTGTGCCCTTTGATCCTTTGGGTGTGTGCAAGCTGGTGCGATTAAACAAAGCTCTGTTGAAATGCACCATTTTGTGTGTGTGTGTGTGTGTGCGCGTGTGTGTGTGCGTGTACACGCACCCACTCCTGCTACATTTTTGTCAGTGTGTTCAATTCAGGGATTCAATTTCTTTTACAAACTATACACCCTGATTTTACCACAGGTTCAGTCAGTTACCGACTTCTAATTTCAGCTTGAAGCAATTTTTCCCCATAATATGTTCATAGTCTGCAACCTTCGGCAGGAAATGCCTCACAGTTCGGTTCCAATTCTTTTTTTAATGACAAAACCACTCAGGATAACAAAATAATCCATCTACGTTAGGACCCACGTCGACTAGCGTACGTAGTAATGTTGTTTATAGGTTATAAAGCGTTGTATAGATTGCATGGGATATTTTTCACATGCAATTAGAATGTGACCAAATCATAAACTAAATTCCAATTCTAGTGGTCAGTATGATTATATGTACAATTTTCCTTTGACTAGACCGCAATAATCTTGCTGTAGTATATAATTTCATCAGTTTGTTTCTTTAAACATTCTGCTTTGTGTATATTCAACCTTGTAGGCTGTGGTGCCCAATTCGTCTGCTCGACTCCCAGCTCTGAATGTGTTGCATTGCGCCATGACCGTTTGGTTAACCAGTGGCTCCACTGGAAAACCAGAAGATTGACCAAAGCATTCTCAGCTCCATTAAAATTGCCCTCCTTTTGTTTTATGAATATCCCTCTTTTCAATGGGTCGGTGGTTAGCATGGTAATTATTGGTTTTTGGTGTAAATGTAAACACATACTGTTATTATGTCCAGGCATCCGTACACGGTTCTTTTTCACCAAATATCACAGGGTAACTGAAGAATCAGGCCTCTGTATCTACAGAAATGCTAGCTTTAGTCACTAGGATGTTAAATGTACATTCAACATGCATAAGCATTTTGAACCCTTTTTTTTTTTTTGCCTTCACACTTAAGTTGACATTATTTCGAAGACACTTTTTGTGCTTACCCATTCCAGTTTCCTTTGTCTATGATTTAAGCTAGCGTGTGCACATGTAACATGACCCCAGCTGATATTTATTTGATGTGCACATTTCACAGTCAGGGTGTCAAGCTGAGACCTGAGTGCAGAGGAGTTTAGTATCTTGCTGGGGAGAAAAGCCTTGGAGGTGCTATTATTATTGGAACCGTTGCACAAAGGGCAGACAGCTTTTGCTTGATGTGTGTCTCCTTGCTGACTTGTACTATAGCAGGCACAAATTGATGGGTTTAGTTTTAAATGGAAAAACAGATGTATTTTAAACCGATAAGCAGACAGCATGTGCAGGTGGTGAGTGCTGTAGCATTAATGCTGAACAGCCTTGTCACACTGATGCTTGGTGCACACTTGGGGATGGGGTTGGAATAATAATAATAATTGTATTGTCTATCAACATTATAGAAACTATCAGGGATGATGAGACTAGCAGTTCTGGATTGATGTTCTGCTTGATGGAGGGTGGTGATGGCTCAATGGTTCAGGGATGATGACTCTGGGTCAATGATCAGAGGGTTCAAGCCTTGCACCATGCAAGCTACCATCATTGGGTCCTGACGCTACACGTTCTAGCTGACCCTGCGCTCTGACCCAGCCTTCAAATTCGTAAACTGGGATATGTGGAATAAATGTATGCGTGCATCACTGCATGTATGTGTATGTGGTAAATATGGGATCTGAATCTGATTTGAATTTGATATAAATATTGAATGGAATCAACTATCTCTTGCAGACAACATGGCGCAGTAATCCCACAATGCAGCATTATGTATTGCCTCAAACACTGTAGAGAAACATGGGTTTGTGTTGCGTGGTGGACTGCGTGGATTGTGGATTGAGGTTTGAATGAAAGTTAAGCAAGGTTCATGTTCCTTACTCTACACATTTTACACTAAACCAGTACCCAGAGCCAGGCATTATCCACAACAAACATGTTTAGCTTTTTAGACCAGCTATTCGGCTAGTCACCAATTCCAACAAAGCATAAGCACACCCTCTATAACTCCATAACACACCTCAGCTTGAGCCAAAAACTGGTTCATGTTCCACCTTATCAAGTTCTGTCACTCTTGCAACTGTTTTAGGCAGATCAAAGCTTTTCACACACATTCTTTCAGGAACTGTAGTATTATCTGTTACTCAGGATGAATTACATCCATTAAATATTCCTGTCTGTCATTATCCCGGTTTACACTGTTTTGTCTTGCAGTCGTAGGCAAAAAACTGTTTGATGGGGAGTCGAGATCAGCAGGACGTATCATGGCTAATTTAGTGCCATTAAAGAAGCAGTCACTGCCAACATTCAGTGTTGAATCATTTCAATTCCAGATCATAGACTGTATCAAGCAAGACAGTTGTTGAAATGTTCCTTGTTGGCGTTACTTGATGGAATTACATGCCTAGTCCCTGATACATTGCGTTTTAAAGCTATCGCTCATGCTAATGGACAGAAAAACAGCCTTATTGCTAACTAACTTGTTCCTTTCCCCTGCCACAAACAGTTTCTAAACTCTTTCTCTTTCTTATACCACACTAATATATAACGTAAACAGATTGCCATCACTTCTTGTAATCGCTAGCCTATCATTTGATCTTATATCTAATGATTCTATCTAGAGCTCTTCTTATTTACGGATATTCTACAAATTTTAAACACATCACATATTTCATTGGGGACATTTTGTACAATGTGATAAGAAAGAATCTTTAAAGACTACAGGAAATTACACAGTAGACACCATTAAGTTCGGGGAAGTGGTAGCTTAGTGGATAAGGTGTTAGACTGCCAATCTGAAGACCAAGATTCGATTCCCAGCACTGCCAAGCTACCAAAGACCCTTAACCCTCAACCCTCAACTGCCCGGTTGTAAGTCGCTCTGGATATGAGCATCTGCCAAATGCTGAAAATGTAAACTTGTCCTGAACTGAAATCTCTGTTCCATTTCCATTAAAGGAACCTTTATGGAAAAACTATGTCTAGCACCATAGCATGTTGTGTGTATAAATGTAGTAAAGCCTCAGACTGTGTAATCGGCTCAAACGCAGTTAGACAGGATATGGGTGAAGTTAGGCTTCGTTTGATGTGTTTCTGCATCTACTGTTCAGGTGCCAATATTACCCAATATTAGGTGTGTAGGCGCCTTAAGACGATAACACAAGGATGTGATAAGTGTGGCAGTCAAGGGCTTGGTCCATTGTGAGTGCTGTCAGCCAGATGTGCGTGAGATCATTAGTTGAATGTTTTCATTAGAGATGAAACAAACATCCGTAATCCTGTCTATACTTCCTGCTCTGATGAGTAGCATGAATTGGCTTTGCTACACCTGGGTTGTTGCTTAACATACCTTTTTTTTAGGAATATATATTTAAAGCTATTTGTTTAGGGAGACCTTAAAAAGAAATAAAGTATGTATCCTGTGTATTTATTGTGTATAATATTCTTAATATGGGTATTTCACAATGTCAATCCTCAGACATTGTTTATTTGAAACAATATTATTTTATAGATCTATTCCTTGTGCACCTTTCAAACCATAAATTGTAAAACAAATACTTGATTAAAAAACAATATCTAGAAAATGATTATGTATGTCTCTTGGGGTGGGGGTGGGGTTAGCAGAAAAATATTTATAACTTGGGCCAGTGGTGGCTCAATGGTCAACGCACTGGGTTACTGATATTTACTTAACCAACATCCATGCAATTAGTTGTAGAAATGTATTACGCAACAGTTCAACCCTGCACTTTTGTTGTGGTCTAAGGTTCCTCATGTGATCATGTTCATGTCTATGGGAACTTTTCTCACTTTCTAAAGATGTAACACTTCATTGCAGCTCTCAATTGCCCCCTAGGTGTGATTCAGAGTCTGTGATGTCTTGCAGTTAACTGGCACCCCATCAAACCCCATCCCACCTCATTCTTTCCCATTTGTCCGGCTATACATACACTTCTGTGGTCATCTATGTGCTCAGTCTATCTACTACAGTTTTCTTCTCCTCCTAGATGGTGTTGAACATTTCACCTCACATTAATTACTGTTGATGATGTCTTACATTCATTTTTTTTAACCAAAATTATGATCAGATCAAGGAGTGTGTCTGCATTGGTTCTGTTGCATTGACTTACAAACAGTGGGATGAGCTCTGCTAGCTCGTTCACGTCATTTGCCATTCAGATTCATGCCGGATACATCAATGCTTAACCCCCGTTCCATCAGTTACACGTGTTGTGGTTGGAGTGGAAAAACTTGAGTGTCCTGCACAGAGCTCTGACTCTAACTCAACTCCATGAATACCTTTGGGATGAATTGAAACATTAACTGCACCCCAGATCTCCTCACCTGCTCTTTTTTCAACAGGTTTATGTTTGGTGCACTTCGTTCAAATCCAACGAACCGGAATTTAAATATTCTTTGATGGAGACTATAAAGCAATCTTGTGCGTTGCACTAGATAAGGGCGTCTACTAAATACTGTAAATGTAAATGATATAAGTGACTGATCTTGACTGAAGCTATGTCTGAATTTACATTTGTATTTACAGCATTTGGTAGACACCCTTATCCAGAGCAATGCACAAAAAATGCTTTAAAGGCTCCATCAATAAATTTAAATTCCGTTCAGTTTGTGAATGAACGAATTCCCACAGCCACGCTCCACAAATTTTTCCGGAAGTGTAGAGGTAATTATAAGAGGAAGAGTGCGACATCTGGAATAAGATGTTCGTAAATCACAAATCACATGTGGATGTAATGGCCAACTGTCCCGATACTTTTGAACACACAGCGTATCTACTTTCATGCGATTTCACACAAGCCTTCCCTCACTAACAAAAGGCTCACAGATGTAAGGGCATTCCATAGTGAATAATGAAGAATAAATAAATAAATAATGAAAACAATAAAGCCTACAGCAGGCCGCATGGTGTGCGAATAGTTAATGTGTCTGTGTGTCCACTAGAGGGCACTCTCTGTCTCTACACCAGCCGCTTTACATAACCACGACCTTGTATTTGTACACTAAGTAATGCCTCTGCCCTACAGTGACCTAAATAACTGCCTCTGGACTGCAAAATGTTTTTGCTCCAACACGAACAAATCTTTAAATCACCGAAAAAAACATTGAGCAAGTATAATGAAATGTAGGAATGCGAATATAACTAAAGCGATGGGTGCTGTTCATGTGCAGGGTCATATTCTATAGAAGAAATGCAACCTGAGGCCCAGCACAGTGATACCATATATTTTAAAATATGTCTAAGTTCAGGATGTGCGCAGAAACAAAGATGCAACAGAATAGATAAATAATTAATAGTTGTACCACAGCGCCATCTGCTGGAGAAACCGCTGCACGTAGTCTCTGCCCAGGATGTAAAGAATAAAACGGATTTACGTACTTATTTATAGCATGTGTCAAATGCTCTTTACCCGAGCACCTTTACCTTCTTACAACTTATTTATACAAGAAAACAGTTCGTGGGATCTAAACTAGCAACCTTCTGATCAATAGTCCAAAATCTTAACCAATGTGCAAAACAATGATATGATGAAGCTGAGTTACTGTTCCCTTCATGACGTTTAGAATTCTCAATAACATCGATTAAAGTGTAAAGCCCTTCTATAGCACAGCAAGTGAGTGCCAAAAAAAGACAAATCAAACATAATACTTTTACTGTTACCTTTACTGTTGTGTATTGACTGTTAATTAGTTCCTGTTCTCTGTTACGTTATAGCAGCTTTAAGCAGTCACTGTCATCCGTTTCTATTTATTGTTAGATAATGAATCAAAAATAATTTTAAAAGGAGAAGAAAGTTACAGCCTTACCCTTGACTGAAACCGGATACTCCTTACATAAGTATCAAATCGATATCATCCAAACTGAAAAGAGGAGCAGGTCCATTCGTTTACTTTTATTATAAGGCTAGGAGCATGTCCACCTTTTGAATCCCTGTGTAAGCCGTTGCTATGGAAACGTGAACGCTACAAAGACAACTTGAGCAGAAACTAATGAATCGTCGGCAAAGTAGGTGTGTCTGCTTTAATCATTTTTATCAAATCCCGCCTTTCCTTTATGAATACAATCATAAGAGGAACTATTCCAACCTGGCAACCTCGTCCTATTTTGTGCATGAAATAAAAAGGGATTCTGATCACATTGGATTGTTTCATCTTGTGTAGGAGTTGTGTATGGATGAAACGAGTTATTTTGATGGTTTCACAAAGTTTAAGATGGGATTTGGTTTAACAGACAGATCCAGTTGGCTTCTATTTTTACTTCTGTTAGGTAAGAATGAATAAATCTGTTCAAATCATCTGGACAAAATCGATAACAGCTGAGTTTACTAGAGTTGATTCAGTTGTCATCATGAAGAGTTTACATACTGTAGGTTACCATTTTATTAATTTCGTTTCTATTTTCCGTATCTTTGTAACTTTATTATGCACAATGGTTTATAAAAATATATTTTTTATATTAGATTATTATTTAATTTATAGACAATGATTATTAAAGAGATTCGGACATTCTTGAGATTTTCATATGCATCTTTATATATCGAGTTTATATGAGAAATATAATGTTTAAACCCTGGTGTGGTTTAGCATAGATGACATCTATGACATCTAGAGCACAGCATAAAATGATATAAAACTCTAACAAATATCTATATAATGTATATTAATAAAGATATATGTGAAATTTCTTAATACTAGATCATTACACTTATTTTTAGACCGTTTTCTCTTATTTTGCAACAATACCTGGTTCTATTGCCAGGTAACTATGATTTGGAAAGGTTTATAAGAAGCCCACAAATTAAAAAAAAAATCTCCAAATGGTTTATAATTTAATATTTATCATTATTCTCTTTTCCTTTATTTTTCTTTATTTCTCTATATACATTTGTTCTCATTCTCTGCATTATATTTGGGCTATGCATGCCTATTTTTTTCAGTGTATACACAAATAAAAATAAAATAAATAAAATAAACAATATAGACAAATTTTTATGTGATTCATTTATCAATTATTAATTTTATAATTAAAGCATAGCAATAAACCTGTATTTCATTTCAGTGTTGTTGCGTCAAGCAATGAGCGCTGCAGGGGCATGTGAGAGCGTGTTTAAGGGTTTCTCAGACTGCTTGCTTAGCTTTGGAGAAAACATGGTGAACTATCCTCAGGATCTGGATGACCTGGAAAACCTGCACACTGTCTGCTTGTAAGCACAAGTCAGCCTAACTGTTATTTCAGTACTTTAGAGAGGATTTTAATCATAATAATATTAAATCAACTTATTTAATAAAGTTTGGGGTCAAAGCCTTGACTGAACCATTTAAGCACATATTCTTGTAAGAAACCAATCAGCAAACCAGTGCAGTTTTACAGTATATTCACTGGGTTATTGACGTGTTTATAGGTGAACAACTCTCTTCATGTCTCAAGTTTGAAGATTAGAATAAACTTTATTTTCAGAATGCTATGTATACAGTGCCGGTTCAGCTTCAGTTGATTCCTTATAACATGATTCAACCACCACCATGCTTTACAGCGGGACTGGCATTCTCATTATTGGGTTTCCATTAAACAGAGCACGTTGTGCTCAGTTCTGTTTTGGTCAGACCAGTGAACCACCTGCCTCATGTTTCCAACATGGGATTCTTTTTATATGCCTGTTTTTTTTTTTCATATTTTTCCATATTTTATGTTCAATATGTAAAATTATGTCAGGGATTGAACAAAGATGTAGAAGAAAATGGTTTGGTCAATTCATTCATTGCCTACAGCAGGAGGAAACACAGAAACCCTGGGCAGGATTGAACCCATGATCATCTTGTTGTGAGGCAGGAGTGCTAACCACTAAATCCATTATTTCCCAACAGCCTCAGAACATACATATTCCATAGTCCATAGGGAAGCATGGTGGTGGTAGCATTATGTCGACGGGATTCTGTACCAACTGATAACAACGTCTCTTAGCTGAGCTGTTATTCCTATTATGTGTAGATTACATTTCACTTTCAGGTTGTAATACTGCACAATGAGCCCAAGTTGCGGTTGCTGGGTTGAACACTTAACTATATACCATGTGATATACAAATCTGCAGAAATATAAGCCGATACAGAATTCCTCATCATCAAATTCAAGAATATGATTGTGTTGAATTTTTCATTTCACAGATACTGGAGTGATTTCCTCTCATGCACCTCTGGTGCAGTCGCAGATTGCCAAGATGAAGCAGTGGAGCTATGGGAGAAACTCAAAGTGCCATCTGGGAGTTTGAACTACAAGGGAAGTCTGTTTCAACTCTGCTCGAAAGAAAACGGAGCGATAGGATTCGGTTCTACGCCGGAACTTATTGCCTGGGCCATAACCCTATCCAAACTGCTGATGTGGGTGATGTTGGAATGAAAGCACCATCAGGATTAAAAATTAAAGAATCAATAGATCATAACATACTTGATAATTTCATTACATAGCGATGTCTAACCTGACAAACTCAGGATGCATGTTTTGATATTCCTAAAGTGTTTAATATGTTGTGAAGGTGTTTTTATTTTAAAATGTTATGTAAATAATTTTGGAGACCATTTTTGATTCGTGACATTCATAAAGATGAAGATGCTTATTTGAATTTTTTTGTTTTTTGTAAAATTATATGAATCAGAAATAGGATTAGGTCTACACATTAGTATAAAAATCTCAAAGAATTTTGAGTTTTAAGTTTTTAGGTGACAGAGTGGTTAGCACTCCTGCCTCACAGCAAGAAATTGGTTTGAATCCCACCCAGGGTCTATCTGTGTGGAGTTAATATGTTCTACCCGTGCTTGCGCTGATTTTTCCTGGGTACTTCCATTTCCTCCTGCCTCCAAACACATGTGATTGGGCATAGGTGAATTGGCTACTCTAATTTGTGTATAGGAGTGGATGTGTGTGTGAATGGTTGTCTTTCTCTAAGTGTTAGCTCTGCGACTAACTGGTGATTGTTAGCTGGGATAGACTCCAGCGCTCCTGCGACCCTGAACAGGATAAGCACTAGACAATGAATGAATGACTGAATAAACAACAGGTATCCAAACTGATGTACTGTTTCAGGAAGTCATCTCCAGTGTCAAATTTCCCTCTTCCTGTTGTTGACAAAGTGCACTTTTTAAAAAAATTGTAAAAACTTTTTCAATAAACACATTATTGAAAATAATTTAAAAAGCCAGTTAATGACCGCTTTAAAGTAAAACTTTGGGGTCTTAAAAGTAACTCTGCTTGTTTTTTTCTGTACCCCGTGTATAATTAAGAATGTTTCTACAACAGCACACCATGCAATGTTTTAAACTTTCTTCTAAAGAGCAAGAGAGAATTAGGCCTATCTTTCGTGTTTTGATTGTCCTCAATGCTTGTTTGGGATTTGATGTAACTTTTTCCTGTTTCTTTAAGTGCTTCATTTGGATCTGTTCAATTTTTTTTCTCCAAAAATCTTTGTAGTAACAGAATGAATATGAAGGAACTAGGTAGGAGTTTTAATGCAGAAATTTGATGAACTTGATGCAGAAATTTACAAAGAACCAGACATATCTGTATTGTTGAACCTGTTTCACACGCTGTTCAGGGTCATGGTCATGCGCTGCTATACGAGTTTTACAGAAAAAATGAAAATCTGGCATTTCCATCAGTCTGTATCTGCTTTACAGAGCAAACACTCAGCCTTGGCCTGTCTGTGCTGATGCATTGTGACTTTGTGGCAGCTGCCGTTGTGCTTTTCTATGAAACCCGTGGGAGACAAACTGAATACTGTAGTTGAATGCATGTGCAGGCTTACAGAGGAAGATGAGAGACTGGATGACCAGAGATTTCATCCTCCATTCTCCATCCTCCTATCAGCTCTAAGCATTAACCCAAAAACTAAACACACTTTACACTTGTTTTTGGCCTTCAGATCTACCCAGGATTACACACGAAACGCAAACCTTTTAGCTTTAGTACCTCAGTCTTACTTGCAGCCAATTATTTAAACTCAGAACCTGTGAACCTACCTGTGCTTAAGGTAATGGATTGCTGATCAGAAGTTTGTGAATTTTATCCCCAGCACCACCCAGCTGACACTGCTGTGCCCTAGAGCAAGGCCCTTAACACTCAACTGCTCAGCTGGATAAACAAAAAAGATAAATATAAGTCGCTCTGGATAAGGGCGTATGCCAAGTGGCAGAAATGTACAGGTGCATCTCAAGAAATTAGAATGTCATCATAAAGAATGTCGGCAGGCAGGCACACCAAAACCATGGTCATTTAACCTATGCGATGTGATGGTGATGGTGGCTCAATGGTATAAGGCTCTGGGTCAGTGATCAGAGGGTCAGGGGTTCAAGCCTTGCACCAGGCATGCATTGGGTCCTTGAGCAAGACCCTTAACCTCACTTGCTCCAGGGGTGCCGCTTGTTCTGGCTGACCCTGTGCTCTGACCCCAGCATATTCTGACAGGTATGCTGGGATATGT
Organism: Liobagrus marginatus; assembly: GCA_028566295.1. Lineage (NCBI taxonomy): Eukaryota > Metazoa > Chordata > Actinopteri > Siluriformes > Amblycipitidae > Liobagrus > Liobagrus marginatus. Next base: position 7,361,068 of record JAOUQX010000019.1, on the reverse strand, counting down.
GGAAAATAAAACATCTCACTGCATGTATGTGCATGTGGCAAATACGATCTGAAAATGTCAGTAATCATTCAGATCTTCTATTATTATTATGTTTGTGTGGGAAATAATCAAAGAATGTGGAAACATAACACTGGACTTCAAGCAACTTGCGCTATGAGCTTCTCCACCTTTCCTCCAGACTCTAGGACTTTGGTTTGAAAGTGAAATACCAAATGAAATACAAAACTTGCTCTCATCTGAAAAGAGGACTTTGGACCACTGGGCAACAGTCCAGTTCTTCTCCTTAGCCCAGGTAAAACGCCTCTGACCTGGTCTGTGGTGTGGTCTGTGTGTGGTGGCGCTTGATGCCTTGTCCCCAGGCTCAGTACTTTCAAAAACACCAAAAGTTATTTAAATGACCAGGGTTTTGGTGTGCCTGACCAGCCAGCAAACTCACCAGACCTGAACCCCATAGAGAATCTATAGTGTATTGTCAAGAGGAAAATGAGAAACAAGAGACCAAAAATAGCAAATGATCTGAAGGGCACTGTCAAAGAAATCTGGGCTTCCATACCACCTCAGCAGTGCCACAGACCCATCGCCTCCATGCCACGCTGAACTGAGGCAGTAATTAGAGCAACAGGAGCCTCAACCAAGTATTGAGTACATATACAGTAAATGAACATACTTTCCAGAAGGCCAACAATTCACTCAAAATGTTTTTCTTATTGGTCTTATGAAGTATTCTAATTAGTGTGAATTGATGGGTTTTTGTTAAATGTGGCCAAAATCAAGTAAAAGAACCAAAGACTTAAAGTACTTCAGTCTGTGTGCATTGAATTTATTTAATACACGAGAGTTCCACAATTTGTTCCACAACGAGTTCCACAATCCATCCAAAAGATTGGAGACTGGAGGATGAAACTTTTACACAACATTCTAATTTATTGAGATGCACCTGTAAATGTAATCCAATATGATCAAACAAACAGGTTAACTTATTTCTTTATTCATGTGTTTTTTCTCACTGTCTATTCCAATGTACTGTTGTTTAATATTCTAAATGGTAGATGTATATCAATTCACTCGTTCTGCTATGGTATTATTTCTTTACTAGCAACTCAATCATTGGACTTGCCTGATGGGTGATCAAATAGACAAATTCCTCATAACATTTTCATGAAGAGTCTCAGTTTCAGTACTTTTATAATAAACAGGAGTTTTTCCTGAGATGTTGTGAGATGACAAGCTATTTCGCTGACTTTCCTACAGCCCAGATATGTCTGCTAGTGAAAATCATGAAGAGAAATCAAGCCAAGTGGCTCAGGTTGGCGTCGAGGCGTCAAAGAGAACGCAGTGATCTGAACTGGGAATGAGGTGATGTGGCTATGCTGCTCATCATCATCATGATCAACATCATAGACATCAGTGATATTATAATTAGCATTGGTGTTCTTAGCAACATCTCTCTTATTAATAGAAAAACAACACATTAAAAGTGTAGGGGATTTAATCAAAAACAAGCAAACATCAATTCCAAACACTGTCTGTTGGCATCTGATGGTTACACAATGCTTTGAATTCCAGGAGAGATGAACAGAACATCTGTATATAGGGGATGTATGAATTTGGGGTAAATGTCCTTCTTTTACACACCTAAGCCACAAATTAATTCTATTCCTCTGAGAGAATCCCAGCTTTAGAAGAAACAAGAGTGAAATGGCTTAATTTTATATATGAAGGGAATATCTGAAAGGAACAGTAATTGCTGGACTGGTTTTTAATCCTCTTCCAATATACAAAGCTGAATTCGTATAGAAATTGCATTGAAATGATGGAGCTATACCTACAATTCGTCCAAAAGATAGAAGTAACATTCATTCATTCATTCATTCATTCATTCATTCATTCACTCATTCATTCATTCATTCATTCATTCATTCATTCATTCATTCATTCATTCATTCATTCATTGTCTAACGCTTATCCTGTTCAGGGTCCTAGCTATCTTTTGGTGTGAGGCGTGGTACACCGTGAATAATTGTCAGTTAATTGCAAATGGCCACTTCTGATGTAGATACATGTACTGGGCGTGTCAAACAGGCCCAGCTAGAAGCTTAAAATGCATGTGTGCTACAGTTATTTTTTTTATTGGAATTTGTGAAAATAACAGCCCACAATACCGTTGGTAACAGTATTCATTTGATAGCTTAAGAGTTTTTGCTGTTTTTCACACACTGATGGAATTTAGGGAGCGTTAACTTCAGCTTTGCCTGGTTGAATTCATGCTATGCGGAATGTCCACTTTGATTACAATACCGCTGGTAAATTCCTGTGGTAAATGAAACGGTCTGCATCTAACAGTCACAAACTCCACAAGTGATGAGAGTTAACTAGAAAGTATCACACCATTTGATGTTTTTCTAAACACACAAGCCAGCACCGTGAGACTTGCCAGACAGACAGCACAAAATAAGGCCAGCCTGTCTAACTGAATGTCTCTGTGAAAACAGATGCAAATCTCTAAAGCTGTGGTATGTAGTCGGATGCAGTCCGGTTTATTGTCCAGGTTGCATAGAGTATAGTAGGCCATGATAGCCGAGCTAGGGTTTGTTTGTAGCTTAGCCGCGAACTTCCTCACGAACCGGCCGGGAAACATTGAAAGTGGTTGAAGGTATTATTGTAAAGTTAATTTTTGTGTTCATTTATTTTCATTATTGCTTTAAATTAAGTGTATTTTCATGTTTATTTGTATATATTATATAGTTTAATATACTTTTTCATTTAGGTTTAATGTAACGTATTGAATTGATACCTCCCCTGTAATTCTAAAATGGTTTGGTCTGTTTTGTTAAAAGGGTTGGAGTTGCTGTGGCTGAGTTAGTTCTGATGAGGGATACCTGCAGAAACAGCTGAGGCCCAAAAAACAGTTTGCAGATATTTCATGTAGTTTGTGGGTTTTTTTTTTTGGTTTCCCCTTTCTTTCTGCATCTGTGTGAAAAGTACAGTTCTGGTACAGTGTTGTCGTTAATAAAATGGACATTTTGAAGCTTCTATACCTTTTTTTGGAAGATCCCTTACACTCTTGTAACTTTTTAGATGTATAAGATTATTGGCTTTGGACACTCTTGAGTCGTACACAAACAAACAAGAAGGTTTTTTATTTTTATTTTTATTTAAATATAAAAACCAAGACATACAATTTACAATAATAATTTTTTTTGCAATACAATTTTATCAAATAAGACAAAATTTAAAATAATAAATGTGGTGTTGATTCATTCTGCCACTTGTTCCTCCTTTTTTTCTTATTCTTCTTGTTGCCAGTGTTGAAGATCTTCTTTAAAGTTTCCTGAAAGAAAAGAGAAAAATGAGTACGCTGTGATGTGAGGAAACGTTTCAGAATAAATCCGAATCAGTTTTGATTAAAGATCCTTTACCGGCTTAACACCAGCTTCTCTTGCGATTAAGCGAGCGTCCATTTTATCCACACAAAGGGATTAGGAGTCAGATTCGGAACACGGTGTGTATTATATTGCTTGAGTGTATGTTGAATGCACCTAAGTGTGTGTGTGTGTGTGTGTGTGTGTGTGTGTGTGCTCACCTCGGAACGCAGGTGCTCAGAATCTGCGAACAAGTTCATGACTTCCTCATTGTTTATGCCCTCCAGTAGCATCCATGTTATTCTTCTGGCCTGCGCGGGGTGGTTTTTTTCGACGAGCGGCAGAATGTGATCAACTGCAGAGAGAGAGCGTGAGAGAGAAAGTGTGTAAGATAGCAAAAGAGACGGTGTGCGAAAGCAGAAGAAAGAACGCTTCCATACATCCAATCATGCAACATGGGCCTGGCTCAGACTTCAGCCAGTGTGTGTGTGTGTGTGTGTGTGTGTGTGTGTGTGT
>JAOUQX010000019.1:7272034-7288104 GCA_028566295.1 Liobagrus marginatus | reverse complement strand
CTCGCTGGCTGTCCTATTCGCCACCCGGGTTGCCGTACCCCGCCCCTACGTGTGTAGCAGCCGTGGCGGATGTTACAATATCAGCAGTTTGTACCATTCTAAATACAGCTTATCTATCAAGCAATGGTCAAGGTCATAAAGATTTCACACTTAGTGTTTCATTTAAACATTAACTAAACCTGTTGATCTGTATCTGCATGAGTTGATGCATTGGGCTGCTGTCACATGATTGGCTTATTGGAGAATTGAGTAAATGTGCAGGTATAAAGTAAAGTTGTCCGAGAGTGTATGTCTTCAGTTTCCATTAAAGATGCATCATGTCAATTCTGACAACTTAGCATTTCATTTGATTAATTATTAGTAGCATCTGACTTATTTCCCCAACGTGATTGTTAATTTTTCGTCTACACCAAGACTGTAACGTTAGGAAGAGGCTGACACTTTCTTGCATATCTTCCCTTTGATGAAACATAAGAGATCTCAATGGCAGAGAAGACTCTTATTTAAGTTATTGAAGGGGGCTTGAAAAAGGAAAAGTTCTTCAAAGTCATAGGAAAGCCAGCTCTTTAGGTAAGGGAGGAGGGAGTATAATGTTTATGCATTAGATTTCAAAGGCTTCTTTCCAGCAAGAAGATCTAGATTTAAAGATGTTCTTCTGCCAGAGGGATCTGGGGAATTCTTTTTCCCTTTCTTCCCTGTTCACTATTACTGTTTTGCCCCTGCACGATTAAGCCGTTGAGTGACATGGCTTCAGTTGACACTGTTTTCTCAAAGAGAAGGCAGTGATTAAGCAAGATATGCATGCATTCATCATTTTTGCTAGAACATCAATGGAGTTTGGTATGCAAAGGTTCCTACAGATGGCATATTAACATAACCCCTTTACACCCACTCTACAACTTTATATAACAACTTTACCAACTCAGGTATTGTTATTAAACCTGCTGATGACAACCAATATCTCCCTACCATCATCATTGTAACTTTTGCTTTTTGATGGAAAAAGTGGGCAGAGATCTCTCTAAAATAGTTTCTGAAACCGTTTCTTGTATTGTGCTGAGTATATCTCCAATAAATAAAATGACAACAAACCATTTAATAAGCATCTCTCTACGTATCTTCTTCCTCATCTCTCGCCTTTCTAAGTCTCTGGCTATTGTTCACACATAGATAATGCTACGCCCATGCCTTTATCTAGACTTAAAATCAACCTCAGAAACCAAAAGGAAACATTTTGGCTCTTTTAGTTTCCATTAAAAGCTGCAGTTTTCATTAAACACATTTGCTTCCCAAAAACATATGAAAACCTGTGCAACGCACACACACACACACACATTTTTTAAAACTTTTTTAGTTTTGTTTTACTATCTTAGTGGGGACATTCCATTTGTGTAATGGTTTATATAGTGTCCAAACTGTACATTCTATCCCCCTACCCTAGCCATACTCCTAAACCTACACATCACACACACCACTACCTGTAACGTTAACACACGCAGATGAGTCAAGGATCCAAGTGCAGATGTTTTATTGGAGCAATGGGTACTTGCAACAATGAAATATAAGCAAGGCACTGGTAACACAAACAGGAATGATCCCAGGGCTGGGGGAGGCTCTGTTGTGTCTTCTGGGAAATACAGTAAATGTTCAGGGCTGCTTCTGTGGAATAGAAATAAAGAGCACTGAGAAACGGCTTGGTACAGTTTGGGCAAACAATACTTTGCGTTTTCCTGTTGCTGCTGTGTTGCTTTTATATACGTGGACCCGGAAGTGAAACATCGGTGAACTGGAAGTGCTAGTACTCCGGCGAGTGTTGCTGCGATGTTATAGTCTCACCCCCTTTAAAGCCCCCTCTGGGGTTCCTCGTCTGCGGCCTTCCCCTGGGCCGGGGTCCGGGGCGTTCGGGGTGGCGTTGGTGAAAGTCAGTGATTAGGGATGGGTCTAGGATCTGGTCCCTTGGGACCTAGGCCCTCTCCTCCGGGCCATACCCCTCCCAGTCAATCAGGTACTGTAGGCATCCTCTGTACCTGCGTGAGTCCATGATCTCCCGTACCAGGTATGCCGGGGCCCCTTCTATGTCCAATGGGGGCGGGTGTTCTCCTCCGGCGCCCTCCGGGGGTGCGGGTCTGTGCGCCGGTTTCAATAAAGACACATAAAATGATGAAATACGGTAATCAGGTGGCAATTGTAGTCTGTATGTTACGGGGTTGATTTGGCTGAGTATCTTGAATGGCCCCACATACCTTGGACTGAGTATTTTTACAGGGTAGCCGCAGACGGAGATTCTTGGCCGACAGCCACACCAGCTCCCCAGGCTGGTACTCCAGGTGAAGGCGGCGATGTCGGTCGGCCTACATCTTTTGTCTCCGGACGACTCTCTGTAAGCGGACGTGTGCCCTTGCCCAGGTTTTCTCGCTCCTGCACATCCAATAGTTGACGGCTGGCACGTCGGCGGGCTCCCCTGACCAAGGGAACAGCGGGGGCTGGTATCCCAGGATGCACGGGAAGGGCGTGAGGCCTGTGGAGGAATGGGTTAGTGAATTCTGTGCGTATTCGGCCCAGGGTACATACGTGCTCCAGTCCTCTTGTGCCTGGTTGGAGTACGTTCGTAGGTAGCCCCCTCCGAGTTCCTGATTCAGCCGCTCGACCTGTCCGTTAGCCTGTGGATGATAACCAGATGTGAGACTCACAGTTATGCTTAAAGACTGCCAGAAGGCCTTCCAGACCCGGGAGGTAAACTGCGGCCCCCTGTCGGTCACAATGTCCCCGTCAACCCATAGCACCTGAAAACCTGGGCGAACATGACTTGTGCTGTCTCCCATGCTGTGGGGAGACCCTTTAGTGGTACCAGACGGCATGCCTTTGAGAACCTGTCTATGATCACCATGAGTGCCGTATATCCATGGGATGGGAGGAGGTTAGTGAGGAAGTCAATGGATAGGTGTGACCAGGGTCGTTTCGGAATGGGGAGTGGTTCCAGGAGGCCGGCTGTGGCATGCCGGGAAGGCCGCGACTGAGCGCAGGGATGGCATGCTGCAACGAAGGCCTTGGCCTCCGCCACGAGTGAGGGCCACCAAAAGGCCCGGCGCAGGAGGGTGATGGTGCGATTCAGCCCGGGGTGGCCTGAAGCGGGGGGAGTTATGGACCCATTCCAAGATTCGGGGGCGAGGTGCTGTGGGGACGTAGGTGCATCCTGCGGGGCAGTGGGCGGGGGCTGGTTCCCTCCCTTGGGCCACCCGTATGTCCTCCATGAGTTGCCACTGAACGGGGGCCATGATTATTGATGCTGGTAGTATTGTCTGTGGCATTTGTGGGGCGTCGGCAGGGTTGTGGAGGCGTGATAGAGCATCGGCCTTCCCGTTCTTGGAGCCCGGGCGATAACTTGTGGTGAAGTCAAACCGTGTAAAGAACAACGACCACCGGGCCTGGCGTGGTGTCATTCACTTGGCCTCTCTGATAAACTCCAGGTTCCTGTGATTGGTGATGACCTGGAACGGGTGTCGTGCCCCTTCCAACCAATGCCTCCATTCCTCTAATGCCACCTTGATGGATAATAATTCCTTGTTCCCCACATCGTAGTTTCTCTAGAGTTTGGGAGGATTACCCTGGCGTCGTGAGAGCACCGCCCCGATGCCGCAATCCGATGCGTCTACCTCCACCACGAAGGGCTGGTCTGGGTCTGGGTGTTTCAGAATGGGGGCGGAAGTGAACCGTTCCTTAAGCCTGCAGAATGCGGTTAGTGCTATATTGGACCAGGCTAGCTGCTTGGGCTTCCCCCGTAGGAGATGGGTGAGGGGGGCAGCCACCGTGGTGAAGTCCCTGATGAACCGCCTATAGAAATTAGCGAAGCCTAGGAAGCGTTGAAGCTCCTTGATAGTCTTGGGTGGTGGCCAGTCAACGACGGCCCGCACCTTATCCATGTTCATGCGTACCCCCTCTTGGCTGACATGGCATCCCAAAAACTCTGTTTTTGTCACATGGAATTCGCATTTTTCCGCCTTGACGTAGAATTGATTTTGGAGGGGGCGGCGTAGGATTGTGCGCACGTGGGTTCTGTGCTCTTGCCATGAGTTTGAGTAGATCAGGATGTCGTCAATGTAGGCCACAACGTACCTGTGGAGAAGGTCTCGGAATATCTCATTAATGAATGACTGAAATATGGCAGGGGCGTTATCTAGGTCATACGGCATTACCAGGTACTTGTAATGCCCACAGGTGGTATGGAAGGCCGTCTTCCACTCGTCTCCCTCCCGTATCCTGATCAGATTGTATGCCGAGCGGAGATACAATTTTGTGAAATACCTTGCCGACCGCAACTGTTCCAGAGCCGCAGGGATGAGGGGGAGGGGATACCAGTGTTTCATCGTGGTCGTATTGAGAGCCTGGTAGTCAATACACGGCCTGAGGCCCCCATCCTTCTTGCCCACAAAGAAGAAGCTGGAGGCCGCTGGGGAAGTGGACGGTCGTATGAACCCTTGAGCGAGGGCCTCCTCCACGTATTCTTCCATGGCCTGCATTTCTGGTACCGACAGGGGTACACCTGCCCTCGGGGGGAGTGGTGTTCGGCAGAAGGTCAATAGCGCAGTCCCAGGACTGGTGTGGGGGGAGCTGACCCGCCCGTTCCTAGCTAAATACTTGAACTAGATCCGCATAAACTCTGGGTACCTCGTCGGGCAGTGGCTCTGTCAACGGTCCGTCAACGGCTCTGGGGTCGTTCCTTACAGGGACCAGAGTGGGAGATTGGGAGATTGAGTGGCAGAGTGGGCATTGATCGTGACAGTGGGGGGACCAATGGGAGAGCTCCTTGGTATTCCATTAGAATCGGGGGTTGTGAACGGCCAGGCAGGGATAGCCCAACACAATAGGATTGGCAGGGGAGGGTACCAGATGTAACTCGATGTTCTCGTTGTGGAACAGCCCTACCGTCAACTGAATGGGCTCCATATGGTGAGTTATCTGGCCCGTCCTATGGGGGTGTTATCTAGGCCCGTAATACTGATGGGCGGGTCACATACACATGTAGTGATCCCTAACCGACATACCAACCCCGGGTCGATGATGTTAGCCGCAGCCCCTGAATATACTAACGCTGAAACATAAAGTGCATGGTTAGACCCCCGTACCCATACTGGTAATGTTACTTGGTGTGTGAGGGAGGGTAGTAGAGTGGGGGCACTTACGTTGCCTTTGGGGGAGAGCCTGGAGGAGCACCGGGCGTATCCGTGTCCCGCCTTTCCGCAGTAGAAGCACAGCTGCTCCTGGAGTCTCCTTTGTCGCTCCTTGGGTGGCACCCGGGCTTGCCCCAGCTGCATGGGCGCATCTGGTTGCACGTGCAGCGCGGACAGCGATTCGAGGCGGGGGCCGGTGGTGTCTGCTGCGCGTTTGGCTCGGGCCCGTAGCAGATTGTCCATTTTAACTGTCAGCGAGACAAATTTTGAGAAGTCAGGGTCCTCACCTTTGCACAGCAGTTCCTTCTGGAGCTGGGCATCGAGACTGTCATGGAACAGCTCCTTCAGTGTCTTGTCATTAAAGCCACTCTGGGGCGCCAGAGTTCGGAACACTCTAGCATGCTCTGACGCCGGCTTTCCCTCCTGACGGAGCTTCAGGAGCTGTTTAGCATGGTCTCTCCCTCCCGAGGGGTTGTAGAATACTTCCCGGAGGAGTTGTACGAAGTAGCCATAATCCGCTTGTACCTCCTCGTCGTTATCCCAAATCGCCGTACCCCATTCCAATGTGTCGCCTGCGAGGTGTGAGAGGAGAAAGGCACATTTATTTGGTTCGTGTGCAAATACCTGGGGCTGTGAGCTGAAGTACAGCTCTAGCTGGGCAGAAAGCCTTGGCACCGGTTAGGGGCACCATCAAAATTATCTGGCAACGATAGTGTAAGCGAAGTGGGCGTAGTCTCCCGGGGGGGTCCAGAGTGTTGGACCTGGGTGAGCGCGACAGTAAGCACCTCCACCTGAGCCTGTAAGGTCTGGCTGTACTCTGCTTGGTGGGTGACAGTGGTGGGGGGGGGGTATTTGGTGCCTGCTGGATCCATTAGGGGCGAAGTATTTCTGTAACGTTACCACACACAGATGAGTCAAGGATCCAAGTGCAGACGTTTTATTGGAGCAATCGACCCTTGCAACAATGAAATATAAGCAAGGCACTGGTAACACAAACAGGAATGATCCCAGGGCTGGGGGAGGCTCTGTTGTGTCTTCTGGGAAATACAGCAAACGTTCAGGGCTGCTTCTGTGGAATAGGAATAAAGAGCAATGAGAAACAGCTTGGTATAGTTTGGGCAAACAATACTTCGCGTTTTCCTGTTGCTGCTGTGTTGCTTTTAAATACGGGGACCCGGAAGTGAAACATCACGTTGTTACACTACCCTACCACTACTCCTAAACCTATACATCGCACACACCCCTACCCTACCACTACTCCTAAACCTACACATCACACAAAATATTCTGTTATTTGAAAATTTTTAATAAAACATTGTTTAGTATGGTTTTAAACGTATTTTACTTATGAGGACTCAGAAAATGTCCCCATAATACCAGTATTATAATACTCGTAACACCAGTGTAATACCCATGTCATCATACACATTTGTGCCCTCATAAATTCATGAAAACATGAACGTGTGTTCACACACACACACACACAACTTTCTTCTGTGGAAACAGAGTTCTTCTGTTCCTTATCTCCCTGGGACATGTTTCATAACCCCATCATGCAATGCCATCTCCAGCTTCTTCTTTTTCAGGTGTTAGAATGTCTGAGGACGACTTGGCGGAGATGGAGAATTTCACAAAGGAAAATCCTTAACTTAAGAGAAAGACAGAGAGGAGAAAGAGAGCAAGGAAAAGCACATAGAAGTTTCTTTCTGAAACATCAGGAGTTTTTGCTCCAACTTTTAACGTGTTTCATATCCACAATAAATTTAACACGTTTTTAATTTCATTTTCTTCTTATTTAAATAATGTCTCCGATTTTACAACCGAACAGACAGAAAATAAAATAGAGGAAAATATTTTTTATTAGTTGTTACTGCAATATTAATTGGTTAAGGGCTTGCGTGGTTCAGGCTACTTATATATATTCAAAGTGGAAAATAATTCAAATATATGGTGCGAGTTGCTACTGAGAAAACAAGAAGGATAATTAGGATGATGAAGAGGATGAGACAACTATGAGAGCACAAAATGTCTATTGTCAACACACTGAGAACTGACCTCTCCCTTGACCTATCCGTGAGTTTTCTTTCTGAGGTCAGATGGGAGGACTAACTGGCACCTACATGTCTAGGAGTTCATTGTCCCTCCCGTTACGCCATAGTTGTCCTGAGACTCTCTCCTACCAATGTTTTGAGCACTAGGACAGCCTTTCTGGTCTGGTGCGTAAACAGTGGATGTCTGCCTGATCTGCCACCACTTGAAAGCCCTGTTGTCTCTGTCAACGATTTATGTATTTATGTAAGGAGCCAGAAGAGACTCTTGAAAAGATGTCTGGAAGACAGAACTACTTTGGGGTGAGGGCTGATTGGTACAGGAGCCAGGAAGGTTTGGGCTATGGATGAAATCCATTATATCGCTCATGTCTATTCCTAAGAATTCTGTGGAAGATCAGATCAGTGTATATGCGTGTATATGTGACAGCTGGGAAACGGAGTTCGTATTTACAGATCACTAGCCAGATGGTTGACTCACATAATGCTGCATAAGCACTCTGACAAAACATAGGGATACATGGCGAGGTTTGTGTCATTCTTACTGTGCCAACTTGGGGACAGGCAGCGAAGGAACCTAAAAAGGAAAAAAGACAGCAATTGAGGTTAGCAAGTGCTTTCATCATACTTTTATTAGGACATGCCGATTTATGATAAATCATTAATGCCACTCTGTGCTTTGAAGTGAGCATTCTGGTTAAGCAGAGCGAAGGAAACATTCCTGATACTGGAGAGCATAATAGTTGGATTAGGTCGACCCTTCAAGTCTGTGCGGCACTCAATTGAACTTCTTAAGATGTAACATCTTAGTCGTGTAGTGCTTTTTGGAGTCCATTTGAAATGATAATCCGTCTTTAATCAAATCTTGCACAATTACTGGCACAGTCGACTCGTCCTTACTGCCTGCTTTTAGTGTCTTTGATGTTCCTTTTTGCGTTTTTGTCATTGAAAAGAGGCAACGCTGATGTCCTATAGCTGAAATGCGCCCAATCTCTTTAAGGAAACATTTACATTTATACCCTTTGGCAGGTTTCCTTATACAATGGTATTTTCAGAAATGCATCGCAATTTATAAACTACTATCAAGAAGACAGCTATTTATAATATTATTAGGTATTATTTATTGGTATACTGAACCAGTAACTGATACCCTTTTAACTAAGAGTATGTACAGTATATATGGTTGGCATTTCAATTAAAAGTTAAATAATCAATAAGGAACCTCAGAAACTTAAAAATCCCTATATAGTAAACTTTTAAAGTTATTTATGATGCATTGGTGGTTAAGGTGGTGGACTGCTGATCCGAAGACCAGGGTTCGATTCCCAGCACTGCCATGCTACCACTGCTGGGCCCCTGAGCAAGGCCCATAACCCTCGACTGCTTGGATGAATAAATGCAAGTGCCTCTGGATAGGGCGTCTGCCAAATGCTGTAAATGTAAAAGTAATCATTGGACTTTAAGGACCACTGATGTAACTTTAAAGCCTTTCTCTGGTTTACATAATACTGCATGCACTTTACTTTTAATATTTACACGCTAAATGTAATAACATCATTATATATTAAGCCATTGTTGCATATTTGATGAAATCAGTTACAATAAATTGCCATTAGAAATATTTTTTTCAATCCGACAAGATTGTAAATACCATGCTGAAATATCATGCTAACTTAAAAGTTTCAGTGACTTTGGATGATGACAATAGCTGCTTTTAAACTTCAAATGTAAACAAGTACAGCTTCTCTCGTCAGTGATCTCTCCAACGCTATGCCTCCAAAAAGTTTGTAACTTGAATGCTGGCACAAACGATGGATCGTACTGGACCCCCAGACATGATCAACAGGTAAGTAAGTGATTGGCTGGATGTTGGTCGCCCACATACTTTACAGCTGATGGCCAAATCCCAAACTGTACAATGTGCTCAATATAAGAAAATAAGTTCATTTGCCAGTTTGAAAGGCATCATCTGGACCGTCACCTTTGTGCATAGAAAGTATGTGATTTTTTTAACGCATCAATGTTGTAATGCAGCACCCCCTCTTGGTGACAATTTAGGTAAAATCTTAACACTCTCTCCATGGAATAGGTAGGTCTAGTGCATGATAGCTTGAGTTAAGCTTAACACATAATCTTTCCAGTCAGTGAAGAAGGTGTGTGTTATGTCACTGAGATGTCTTGTTGTGTGTATGACGGAATCTACATTAGGAATGGAAAATTTTACCAAAAACTATGAAATGTGTTTGATGTCATTGTTTATCTGTTTTTTTTGGGGTTTTTTTTTTTGAGACTCACATTTTGGACTGTTCTACTGATGCCAATGTATCTTCGTATGCTTATTTACACAATGACCTGAGACCATAAAACAGCATACGCAACAGTTCTGAAAAAAGGGTAGGGTTGGGTTGTGTGGGGGCTTTAAGAAACTGTGTGAAAGTGATTTATTAATGTCTTCACTTACAAAAGTTTTATCCTGACATTAAACCGAAGTTAGAAGTCTAACAGCCGAGTCAGGGGCCACTTCACGGAACACGGTTTGCTAAGCACAGCTTTGATCTGAGAGGGACTTCGTGCCATCTTTGGCAGCACTAACATATTCCCAAAGCCGTCTGTCTCAATTTCTCCTGCTCTGTTGGGACCAAACTTATTTTGAACTCTCTATATTTCCAAAAGAATATCACTGAAAATGTAATACTATATATTTATGAGTTATATGAATTACTTTGGGACTTTTACAATGCACCTGTATCTGTCCTGATTAAGGTTACATGAGCACTTTCATCAGCAGATAACAGCATCAGTCCAATATATTGGTAGATTAATAAAAAAAATCGTCAAAGGACATCCATTCTTGTAGAATTCTTTTCTGAGCACAGAATTTTTTAGCGTGGTTATGGTTATAAGTTAGTACTGCTTAAGTTAGATAAGACTTTGTCATGTCTGTCTGATCATAGGGAATTAGGTGTTTGAGTGTAATGGTTGTAGTTTTGAAACTGGCTGAAACAGTCACAAATGTTTAGTTTTTATTAACGCTATTATAGAAACATGTAGGTTTTTGGGTGTCCGGAACGGATTAATGGCATTTCAATTCATTGTAATGGTGAAAATGGATTTGACATACGAGTGATTTGATTTAAGAGCTACCTCACGGAACGGATTAAACTCGCCTGGGACAACTTTTGTGAAATCGATTAAATGAAAATTGTTAGAAGAATGTTACAGGTTTGCACAAAATAATAATTTGTATTCAGATTAAAGCAGTTTGCTAATTGCTAATAGTCACCGACTAAATGTAAATAAGTGTGCAACAGCAACAATACACACACACACACACGCACACGCACACACACACACACACACACACACACACACACACAAAGCTACAGCTTCACTTCCATAATCTATGCTATGTTCCCAATTGATGTTTCTAACCTATGACATTCTTATGCTGAAACCATTTATTTATTTATTTTATAAACCATTTATCCTGGTCAGTGTCACTTTTTTTGTTCAAAAACCAATTGCTATATAATTCAGCATATGCAATCCATATTTTTAATACATTTCAGTCTATATTGAATATGCAAATGTCCAGGATTATTCAACTGTAAGTTTGAGAGCAGTCTGAGGCAAAACTTTCTTGAATCATCCATTAATAATTTGTAGGGCATATAAACAATGTGTGTCAGGTTTTTGTCACAGTGTCAACAGATTTACCTTAATATATAGACACTAAATTAAAAAATATATATTTATATTAATATCAAATTGAAAATGTAGTATTCTTTAAAAATATAATTTAAAATTGATTCTATATAGAAAACAAATTACACTAAATTGTTGGTTTGTACTTGCTATGACAATTTGTTTGCAGCAACACTTACAAACCACTAACCAATACAAAATTTCTTTTTCTCTCCCTCTCCCTTTCTCTCTCTCTCAGCTCCTCCCTCACTTCTGTTTTTCGGTGTCAGAAATGAGGTGTCTTCACACCTGCTGTCCTGCTGCTGCTTTGATCCCTTCAGTAGGGAAATTCCTTCAACGGATGAAAGAGGACACCTATAGGAGAGACACAGAGAAAGAATAAAGAAAAAAGAAAGAAAGAAAGAAAGAAAATAAGAAAGAGAAAGTTCATTATGATAGACAGGTTGGTGCCACTTTCTCTGATATGGAGTCATATTGCTCTATTTACAGATAATTAGGTTCATACATATGTATATACAGGTACATCTCAAGAAATTGGAATGTCGTGGAAAAGATCATTTATTCAGTAATTCAACTAAAATTGTGGAACTCGTGTATTAAATAAATCCAATGCACACAGACTGATCTACTTTAAATCTTTGGTTCTTTTAATTGTGATGATTTTGGCCACATTTAACAAAAACCCCTGCAAATGTTTCCTGAGCCTTCAAACTGGTCTCTCAGTTTGGTTCACTAGGCTATATGATCATGGAGAAGACTTCTGATCTGACAGTTGTCCAGAAGACAATCATTGACCTTCACAAGGAGGGTAAGCCACAAACATTCATTGGCAGAGAAGCTGCTGTTCACAGAGTGCTGTATCCAAAAATGTTAACAGGAAGTTGTGTGGAAGGAAAAAGTGGAAGAAAAAGATGCACAACCAACCGAGAGCCTTGTCAAGCAAAATCAATTCAAGAATTTGGGTGAACTTCACAACGAATGGACTGAGGCTGGGGTCAAGGCATCAAGAGCCACCACACACAGACGTGTGAAGGAATTTGGCTACAGATGAGCTGAAAGCCACTGTCAAAGAAACCTGGGGCTTCCATACCACCTCAGCAGTGCCACAGACTGATTGCCTTCATGCCACGCCGAATTGAGACAGTAATTAAAGCAAAAGGAGCCCCTACCAAGTATTGAGTACATATGCAGTAAATACATTAACATGTACATATAACACACAATAAACATACTTTCCACAAGGACAACAATTCACTGGGAAAAAAATAGTTTTTTATTGGTCTAATGAAGTATTCTAATTTGTTGAGAGTGAATTGGTCGGTTTTTGTTAAATGTGGCTAAAATCAGGTAAAAGAAATAGTGGTCATGCTGGCAACTGAGATCACTACAGCTACCGACGGCATGTTGATGTGTGATAAACATGGGCACATCTTTGACGTAGGAGCTGCGACGACGTATGATGAAGTTTAACAGTGGTGTCCCAATTCTTAGGAGAATATTTTCAGTCCTACCCATTTACACTCTGTTTCAAAGAGTAGGCGTAGGGGTAAGGGGTAGAATTGGGATTGGGCCTAATCTTTAGTCTTACTGTACTTATTCCTCTCCTGCTTTTCCTTTCTCTCTGCCTTATTTTTTGTCATTATTTCTGCCCCCTTCTAAGATTCATCACTACTCCTCTCTCACTTTCCTCTCCTTCTTTTCTCTCCCTGTTCTCCTCCCTTGTAGCCTGATTTGTGATTTTCTCCTCTCTGACCCCCCACCTGCTTGTTTTGTCTCTCTCATCTCCTGCCACATGTCACATGTCGCTTTTATGTCTGTGCCAATTCCATACCATTAAACTGTCTGATTGACAGCAAGTGATGCATATAACACATTGTGATACAAAGTGAAGTGCACTCGAAGTCTTTGTGCTAGATTTGTCTGTCTGTCCGGTTTCCTGTTTTTTTTTACTTTTTGTAATCATTTTACTCGTATAGTTTTATGCCAGTGAGACATTCCTATATGGGAAAGCCTGGCACATGGCCACATTTTGGCATTTTTAATGAAGTTTTTCATAAGCATTTCTGTTTTAACATAACCTACTGTTCATTTAGTTATGCTTTACAATTTATTTTTAATTTCTCCAGTGGAATGCGACGTCAGTGTACCAGAGAAAAGGGTTAATTTTATCAGGATATCCCTATAAACCCCACTGCCTGAGGTTTAAAAGCAAGCCTCATCTTTGTTTAAACTCCACAATTTCTTACATTACATGGCATACTTAGTTCTTCATTTAGTTCTGAGTTGTTTTCAAATTTTCTTTATTAATATCTATTTATAAATATATTTAATATTTATTATGTGACTTTTGAAACTTTAAAATCTGTAGTGTGGTGCTGCAAGAATGTGGTCTTTAAAGATTATTTTTACTAGGTTGGCTAATCATGCTAGTGCCATGCCATGCTAATCATGCTAAAATCAAGTTGGCAAGATGGCTAATCATGTTAGTATCATGCTAACAAAGATGCAATCATTCTAACAAACATGATAATCATGCTAACAACATGCTAATTCAGTTAGTCATGCTAGCTGTTATGTGTAGAAGCCTGAACCATCAGCGTGGGCTATTTATGCTCAGTATAAGGCTATTTATGCTCAGGCTATTTATGTCTAACCCAAGTGCATACAGGTGCGTGTGGTTAGAGTGAGAGTAAGTGATTGAGTGTCTGTGTTTGACAAAGTGCATATGAGAGATGTGCCCTACAACACACACACACACAGTTCGAGACTTGGGTGTGACAGAGCCCCCCCTTTAGACGCGAATTCCAGGTACGCAGTTGCTGCCATCGATCACCTTCGACGGGCCGTCGGGGAGGCCTGGGAGACTCTGGTAGGGCCCCTGATTGCTGGGTCAAAACCGTGGGCCTCCGGAGGTGGGGCGGGTGCCGGTGGGCCCAGGCCATGTGTGCCGTGAAGGCGCCAGCGAAGCCAAAGGGGGGAGCGACGGTAACGGCAAGGCCAGAGGGGGTAGCGCGAAGGAGCCGGCAAGCTGAAGGTTGACGCTCGGTGTGCCTACGAGGTGATGGGCCAGAGGGGGTAGTGAGGCACAAACGGCGTCCATAGCCGAGGTGGTCGACCGAGTGACATCCTCCGCCACGAGGAGCAGCAGCTGCAACACACTTCACCATGGCCATGAGTGGGGGCTGGGGCTTGGGTCTCTCTCCCTCCTGTAATCGGGCCTGAAAACAGGTTCGGGACCGGTGCTCAACTCGGGCACAACATCAGGTCCGAAACAGGGTCTGGGAGCAGGTTCGGGGCCAAGACTGGGCTCTTGAGCGGGTTTGAGGCTGAGACTGGGGACCAGTGTGAGTTTGGGGCCGATGCGGGGCTCAGGGGGAGGCTTGGGGCTGAAACCAAGGTCTTGGGTGTCTACAGGGTCAAAGTGTAGCTTAGAGGCAGGGTCGGGGGCACTACTGGGGGTGGGGGTGGTGGTGGCTCAGCGGTATAAGGCTCTGGGTCAGTGATCAGAGGGTCGGGGGTCCAAGCCCTGCACCAGGCAAGCCATCGTCATTGGGTCCTTGAGCAAGACCCTTAACCTCACCTGCTCCAGGGGCGCCGTTAGTTCTGGCTGACCATGCGCTCTGACCACAGCGTTCAAATTTGTATGCTGGGATATGCTGAATCAAAGAGTTTCACTGTATGTTGTACTGTATGATGTGCATGTGACCAATAAACTGAACTTTAACTTTAACTTTAACTTAACTTTTACTGGGCTCGTGAGCGGGTTTAGGGCCGATACTGGGTACTGACATGAGTTCGGGCCAATACAGGGCTCTTGAAGGAGTGCGGGCCGATCAGAGGCTCAGGAGGTACTTCGGGGCCGTGACACAGTTCTGGGACAGTTACTGGGCTTATACGGATGTCTGGAGTAGGGTCAGGGCTGATACTGGGCTCGGGGGCGGGATCGGGGTCGCTACTTGGCTTGTGAGCGGGTTCGGGCCAATACTGGGCACTGGCACGAGTTTGGGGCTGATACTGGGCTCAGGAGGGAGTGCGGGGCCGATCGGAGCCTCCGGAGGGAGTTCGGGGGCCGACACGGACATCTGAGGCCTCTGGTAGAAGCTCCCGGATGGAATGCATGGGTGGGGAGAGAGAAGGAGGGCCAGCTGGAGCAGGTGGCATGAGCTCTGGTGGGTGATCTGCCTCTGGAATGGGTGGTGCGGGTCCTGGCTGACCCGAGGCTCCGGCTGGAGGTTGGTGGTTGCCAACTCATGCCCTGGAAGACCTCAGAAGACAGATTAGGGTGTGCTGTGCATGCCCATACCGGTCTTGCGCTATTTTGGTCCGGTGTGGCTTGCTCAAGCCCAACTAAAAAAGCATGCCGATATTCTCCTCAGGCACGCCGGAGCGCCCCGGAGAGAGCACCTGCCTCCCTCGGCGATTTTGCCGGCACTGGCTCGCGCAGAACAAATATCTTTTCCCACACCGGATCATAGCATGGCAGTTGCCAGGGCGAAATCGGAGCGCACTTTCCCGGCTCCTCTCTCTCCGTCTTTCTTTCCTGCTGCGTCTCTAGAGGTGAGTCATTCTGTGATGTGTAGAAGCTGTTGTTACGGCAGTAGTGTGGGCAAGACGCATTTGCAGGTTTCTCGTTTATTTATAAACAGCACATCAAGCGGTAGTGCAAAATAAACCAACAAATACTGATAATGACTCACGCTGACAAACCGTCAGCGTGGGCTATTTATGCTGTCTTAAATTAACCCCAAGTGCGTACAGGTGCATGTGGTTAGAGTGAGAGTGTGAGTGTCTGTGTGTGTGACACAGTGCATATGTGAGATGGGACGTACAACATACACACAGTTCGAGACATGGGTGTGAAACTAGCCTTATGTTAATCATGTTAGCATCATGTTAACAAACATGGTAATCATGCCAGCAACATGCTAATATGCTAGTGTTGCCCCCTTGGACAATAACGACGACAACTTTTGCTTTTTTTTTGTAGATTTATTTGCCCCGGTTCGTTTTTCCTTGTATTTTTTTGTGACAGATTCAGGGCGGAACAACTTCAACGCACCCACATATTGTTTTCAACAACTCTTCTTTTTCCACTAGCGCCCCCAACAGTAAAAATATTTCCTTAGTTGTTTCATTTCTCTTTATATTA
>JAOUQX010000019.1:7197081-7212081 GCA_028566295.1 Liobagrus marginatus | reverse complement strand
CAAATGCAGCTAATATTTATTGAAAGAACAATGGTTTGGAGTGAGCAGGGATACTTTGAGAACAAAAAGGAACAGGCAGATGCCGTGGCTTGGTCTGTGAAATCCAGTGGCAGTAGACTCTGGGGGAAAATGTCCTGATCCAGCTATAATGCTAATAGTGTGCGTATCAGGAGGGCTTCTGTAGAGAAAGAGCATATAACAGTTAGAAACGGCTTAGTATGATTTGGCAAACAATACTTCGCGTCTTTGCGTTGTTGCCGCGATGTTTATATAGCCAGAGACCCGGAAGTGGAACATCGCGGCGAATGACTACAACCGGAAGTGACGTCATCGGCAACCCTGAAGCGGTAGTATTCCGGTGAACAGCGCCGCGATGTTACAGTCTGTCCACCCAGTTTAGTAGACATGGTCAGACTATAATGAAACCTCACATTTACTTAAACACTATACCCAGGAATTGTCTTTTAATAAGTGTGTGGGTGTGTGTGTGCGTGTGTGTGTGTGGCAGAAAACCTTTTATATCCATGACACAAGTTGCTGTTTTCATGTGAACTACAGCAGCTTCATTTATGTTTCTTATCCGGAGCAACTTGCATTTATCTTAGGGCCTTGCTCAGGGGCCCCAAAGTGGCAGCTTGGTGGCGCTGGGAATTAGCATTAAATCAGCTAATTCTATGCGATTGAGTCGTTACCATAGAGACGGTAATGTAAATTAGAGATTCATCCATATTTACACACTAATAGGATAAGAACAAGCACTTTCTTTATTTTCTCTGTATGGGCGTGCGCGTGGGTGTGTGTGTGTGTGTGTGTGTGTGTGTGTGTGTGTGTGTGTGTGTGTGTGTGTGTGTGTGTGTGTATATGTTTGTCTATCTCTAAGTGTTAGCGCTGCGATTAACAGGCGATTTTCCAGGGTGTACTCCGCCTCACGCACTAACTTAGCTGGGATAGACTCCAGCGCCCCCAAGACCCTGAACAGGATAAGTGCTAGAAAATGAATGAATGAAAATTAAAACCTAATTAAACTCTAAACATTCAGTACACTTACACTTTCGAACAATAAAATGAAGTGTAGTGAATATTTATTACGCAAGTATCTAGATGATAGACTGATCCTTCATGCATACAGTCCACTGTGTCAACCCAAAATTTAAGAGATACATATTTCATATAACCAAAAATTTTTATTTTATGTATTATATTTTGTAATTATACATTCATCTATATATAATTTCTAGGATTTTTGAGATGAACATTAAAGCAGAGTGACTGTACAGAAGACATAATGGGCAAGTATTAAAATATGAGACTTTAAGCATTTCTTACAAAAACTATTTGCTTAAAAAAAATTTAATAAATAAAAAATTATTATTTCCATACAGATGAACTTCACAGCACTCCAGTTGAAAACTGGACAGAGTCCATGGTGAGCAACTGGTTAACCTCAATCGGAGTGAAGGAAACATACATTAAAAAACTTCTTGAAGAGGAAGTAGATGGCCGAATACTTCTTGAAATCACAGAGGAATTCCTGAAAACAGAGACTGGAATGAAATCTGGCCCAGCACTTTTGATAATTGCGAAAAGAAATGAGTTACTCAGTACTTTAAAAAAGGCTCAGAACCAGAAAAATACTGCACAGAAAAAGACTGTTGTAAACAGTGACCAAGGAGCAGATTCCATCAAGATTAAGTTAATGTCCAACAGTTTACAGGGAGAAGATAAACAAAAGGATTTGTCGATTGTACCAACAACAAAAAGAGATTCAAAGCCACGACCTTTTGGTAAAAATGGTATTGACCATTCATATGTAAAGCACAATGTTCTTCACCCTGAAACAGGTGCCGTTGATCTTATAGCACCATGTCATGAGTACAAAGCTTTTACTACTGCCTCTACTTTAGACCGCCAAAGACTTCAAGCAAAGCTGGCAAGGGAAGTATTAAAATTTGCAGTGGGATGCATGAACATAAGAACAAATGGCACAATACACTTTGGTGTAATGGATAGCCGGGAAAATTCTGGCTATGTGCATGGTGAAATCATTGGCTTTCCCATTAAGGAAATGGACATGTATGTTGATTCGCTGGATCACATTGAACGGAGTTTCACTACCTTTGATAGTGAGCTTGTAAGGCAGTGTATTCGACCACCTCAGTTCATTGAGGTTATTGACCTAAATAGTGTAGATAAACACTATGTAGTTGAATTTGACATTGTTCCTTCTGTGAGTATCGTGAGGAATAAGGTTTTTTCAGTCCGCTTGCCCAACTTTAAAGAGAAGTCCAATAAGATTGAACATGAAAAAGGAACAATTTATCGTAGGGTTGGCTCCAAAACAGAACCAGTTGATCAAGAAAATGAATTCTACTCAGCAGTCCATAGTAGAGACGCTCAAAGAGAAGAAGCAGAGCAAGCGCATTGTCTTACAAGCCCAGACCATTGCCATGATCTTGGAAGAAAACTCAGATTACTTGTAACAAATGGAAAGAAACTGATAGAAAAGGAGAAATGGTACATACTTGTTACAAATAAGATTCCACGGGAAGCTCTAAAACACATTGATTTCTTAATAAACATGAAGCTATTCTGTGTGTTTGACTTTAACCCAGATTCCATGGTGTCTGGATTATGTCATGAATATGTTAAGCACCATGCTGTGAACCTACATTTTATGCAGAACTACAAAATTCAGGGTGGCATGAGCATCAGAGAATTTGAGAGCCACCTTCATTTGTTTGAACAAATAAGCTGGATATTCTGTAATGGACGAAATGATTACAAAGGTAACGAGATGCCTTATGACGAGCATGCATGGTCTAAATCAAGGAGGACATTCCTCAAGGATTGTGTTTCATTGATCTGCAAAGATATCCTGCCCAAAGGAACCTTTGTTGTTATCTTTCTTCTTACCTCTCCTGTTGAGACGCCTATTCTGAACACATTCTATGAGTTTTTTACTGACATGGAAGGTCATGAAGACATAATATGCATCTCTGAATCAGAGGAGGACTTTCAGAAATGGCAGGCATTTGCTCTTGGATCATGTGACAGTAAAACTGTTGACAATAAAAGTGTAGTAGGGATGAAAATGAGTCACATCAATGCAACTTTCCAGAAAGTCCAGACCAACACCACTCATGCAGCCAAGACTTTATCTGTGTATGTCAAAGGTGTTTGCTGTCTTGAGACATGTGAGGAGGAAAGGATGTGTTCCTTGGAGATTTTAGGTGTCAACCAGTGTGATGACACCAGCCCAGAGTTCATTGAGTCAGAGAAAGATGAAATCGAGAGACAGTTTTACCATGGAGGAAACGTAACATGGATGAACTTTTGGCTTGCAGAAAAAAAGTTTGTTGAGGAGATGATTCAAAGAGATGCCTATCAAGAAGTTACCAAACTTCTAGGAGACATTCTTAAATGGAGTTTAGATCAGATGCCCGTTGATAACATCAATATATATCATCATCCGGGCAGTGGTGGAAGTACAGTAGCAAGGCAGGTTCTTTGGAACCAAAGAAAGGAGCTGCGATGTGCCGTAGTAAAACCATCTTACGCTGCTAGCATAGTCGCAGAACATGCTGTTAAACTTCGGGAGTATGAGGAAAAGGATCCACAGAAGTGCTTACCTGCACTCCTACTTATTGAAGATTGTGACAAAGAGTATTTGGAAAATTTGAAAAATGAGTTAGAAGTAGCTGTTTACAGCAAGAAAATTTCACCAGGAATACCATGCTTTATTCTCCTCAGCTGTAGACGATCCTACACTCCAGAGAAACTGTG
Source organism: Liobagrus marginatus (assembly GCA_028566295.1). Taxonomy (NCBI): domain Eukaryota; kingdom Metazoa; phylum Chordata; class Actinopteri; order Siluriformes; family Amblycipitidae; genus Liobagrus; species Liobagrus marginatus. Next base: position 7,208,298 of record JAOUQX010000019.1, on the reverse strand, counting down.
TAAGGGGTCCCCCCTACTAAATGTCTCGGTAACTCACAAACTTTCAACAGAAGAAAAAAGACAATTTGCACGTAAACGGCAGAAGCTTGAGAAACAGTTCGAGCCAGAGTTCATCCTGACCTTCATTTTGATGAGTGAAGAATTTAAACACCAAAAAATTGCCGAATACGTACAGCAGTTTGTAAAGAATTTATTACAAGGCATTGATCATGCATCTGCAGTCACCCAGCTCATTCGCTATGTAGCTCTTCTCAACACCTATGTTCAGAACTCTTTTATTTCGCAGTCACATTGTGAAGCTCTTCTTGCTTTATCTATACGTGTGGACAGATTTCGACAGCATTCATTTGAGAGTTCTCTGAGTGAGCAAGCCAACCTGGTCTTAATACATTTAAGAGATGAAAGAACCTACATTGAATCTATAAGAATCATTCATCCGCTGGTTGCAAAGGAAATTCTCCATCAGCTTCTGGTTGACAGACAACAACAAAGTGATCTGGCACTTAATCTTCTCAACAATGATATACTTTTTGAACACAGATTTGGGAGAGAAGACTACCGGAAGTTCCTTCGTGCATTGTTCATAAGACGTTACAGGATTAGGGAAGGTGATGAATTGGACAGCTTTTTCTCTCCTCTCATTGAACACGTAAGAGAAAATGAAATGGCAGAAAAAGCAATTGAGCTTCTCAACGAAGCATACGAAAGATTCAACAAAGATGCATTATTTGCTCAGCAACTAGCTCGTCTCTATTATAGACATGAACGATTTCAGGAAGCAGAACGCTGGGCAGACATTGCAGCAAATAAAATGCCGAACAACTCCTACATTCTTGACACCAAAGGCCAGGTGTACAGAAGGTGGTTTACAATGAAATGCAAAGCCATTGATAAAACTCGCAAAACACCTGAAAACACAGCAGATGCCATTGAAACAGCCCTTGAAGCCATTAAAATCTTTAAAGAATGTGAGAAGGCAGCAGTTGCAGACCCTGAATCAGTGAACAGGTCAGGATTCTTTGCAGTTGTAGAGGTGGGATGCAGCTTGTTAAAGCTGATTTACTCTCTTCATGTGTTTTCAAACACGACGGATGGGCGTTCTGAATGCCTGAAATACCTTATCACAGACTACATACCCAAAGAGGTTGAAAAACCATGGGAAAACTTTCATAGCAAACTCAAAGAACTTCAAGGCACAATGAGTGAAGCATTGGAGTGGATATCAGAAGACTTGAGTTATTTCCAGACAGACCAAAATACAGATGAGGAAGAAGCATCTGTAAGCTGTGAGTTGACAATAACTTACCCAAAGCATTGGTTGGTAACCAAGTCTTCTGTTTATGGCAAGCTTTTCAGTGAGGCTTCACTCAGCACAGTGCCTAGTCATTGTCAGTCACACCCAGCTAATATGACTCCTTTTATTAAACGCATGATTATTTTCAAACTTGGTGGGGGAAACCTCACAACAATCTTCTCCCTCCTTGACAAGAAAGACAGGGATAACGTCAAAACTTTGGAGGACATCATTTTACTGTATCCAAAGAATCCAGAGAGGGCCAAGCTGCATCAGTTAGATCTTGTCAACTATATAGCATCACATTTTGCTTTAAGTGTAGTCTCACCCAGGTCGCCTAAACTAGCTGCACTAAGTGATTTGCAAAAGCTCAGCAAACTTTTCCCTCATGACCAAACAAAATGCCTGTCAAGTGCTCTGTTCTTATGCATCTTGCTGTTTTGGCCAGAGGAGCATGACACCATTCATGTAAAAGAAGAAAAATATGACATATTTTTGTCTGCTCTCAAATTCCTCCAGCAAACCTACTGGACCAAAATGAAGGATATTCCTCATAGAAGAAGGAGGATGTACACCCACTTCTTTCTGGGAAATGGAGTTGGTTATGATAAATTTGTCCACAAGAGTAAAATTGAAAGTATCACAAAACTTCAAATAATGTCAGAAAAGCGTATGAAATGGTTCAGAGGTGAATTATGGAAAACGCCAGAAATTGCTGGCGTGCTTAAACGTGTTACGGGCTGGACTGAGGATGGAACTGTGTACCTTGAGGGCCCTAAGAAAAAGTTCCCAGTTCATGCTCTTTATGTACACTCAGTGCCTCATGGCAATGAGAATGTCACCTTCTATTTGGGCTTCACATTCAGAGGACCTGTAGCATACAACGTTACAGTAAGGAAGTAGTAAAAACTTCTGACCCAACAGGAGGTGACAGATAGTTGATAAACAAGAAAATTAACAAACCCATCAAAATTCACTGAATACAAGAACCACATGCAATGACAATGACATGGAAGCTAACTGAACTATTTTCTTTTGATTTTAATATCGACTCAAAAACGTTTTACTTCAGTTCCATTGTGCATGAAAAATAAGGAGCCTTTTATTGTTCAGTCCTGCTAGGATTTTATTACAGGAGTTTTTTGGGGATTGTTACATATAATATTCTTAAATTTGCACCAAATTTGGTTTTTCATGCAACTTTAAGATTTTTTATGGAAAACATGACGATGTTACACAAGGCCCAAATCTGTGGTCATTTTTAAATTAAACCTCAAATATTGCTACATTTTCTTGACCTCGTATAGATTCATGTGATCATAAAATAGCAAAATCATGGACAGTCAAAGTAAAATCAAAGTTTGATATAAAAGATTCAGAATTCTAAGCATTATCGAAAAGCCTTAATTGGGCCTCTGAAAAAGGCTTCTAAAAAAATTATCTGTTTAGCAATAGCTTTAAAAAAAGGTTGCTTTGGATTAAAGGGTTTCACTATATGTGTGATAATGTTTACTTATTCTGTCTGTTAATACGTTTGTTTTTTACTTGTAGCCTTGTTTACATTGTTGATGTCATTAATGTTTATCTTCATTATAGATATAAGATATACTTGTGATTATTTTACTATAATCTGAAAAGTTTTTTTTGTGAGGATGATGATGATCTATTTTATGTAAATCCTAAATAGCATCTATATTTCCATATAACAATATCTATTTTATTTTTTGTATTACACTTATGTTGTTATTGTGATGTACCTTTGCCTTTACCTTAAAACATTTAGTTTATTAGTTTAGTTTAATTCTTGTCTTACATGTCCTTTCCAAACAGGTTGTAGTAACTCTGAGGCAAAAGAATATAGATGAAATCTGACGTATGATGTACTCTTGTAATCTTTAGTTTATAGTTAATAAATGATTATATTAAACAGTGTACGCAAAATTGTAAACCACATGATTCTGGTTGTGTTGCTGATAGTAATTACATTAATTTATTTCCTGTTTTATTTATAGAGAAAATGAAATCGCATTTTACTCTATTTAATGGTAGTTGAATGCAGCATGCTTTTTTAACCAATGATCAGAGTATCAATTTCAAGGTTCAATAGGTACATGAGATATATCCAAAATCAGATTTATGTAAGTATGTGAAAAGTAAGCCACACCAGACCACATCTTGCACACATGATTGTAGTCAAAATTCAGTGTGAAGACGACCATATAGCCTCACACAGTAAAAAGGACGATTCAAGTCTGAAGCTCCTTAAATATTATAAAACTATTTTAATTTTTGTTCAAATATTTACATTTAAGGGTGATTTCAGATATTAGAAATGTATCCTGTCTTATCTTTAATGTTTTTATTAAACGTGTATTTTTCCAAGACTAAAGTAACACGATTTAATTGGCGAATTATTTTTATTGCAACAATTACTTCAATAACAGGCAGTGCCGGTTCTATGAATGGAGCCCTGGGCGAAGCTCGCCATGACCCCGTTTGACCCCGTACGGTGACATGATATCATCACTGACGTGACCGTGCAAATGACCGTTACACAAGATCGCCGTTTTTGGCGCGCGCTTGCGCAAGACATAAGACTTGTTCTTAAAATTCATTATCAACCTATTTTAATAGTGTATAAGTCAAATTTAATAGATAATGCCTTAAATAGCAACTAATTTCTTCAGTGACGTTCCACGTTAAGTCATCGATTTAAAAACAAATAAATGTAGATGTGTGCGAGTGTTATGCACTCAGTAGGATCACCTGTACAGCTGCGCATTCATGCAATAGCTAGTCACCAGCCAACACATCGAATATGGCAGCAGCTCAGTAAATAAAAGCATGAAACCCGTGAAGCAGTCACGCGATTGGCTGACTGGACAGTTCCTATTAATGTGGCCGACGTGTTCATTAAGATGCATTTAATACTATGATATTCACTTTCGAGTCTCGGTTTCACAACAAAGCATCCATGCCTTCACGTCTGCAATTCCTTTCTTCATCTTTACGCGTAAGAACTCTAACACCCCATGCGGATTTATAATTCCCATTTCCATAAGGCGGTAATAGAATGGTCTAACTCATGTGAACGGTCCGTCAGGCTCTTTGCTGAACGTTTCGATTCTTTAAATTATCCGAGTGCGTATAGACTCATGAATGAACCCACGTGACCAAACATCATATGACGTCTAGCGTATGAACAAGAGAAAGGGAAATCAACACCGGGGACAACAAACGCACTCCTGCAAAAAAACAACAAAAAAGCAATAAGACAACAATACATCCTATGCACGGGCTGGGCATCCCGAGCGGACCCAGTGTCTCTCATTTCTCCCCACAGCCGGGAGACAGAATACTGGAGCATCTTCTCTTACGCGGGTGAGTGAAATCAAGTCGCACACCGGAGAAGCAGAAAAAGCAGCGCTTTGTTGAATGCTGAGTGTGCACGCGCGCTGCCGACTATTCACAGCCGCAGCGCGTTTTCCCCCGTTTCATCCCTAAACGAAGCGGAATTTACGGAGCCGAGTAGCAGTTGCAGGAGGTTGTGGGGGATTCCCTTTATTCATTCGTTTAGCACGAGAGGGGGAGGCCGTGAAGTACATCTGGTTTGGACTCGATATCACGAGCGTGTGTAGTGACATCTAGGGGGCTCGTGGTCGAGAAAAATGTGTAACCGGATCGGCGCGTTAGTTTTCTAGCTCATGCACACGCGCAGCACACGAGCGCTGCTGTTTCGTCAAATCCAATCGACGCTCCTGCTCGTAAAGAGCGCCAGCAGGTAGGCTGAGTCTTTCTTTATTCCGGGTAAAATGCAGACACCTGACATTGACCGGTAGTTGCTGGAATCAGGTGTTCGTCTGATTGTAGTAGGAGGGGGAGAGGGGAGGACGAGGGTAGTTGTGTCTGATATTGCCATGGCGTTTTTCGTTCGTACCGTGAACTGCTGAAGGTTAATCAGCGATTTACACTCCGATCGGATTCCATTGTTTGAGAGACTGCGAGCCTTTTTGTTCCGTCTGCTGATTCATCATAACGATCAGGAATTAACAATGGGAGTCCATGTCTTTCAGCTGTCACAAAGCCGTTCATTTGACCATTATCAATCAGCCTCTATGGTAAATGTATGATGCTTATTATCCCTTCGATCTTACAAACGACTGACTGTGTGTTGTCATGGGCGACTGTCATCATTTTATAAACATGGAAGAAACCTGTTAGAATGCAATTCGATTTTGAGTTAATATGCGCCCTTCCTTTTCCTTAATGACTGCGTTTGAGCTATAATTAACATGCCTTTTCTTGTAGATCAACAGTGATGTACTTCTGCTTATAATAATGATGTGCATCATTTCTCTTTTTGTTCCAGTGTCTGTCTACTCTTATACATACCATAATCCAACATTCAAGAGCAACAGTCTCTCTCTCTCTCTCTCTCTCTCTCTCTCTGGTGACCACAGGCTCTCAGTATAGCTGCATAACTCTGATCACTTTGCATCACTCTCAATTAAGATGAATCTATTTTTACCTTGTGGTCACACCTAAAAGCACAGCACCGGACACATCATGTATTACTCCAAACCTTTTGACCCTATCCTAAGTGCTGCAATCTCAACATTGTGTTCTAAAAAACGTGCCTTTTACAGCCCAGTGACTGATAACAGATTTGTTAAAACTGAGCCTCAAAATGAAGATGCATACAAGTCATAAATTAACGGATCTCTCATCTCAGCTCATACTTGTACTATGCTTGCATTCTTAAGGACACCCTTTTGTGCCCGAAGCCCCAGAGCCATGTTCGGTAATTTCTTTTTCTCCTGCCACAGTAACAAGAAGAGATGAGGGCCTTCTATCTGCAGCAGGGGGTGATGTGGCTAGAAAACTGTGTGTGTGTGTGTGTCTGTGTGTGTGTGTGTGTGCGGACTTGTATTTGAGGGAGGTGTAGGGTACGGTGGTTGAATAGATGTTGGGCATTGGCCCATTGGCTGAGAGACTTATTGTCCATTCGATTCAAGTGGCTACCATTTGACCAATCCCAGTGCATCATGTGTGTATTGGCCTATATGTTGTCCCTGCTTCCTGATGCTCATTGGATAAGTTGTGTTCAGGCAGACAGATAGAAGGGGGTGCGGGGGAAGTTGATGAAACCAGGAGAAAGAGTTGAGCACAAAGAGAAAACATCTTGGACGGCTGTTGCAGCATGTCTATAAGTTACTAGACCACAGAGAGTCCTTGAGAAATTGTTTTAGAGGGGGTGGGGCGTGTCCTCAAAAGCAATCTGCATAGAGAATTGGGAGAGCCTACAGCTAAAGCCATGAGGAGGGGGGGAAAAGGGAAAGAAAAAGAATTTTAAGGCGATGTTGGGAGAGAGATGCTGATGATGAAACTCGCTGCAAGTGTGGACTTTCAGTGCTTCGCCCTGCGGAGTCGTATGTGATTTAGCTGCAGATGCTGGATTTCCTATACTTCTGTTCATTTACTGTCTGTTTTCTTGAACAATTATGCAGGATTTGCTTATAATTGATATAAAACGATAGGTTCGGTTACGAAACGTGTATAACATTTTGAAACCCTGCAAATGTCTAGTTTACTGGTTATTAATTATTACATTTTCTTATCATCTTATCGTGTGTGGTCTATTATTTCTGTTTTTGTCCACATTTGTCCCTTAAACTATTAATAATTATTCTTTAGATGATATATTTGCATTCTTACAAGGTTTTCACATTTTACAATTTAATGCAAGTGCAAGTGCGGATGAAATGCTCTTAAATTGTAGTTTATGGACATGACAGGTTGTGATTGTAAAAACACAATAATGCTTGTAACTGTTGTACTACAGTACTGAGGGCATACAAGCTGGCAGTTTCTACCCACAAAATATAGCACTGATGCTGTTCATGAATAAAATACCAGAATAGCCAAGCTTATAGAAGTAAGATGTGATCACTTTATAGTGTGGCTAACCAAATGTACTTTTCTCATCAAAGTGGAAGTGTGGTGCATGTAGACTATTTTGCCAGCGTGTGGGTTGTAAGCATAGATTTCTTTGCCAGGTCTGTTTGCTCTCAATCGGTGCTTGAGGCAGAATATTAAAAAAGTGTTGTAAAAGCCTTGTATCATACTGCACTTTACAATCTGGAGGTTATCAAACTGCACTGGGTTACACTGGCTAGTTCATCATTTTATTACTAACAAACGTGCACCTTTACTTTTTAAACAGCAGCTCGGTATAAAAGCAGCTACTCCCACTATTTTTTGGCGTATATATGCCAAGTCTTCATTCAGTCTCCACAAGGAAAGGATCTCATTCTCATGTGGAGGGCAGCATCTACTACAAATCCAATATGGCATAAAAAAAATTCTGATCTTTTATCAAATATCTATATCAAATGTTTGTTATTGAATACAGCATGTGTGCCAATTTAGAAAAGAAAAAAAAAATGTCTTCTGGAACAAGAATCTCTGAAGCCCGTGCCTCCTGAATACCTGTGGAACCTGAAATGACTGAAAACTCTCATTCCCAAAAAGCAACACAGCTGCTACTCTGGCTTTAACTGTATGAGGGAGATCCCGATAACAGCCCGTCATTGCTCACTTTTTCTTCCATGCGAAACGATTGTATAATTTTCTCCCTCTTTTTCTATCACTCTCATTTCACGCTCTGAATAGCTGCTACTTGATGGCTTCCCTGCCTTTCTAGCACTTAGTGTTTACTTCGATACATAAATTGATGCGAGCCTCCCTCCCTTACCCCGGCAGGCATCAGCGAAGCCTGATTTTTAATTCGCAGTTAAATGGCGCTCGACACACGTAGCTTGTTTGATAATTGACTTCAGTCTACAGAAGGGAGGGATGATTAGATTCAAATGTCATTGCTGCTCTGTGTATGTGACTTATGTATTTATTCCTTGTTCTTTTAGCCTCTGATGGATGTACGGAAAAGTGAGTGCTGGGTTGCACATTAATATCAGGTGTAGTTCATGCATAAAATTAAACACAGACGGTTGCCTAAGCGCTTGCTGATGGTTGTCTTAATTAGCAAGATTTTCTGACATTCTGAAATTATTTGTGTTGAATTGGTTTCGGACACAAGGTTGCAGCATGGAGAAAATTGTTAGGCTTTGTTGAATTCAGGATGATTTCATATCATTTTACTTGTTTTAGCACCAACAACAAGCCCAGCATGGCCTTTTTATGGTTTGAAGGCATTATTAAACAATTATTAAAAAGGTTTCTGAAAGAATGTTTGAATAATATAATGTAACACTTAAGTTATACATAGAGGTTTCTTCTGATGTGTATCCAGTATTTTCTGATACCAATATTAACTTGTACACAAGGATAAAAAGAGTATGGCTGAAGAGTTCCAGCAATCCAAGGATTATTTTTTAACGTCAAGTACTCTGTAATATTTATCTATATGCTCTGTAGGAAGAACTCGTACAGCTCTACAGGTCTTGTGAGAAACCCTCTGCTAATTTATGGACTACTCAAACGCTCCCGATCAGAATTACACTGAATATAAACTTATTAAGACTGGACATCATCTATAACACACACTCTGCTGTTACCCAGATGAGGATCCCCTTGAGCCTGGTTCCTCTCAGGGTTTCTTCCTAGCATCACCATATGGAGTTTTTCCTTACCATCGTCACATCAGGCTTGCTCATTGGGATACAATAAACTTTAGAATTTTATTTATTCTTTAATCTAATTGTTTTATTTTCTGTGAAGCTCCTTTGGGACAATGTCTATTGTTAGAAGTGCTATAGAATTTAAAATTAATTTAAAAATTGAATTGAATAAGATAATATAGGTCCAGGTTAAGTCTCAGTTTGCCCTTGTTTTTAGTATTTGATATCCACTGATAGCGTATTAAGGATTTTTTTTTATAATGTTAGACAGCTTTTTGCTTCAATGTTTGGCCCGCACCTGATGGATCATCCCACTCCTGAGCCATGAATGTCCACGACCGATCTGTGCAGTGTTAAATGTTTACTCATCTTAGAAGATCATTTCAGCCTTTTTTATTTACTTATTAAAAATGCTTGAAATACATTGTGCAATTATAATGTAATATGTGTTAAAGTTTAATGCGGCTACTATGAATTGTTTCAAAACAAAGAAAAACACACCTGTTGTCTTTTAAAACCTAGTGGGGAAATTATATCTATTTTTTGTCGTTAACAAAAATGGTCTTGCTCTCAGCAAAGTGACAAACATCGCAGGTGTTGACATCTTAAATACGACTTCTCAACTTGTAAATCTGAACTTTCTAGGTAGACTTAAACACGCTGTTAATTGTTGCCTGTGCATAAACAGCCACTTTAACTCAGAAAGATGTTTTCTAGCAGATTAACTCAATCAGCTGCTTTGGGAACAGAGAAAACCTTTACTTGTGTGGGTGTGTGTGGTGCATTAACACCCTTAGTCATTAACCTCGGACAGACGGTTCGTGGCTACAACACTGTTGAAGGTTTCACACTGACCGTCCACAATTACTGTTTTGCAATCATCATTTGTGTCTGTATTTGAGTGCAAGAGCCTGAAAGTAGGAAAATGATTGCTCTGGTTATGTTAGTTGAACTTTTAGTTCTTTAATTGATGCCTTGGTTGTGTCCTTGCTGAGATCAGCCCCCCAATCCCCTTGATCTCTGAGCACCTCCAAATGTGATGAGAGTGCATTTTTTTCCACAAGGCTGCTTTTCTCTGTTTCTTTCAGATTCTCTCTCTCTCTCTCTCTCTCTCTCTCTCTCTCTCTCTCTCTCTCTCTCTCTCTCTCTCTCTCTCTCCTCAACATCCTCACTCAGCACTTTGTATTTTCCTGTGGGTGTGATGTCTCTCCTCTGCAAGTAATCAGCCCTGATTTGTCAGCGTTCTTCCCGGTGATTCATAAAAATTTAGCTTGCGCCTGCAAAAGACAGTGGCTTCACCTCCCCAAAGCCCCCAGCACTGGTCCCCTGAGCCCCTGCACCCTTAACTGAGCAGCCACAAATGAGTCAAAAACATTTATGAAATACAATGCATTAACTTCTCACTGGGGTAAGAGAACACAAGTCACCGTATCAACTTTGACTGAAATCAAATGCACAATGCCTAACAATGCAAGTGCAGCTCAAAAGCTTTGTGTATACATTAGTTGGTATGGTTTTAGTATTTCAATAATCTAGGAGTTTTTATGCACAAGTTTACACAGAACTGTGACACACCGGTTCCACCTGACAGAAAGGATACAGTCACTCAAGGTGACCACACTTTACAACTTTAAAGAAGAAAAGCATGTCAGAACACAACAAATTGAACCTTAAAGCACATGGGATTTTAACTTTAACCGAAGAGGAGCACAACAGGTGAAACTGGTCTCAGCCATGAACAGGAATGTGAGCCTATAATGGATTTAGACTCACCAAAATGGAACATGGGAAAAAACTTTTCAATTTTAGACTGTCCTGTTTAAATGAAGGGCTGTGTGAATGTGCTGATGTACCTACAGTATATAACTAGTCTTATCCTCTCCCACAAACTGTTGGCTGAATGTCTGATGCATAAAATGGCACACGAAATGATGCCAGGAGATCCTCATCTGATTGGTTGGCATGTAGAGAATTTCCGGGGGTCACATTTTTTAATGGTCCGCTTCAGCACAGGTGCTCTACAGCCCTCATGGAAGACGACAGCTGTCTTGTTAACAGCTGTAACAATGAACACTGATGAAGATGCTGGATTTTTTAAAATGATGTATAAATCTTGGTACAGCCCATACATTTTTACTGCTGTCCTGTATTGTTGCTGGTGGTCTGTTTTTGTAGCAACATTGATTTTACATTTTCACCCCTAAACATGATACAGTGGTACCCCGCTTATCGACTTTAATCCGTTCCTTAAAACCGGTCGAAATACGAAAAGGTCTAAGAGCGAAT
>JAOUQX010000019.1:7112006-7122536 GCA_028566295.1 Liobagrus marginatus | reverse complement strand
ATTACTCTTGGGAGCTCTTATGGATGAAAATGGCAAAACTGGTCACTGGACAATGGTCACTGGAAATGGTGATAGGACAAGAGCAGAAAACCAGTTCCCTAAAGAAGACCTAAATGGACAAGAGAGAGGTAAAGAAAGGTGTAAAAACAATAATTGCCAGCAAAGTACAACACCCGTTTTAAAAAATATCAGTCCCTTCGCAATTATGGACATCTAGAGAAAAGTACAGCAGAACAAAAACACTTATCCACTCCACCCTGAGAGCAGAAATATCTGTAGGGAAACATTTGTTTAGTTCTTGCTGACTAAGTTTTAATTTTGTTTAAACTGACTTAATTGATGTAGTGTTTATATATACACGTGTCCTTACTTGTGTTTTACCTTGTGATAATAGTGAAGTGTTTCTGTTTTGGTGTGCGTGCTGGTTTTCTTACTTTGTCAGGTAAAAAAAAAAAAATCAGTCTCCCTGCATGTATAGCTGCTTTTCAGCAATAAACCATTTGTATTTTTCTGTTGTAAGCTCAAGGCACCCTAAAAGCGATGTCAAGCATTTTAAAAGTGGCTTTCTGGGCTTTTGATTATTTATGATTAATAAAAATGTTTTCTTGGGTAATTCTGAATTTGTATAAATAAACTGTTGTTTTATTCAATTTCCATGTTGTGATCTGGAGCCGAAAGGCTCGGAGCAAATCGCCATCCTCAGCGAGTAATGAACGGGAGGCACAAATGCAGACCGTGACATCCTTTTATCATCAGATTCAGTGACAACAGTGGCAAACCAGCACCACACATATGACAAACAATGACTCACGCTGCTTACCCCTCAGCGTGGCCCATATATTACACACATTAATTATACCCCAACTATGCACAGGTGTGTGGGCGTGTGTGTGTGAAGCACAGTGCATACGTGAATGTCAGCAGAGACACACAGTTTGTAGTGCCCTCAGGCAGACGTCAAGGCCACAGTCCTAGGGCATGAAATTCCAATACTACTTACTCTCTGAAGAAGGTGCCAATAATTTGTTCTCCTTAATTTGAACTGCTTTAAATTTATAATGACTCTTGTTATAGGAAAGAAAAATAGTTTCTCCTGTTATTGTGAGGTCAGTTGGTTACTGTCCATATTTTGCTCATAAGGCTAAATCAGGATATTTAGCGCCCTGGATTTTTTCAAAGACTAAACAGAATCATAACCAGCATTCAGTTACCTTAAGCACCACCTTTTGGCAAAGGAACTCTGTACACACTAAGGGTCTGCGCCCACTCAACTCTCTCATCGGCTCAGCATCAAATATGTCTCGATCCAAACTCTTCATTAAAAGACCGTCCGAGATCTGACAATATTCAAACACAGAACTTAACCAGCAATGAAGAACAGCAAAAAAAGTTAACAAAAAATATACAGCTAAACAGATTTCTGTTGAACTAATTATAGTTATAGAACTTATTTTGCTATTAGTTCAACATTTTGATGAATTACCAGGAAACTACTGATGTCCGCTTCAGGATACAATTGCAACAGCTCAGGAAAATTTCCTTTTACCAGCGTACACAGTTTCTCCTACAAAATAACGCAAAAAAAAAAAAGCTCACCACATGCAGATTATGCAGCTATGGGGAAAAAACTTAAAACCTTTTAAGCTGATGCTTACATATTGCTCTGTCTGAAGACGTATTTGCTGAAAGAGTGCTTTCCTTGTCTCGGCAATCTCTTCCTTTTTCCTTAAAATTTCAGGCAGATCCAGGTCATCAGCCTGCAAATACACAATCCAACCAAACAAAATGTACATTACTGTTAAATTCCTATTTTTCACTGGAGTCAATACTGTTGCAAGAAACTGCCACTCTTATTGCACTGCCAAGAGATGGCTAAATTGAAACATACAGTATATACACAGTGTTGGTTGTTAAAAATTATTTATGGCCATGTAATGGCATGTGTGTCTACAAAAGGTCCAAAACCACATTTGAACTAGTGAATATATTTACCTCTTCCAGGCAGCCCACCTCTACCAGTTTCCATCTCAACTGTGAACGCAGGGTCTTTATGTGCTTCTTTATGTGCAAGAGCTCATCTACTTTAGGTGGCTTGTTTTGCCATTGCACCATGTCCTCCTTAAACTGATTACCATAGAAAAACATGTAAGCTATAGGTCTCAAATATAAACAGGAATTGAAATTCTTTCTTCTTACCTTTCTGTTATTTTCATACATGTCTTGGAGGCTACACAGCAGATGCTGCTCCTTTTGGACATGATGCATCACTATACAGCATGCAGCAGACGTCATCTTCACACACTCTTCATTTTGCTCCTATAATATACATCAAACACGTCATGTCCAGCAGCGGAACATTATCAATGCTTTAATAATTAAAATAGTTAGCCACACTAACCATCTAAATGTTTATATATAATGAAACAGACTTAGTGGTTTTATCATCTGAATTTTGAATGTGATGATAGTAAGAACCGTTCACACTCACAAAGCATTTAAATGTGTTTGAGGTCAGTTCCTGACACACATCGCACTCTGCTTGCTTTAAAAGCTTATCCACTCCTGCACCAACATCTTCCAATCTCACAGCTGTCTTATCTGTCAAGCAGAAAAACTAAAGACAAATTTTTAGAGTGGTCTCTTGCAGGTCATACAGAAAGGAAAAATGCCTTCATACGTTATCATGGCTGTTATACTTTTATACAGTGAGTTATAAGTTAAACACCACTATGATGTGTATTACTTAAAAAACGTTTTGCTGTACCCTACTGACGTTGGCTGCCCAGTCACTGAGAGCACAGAGGGCCTTATCTGTCGCCTGCTGCACATTTCTCAACTTAAGATGCTTTTGAGTTTTCCATTCACAGAACTGCTGTAAAGTCTGATCCTGTACATCAGCTGTTGGGACTGAACCAAATACGGCCAGCAGTGATGAGCTCACATCCTGATTAATAGTTGGGGATAAATGACACAGACACACACACAGGACATTAAACTATAGTTGAAATTACATTAGATTAAAAAAAATAACTAAATTCAATTATTTACACACACCTTTAGGGTGTTCAAGCGATCACTAATTGGCAGACTGCCCACCACCAGAAGGAAGTCATCTATGGCAGTTATGAGAACACTGCAAGCCTGGTTCCTGCTGTTTACCAGGTCCTCTAACTCCCTCTTCTGACAGAACATGCAACATACATGCTAGCATACAAACACGATTTCTAAATAACTTATGCCCTTTGAAATTTTCTAATATAAATAGCATGAATAGCATGTTACTGAAAATTCCATCAAGGGCACTGCACTAACATTTAAAGCATTTGGCAGAAGCGCCAAAGAAACTTTGACAAAGCAACTTTTTTTTATATTCAATTGAGCAGTTGGGGCCTTGCCCAGGGGCCCTTTAGTGGTAACTTGGTAGTGTTTTGGGTTTTATTTTAAAAAAATTATTTTTTTTAAATTCCCATATTCTGCTAAGCTTAATTTTATTCTAGTTTGATACCATTTGCTATTGACTTGGATATAAGCCATATCACTAAAACGAACAGTGACGCATACAAAATACTTCCACTCTTCTAAAATGCATACACTAGACTACAGAGTACGGACTGCATGGTGTAAGTCCGGAACGAATTAACGAAGTTTCTATTCATTCTTATGGGAAAACATGTATCGGTATACGAACGTTTCAGTGTAAGATTAAAGTCCCGGAACGGATTAAATGCGTAAACCGAGGTACCACTGTATATGTTCCGTAGTCACCCAGATGAGGATGGGGTTCCCCACTTGAGTCTGTTCCCCCTCAACATTTCTTCCTAGCATCATCTTGGGTGGTTTTTTAATTGCTACCACTGTCACAGGCTTGCTCATAGGGACAAATTTAATTTCAGACTTTTAATTCTTTTTAATCTTGATGTTGTATTTTCTGTTAAGCTGCTTTGAGACAATATCTACTTTTAAATGCGCATTAGAAATAAAATTGAATTAAAGCTGCTTTGACACAATGTACATTTGTTAAGTGCTATACAAATAAAATTGTTTTGTTCATTTAACATGAATCAATAATTCAGTCAGCGTGTTAGAATTTTTTGATACCGATTTCTTGTTTGTTGAGGGGAATTTAGAACGATTCAATGTAATGTTTTTGTATAACACATTATAAGAGAATAAATGACAACTAGAACACTACTCCCATTTTTTCAGCAAAGAACACAAAACACCATAAAAACCATAAAGAATTAAAGATTTCTCTAAATACTTGAATGAATACACAAATAAATGCCCTTTGCAACAAAAGGCCCTTTCCACAGTATTTAGGTGTCATAACTCTCTATTTACTAATGAATTAGTTTGGGAATTCATTTGAATGAAAAACATTTTGCAGTGAGATTATCTGGATGATTTTTATGTTATCTGCAGAAATATCTAGTCCAGGCTCATTTCTTACACAAAATGATCTAAATTAGATAATAGGTGGATGAGAAATTAAATAAGATGCCATTACAGTCGCTGGCAAACCTGAATGACCAGTGTTCATTTATAAAGTGCAAATTATGAACAAAAAGTAAGTATAACCAATATGCATCTAATTATATTACATGATGTAAACACTCACATTTTGACACTCTTTAAGCTGCTGTAAGGCCTGCCTGTAGTCTTCCCATGCCTTCTCAAGTGTTTCTGATGCAATGGGCTTGACAATTGTGTTATTGACCACCAGTGGTATGGATTCTGATAGACGTTCCTCTGCATTGCATTTTCTTCCCCTGAAAATAACAAAGGGGGTTGAACACATAACCATGAAATGTACAGCCAAATAGACAGCAGACACATTGTGCACAGAGAGCCCCAATGTCATAAATACAGTAGGCGTAATATGTTAAAGGAATGGTAGGTCTGAATTTTTAGCATCTTAGTACAGTAAGTGAGAGATATTGCATCACATACTGCCTCTGCAGTACAATGCTTCTTGAAACAATGGACACTATTCTATCCCATAAGGTAACAAGACTGGTACGAAAGGGCGTAATCTAAGTGTTGTACAGTATCTCACAAACAGGAGCACACCCCTGACATTTTTGTAAATATTTTATTTAAACTGCCAGCAACAACTGTGAGTACACAAATAAGTGAAAATGTCCAAATTGAGCCATATTAGCCATTTTCCCTCCCCGGTGTCATGTGACTCATTAGTGTTACAAGGTCTCAGGTGTGAACGGGGAGCAGGTGTGTTAAATTTGGTGTTATTGCTCTCACTCTCTCATACTGGTCACTTGAAGTTCAACATGGCAGTTCATGGCAAAAAACTCTCTGAGGATCTGAAAAATATTGCTCTACATAAAGATGGCGCAGGCTAGAAGATCACCAAGACCCTGAAACTGAGCTGCAGAATGATGGCCAAGAGCAAACAGCGGTTTAACAGAACGGTCCACTCAGAACAGGCCTCGCCATGGTCCACCAAAGAAGTTGAGTGCACGTGTTCAGCATCATATCCAGAGATTCTCTTTGGGAAATAGACATATGCGTGCTACCAGCATTGCTGCAGAGGTTGAAGGGGTGGTGAGGGGACAACCTACTCATCAACCTACGCACCTCAGACTGTCCAGGAACTCAGTGATGCCCTGGTTCAGATCTGGGGGAAAAAACCCGAGGACACTGTCCGCCGTCTCATTAGGAGCATGCCCCGACATTGTCAGGCATGCATACAAGCACGTGGGGGGGGGTCATATAGACTACCGTGTACCATTTTGAGTTGCTGCAGTGAAATTTCAGCAAAATGGACAAGCCCGCTGCATCACGTTTTCACTTTGAATTCAGTCCACAGTAGGCTGATAATTTCTATTTCCATAAAACAACGTGGCATCCTTTTGTACCCAACACTACCATTATACATATTGATATCAAGCATGCTATTTTTTTACTGTGATAGCACAGTGGTTAATGTGTTGGCCTGCTGATCAAAAGAATGTGGGTTCAATTCCCAGCACCAGGAAGCTGCCACTGCTGGGCCTCTGAGTAAGGCCCTTACCCCTCAACTGCTCAGTTGAATATAAAAATAAGTGTGTATGCCAAACGCCGGAGTAAACTTTAACATGTTGGATGTAGCATGTCAAGATTGCATTAATTCACACACTGATCAGTACAAACTGCATCAAGGGCCTATCAAAAGGTAATAGATAAAATGCAGTATGTAAGGTTTACGGAATGGAAGGAAGCCACCATATTGTGTAAGATTCAGCATTGTTAACAAAGAAAAAAAAATAATTCCTGTGTGTCCAAGATAAAACCCTCCCTACCGTTCAAGCACTATTTGCCTAAAGCAGGGGTTTCAAATCCAAACTCACTAAGGGCCATGCTGATGATTGTGAAAAAAATCAGAGGCCGAACATAAATGTAAAGAATTTTGTTGTTTATTGGAGAAATATAAGTATAATATAATAATATGGTCTCCGACCAATAGAACTGCATAAAACATTATCCTGTTTAAAAACACTGGGCTAGAAACGTAAGAAAAATAGGCATCTTTTAACTCTTTCCAGAAACCCTGCATCTTTTCTTAGCAACAATTTCATCTATTCTAGGACTAATGTCCTTTGCCATGGCCACTTTCATTACAGAGATCGGATGCTGGTCTTTGAGGCGGGGTCTGTGGGATGTCTGTCAGTTTCATTACAGAGAACATCTGCTCACACGAGTAGGTGGTCCCAAACATAAACATGATGCAGCATTGATTCAGGGTGTAGATGTGCAAACCCAACTGCCCCAACGGACTCGTGTTCCAACTGCAAGTGCTCAGGCACAGCGTCAACAACTGCAAATGGATTCGAACAGGTCAAAGTTGAATTGCTGTCTTTCAAAATCAGCAAATCTGCTGAATTACACTTTGTGTGCTCAGTTTGTCAGCATACACTTCAGTCGGGAACGGGATGGTGACTGTCACTGACTGACTAACACAAAAGTGAGAGATTCTCATTTCAGTGAACAGCTGCTTTCGACCCTGGAGTTTTACATTAAGATCATTGAGGTGCTCAGTTATATCACACATAAATTACAAGTTACTCAGCCATTTTTCGTCCTCAAGCTCGGGGATCACCTTTTGTTTACTTTCAATGAAACGAGCGATTTCATTGCAGGCATCAAAAAATCTTCGCAACACTTTAGCCAGTGCACCTCTGTGTGGTATGGTACATCCTCGTACACACAGTTTTCCTCCTATAAAAGTGCCCTGAATGGCCTATGATTCAATCCCCGTGAACGAATGAAGTTCACTGTTTTGTTCACAACTGTCATTACGTGCCCCATGCCTAGCACCTTTCCACAGAGGGCTTCCGGGTGAATTGACGCAGTGGTAGGCTGTGAGATTTTCTCCTGCGTGCCTCTCTCAAACCAAACTGACCAAACCACGGACCTCCCTGCACATTGCAGGCGCACCATCCGTTGCCAGCGACAAGTTTATTCCGTTGCAATTCCGTGTCATTGATTTACTGCTCCACTTCAGAGAAAATATCCTGTCCAGAACTTGTCCCGTGAATTGACCCTAAATCCAAAAGTTCCTTGGTGATTGAAAACTGAGCATCTACTCCTTGAATGAATATAGCGAGCTGGGCAGTGCTGTCTGCACTCTCATCTATAGCCAATGATTAGGAATCAAAATGCTTAGCCTATTCTTTGAGCTGGATCTGTACATCGGAGCCCAGCTCATCTAACCGACTAGCCATGGTGTTTCGGGAAAGGCTGATGTTAGCAAAGGCTTGTTTTTTGTCTGGACACACAATACCACATACCTTCTCCATACGGTTTTTAATAAAACTCTGTGAACGGCCTACATGCTCTTGCTATCTCCTCTGCAAGCTTGAAGCTTGCCTTTACAGTGCCCTCACTCTGATTATTCATGCGAGTAAACATGTTTTGCTGCAGCTGAAGTTTGTGTTTTAGTTCTTTGACTTTCAGTAGCTGCATGTATGCACGTGTCTATATTGATCATGTTTTGTTTCGAAATGCTTCCGAATATTATATGCTTTAAAAACTGCAAGTGACTCTTGACATATGAGACTCAGCGGACTTTCTTTATATTCACAGAAAAAATATTCTTTTTCCCATCTTTGTTGAAATTGTCTATTTTTCTTTTTTAGATATTCTGCTAGCCATCGCGGAAAGAATTTACGTTCTTTAATTATTCGCTGATAAATTAGCGAGTTGTGGGAAGCGTGACACCTGCGTCTAACTGCCTTACTTGTCACAAATGTATATTTAAACAGCGCATGGGTCACAATAAATTGAAAATCAAAATTTGTTGGCAGGCGTGATTAAAAGTCATGGTGGACCGTGTTTGGCTCGCAGGCCTAGTAATTGACACATGTGGCCTAAAGGAACACTACACAGGCATGCGACACAATGCTACCTCATCTGGGACCTCTGCATAAGAATATGAAAGCCCATCTGTGTGCAATACTTAGCCATAAACCTTCTTCCTGCACAGCAATGACAATACGAGGTAATGCAAAAGTCTCATTTTAGATACATTTTTAAATAAAATAAAAAATGTGTACCTGTTTCTTCTCACCGTGTACACTTTTTCCGCCAGTAGACGGAGCCGCTCACTTAATGTTGAGTCCATGCTGACCTCCACACTCACATCTTTTCTTGGACACACCTCAGTTGCTTTCTTTCAAAATCAACAAATATGAGTAAATCATGTATTCATGGGAAAAAATACATAAATTTAAGCAAATAATTTCTCATTTTATTGTAAATAAATTTATTCTAAAGCATTAATCATATTTTATGGAGCCTGCAGAGCTTTAAAAGCCCTGATTTCTGATAGAAATATGCTCTCAACCTGTAGCTCTAATCTGGCTTCCTTTAGCTGCTGTTCCTGTAGATCTGCATGATTTTGGAGGTCACTCTTTTCCTTCTCAAATATATGCATCTCCTTTATTTTCTCTTCTACCTCTTCTCTTGCATGCTGCAAAAAATGAATAGCAGAAATAATTTTTGGAAATAGTATAAAAAAATTGGAAGGGTCTCATGAGATGAAAGTCATTCTTAAATAGAATGAGCGAGAACCTGCAGCTCTGATTTGGCTTTGTTCAGCATTTGTTCAGTGACCTGACTGCACAGATGCAGGATGGGCATCTCCGTATTAGGCTGCTGGTTCTCCTTTACAAGCTCAATCTCTGTCTCTGGCAGGCTGGCAGCCATTACAGTTTTGCAGAGGCTTTCCTCTCTTGAAAGAATATAGAAACAGCATAGAACAGATTAACTCTACTCCTGACTTGATCTTTACTAAACCATGTCAAAGGTTTCTATTAAACTTGTCAAGTTGCATTTTCATTCTAATACCCACTTATAGTCCCACATGGAATCCTACAGTGTTTTGTAATTAGGAAAGGATTATGGCAAAACTGCTCTGGAAATCTACAATTATTTCAGGCCAAATGTTGATCATAATCATACTATAGACAAATTTTTAAGTAAACTTTTTATTGCCATGTTATTGCATGTTTTGTTTCCCGTCCTGTTCAGGAGTTCCATGAAAGGTTATGGCATGGAAATAGCAGCAGCTTGTAGGGGTAACCATCAGAATTTATGACAGAGAGAAGCACAGAAATCAGAGGACATTGTTTAAGTCAGACACAAGTTAAAGGAGTAGCTGGGGGAGACGGATTGTAAAGCACTGAGCTTTAGGGATTAGAAAGGTGTTTAAATAAAGTGCCCTCTTTGCCAATTGGGCGCATATGAATCGGAAGAGTCAACATAAACTGGATTTGCTGATAGCAGAGCTTAACTACAAGGACTGACAGGACTAACATAGAATGCTTCATTAACTATATACAGTAAACTTTTGAGAATCTTTTTTTTAATAAACTGTACAAACATGCTAACGACGGATTCTTTGTGTTGATCAAAGTCATTAAAATAATGTCACCTCCATTCATTTCTTCCTTCAGCAATAATGTATACGTATTCATATGTGTATAGTTTAAAACATTTTTTAACCTTTGTACTGCAGCTTAACAGATTGTAACAATGACATCAGTCTTATTGCAAGAAAAATGTGTGAAATAACTTACTTTAAAACCATAGGCTTTTGGTTGGAGACACCGAGGTCTAATATGGGAATATATCCCAAAGAGCCTGTACCATCACAATCTCGCTGTTGTCTCCTTGAAGACCACAATCCAGTCTGCTTCTGGAGAGCTGTAGCAGGAGACAGACTCTCTCTGTCACCTGGTAGATTCACTATGGCAAATTTAAACTTTAACACCTCTTCACCAATGTCCAAAGTGCCCTGAAATGCCTGAACCAGGATTGTTCCGTCGAAGCACTCTGACTTCCGATTAATGCGCAACTTCTTTCCACATATCAGGTTCTGAAGAAAGGACTTTCCCTTGAATATATAGTTAGAATTCATTACACAGTTTTACTTTTTGTAAAATCTGAATACAGCGGTACCTCGGTATAAGAACGCCCCGGAATACGTAAAATTCAGTTTACAAATTGCAGCTCGTCAAAAAATGTGCTTCT
>JAOUQX010000019.1:7083043-7099347 GCA_028566295.1 Liobagrus marginatus | reverse complement strand
AACATACCTCCAGGTTATGTCAGAACTACCTTAGAAGAAAAGAACAAGACGGTAGGCTTCAAATCATGGAATGGCCATTGAGACGTTAAACTGCGTAAATTTCAATAAAAACCGGAGAAATGGAGGCATTCTAAAACTTTTGACCGGTAGTGTATACACAGTGGAACCTCGGATTACGAATTTAATTTGTTCCGGAGCTTTACTCGTAACCTGAAAAGTTCGTATACCGATAAGAATGAACAGAAACTTCGGTAATTCGTTCTGGTCAACCAAAAATATTACTTTAAAAATAAAGCCAATACTCACCAATATTATTTACTTTTAACATGTTATATTGAAATCATACCATATAAGAAGAAAACATTATCTTTACTGGGTACTTTACCTTTGAGAAGATTCGCTACTCGCTGTTACAGTGTATACACAAGATGCACTACGATATATAATAAGCACAATTAATTGTAAGAGACGAGCTGCGTTGCTGGATCCAAACGCGGAGAGGGTTGGAGTCCGTGGAAAACTCAGGAAAAGGCGCTACTCGAACAATAGCGCGGTTAGCGCAACTAGCACTGTGTGTAAGTCATTACTATTACTAGTGGGGGTGATTTAACCAGCAAATAGTGGGTGGTTAGGTCGGTAATATAACCAATAAGCTGGCGTTAAGAGGTTTAGCAGAACGGCGAACGGAGCTTGGTATGATTGGTGAACGAACAGTACTTCGCAACGGGTAAACAGAAGTGTTCGGCTTAAATAGGTTGTGACCAGGAAGTGAGGCGCCGCGGTTGCGGCGTGAACCGGAAGTGAACAGTCTAGAACTCCGGCGACTGATCTCTCAGAGGAGGTGGGGTTTGGGCCGCTGTTGCGTTCATATCCCGAAATTTTGTTCGTAACCAGGGGCAAATTTTTTTGACGAACTGAGATTCGTAACCTGAATTATACGTATGCCAGGGCGTTCGTAACTCGAGGTTCCACTGTGTGTTATATATGTGTGTATATATATATATATATATATACAGTATATATGTGTGTGTGTGTGTGTGTGTTTGTGTGTTTATTTTTATTTTTATATATATTTATATATATAGAGAGAGAGAGAGAGAGAGAGAGAGAGAGAGAGAGAGAGAGAGAGAAATATAATGCAAGTTACTTTTTTTGGCCCACAGACTGTCTTTGTGAAAATGAAAAATGCAAAGATTTCAATACCATGAGGAGGCTTCTTCAGTTGAGACAGGATGAGGTGAAAGCCGTATATCATGACAGTGAGCTTGTTAAAGGGCTTATTGCAATGTGCCGGAATATTCAGGAGTATGTGTCAGGTACGCGCGTGTGTGTGTGTGTGTGTGTGTGTCTGTGTGTCTGTCTGTCTAAAGGATTTTTAAGATGTTTATTATTTTCTCTTGTCAGTTGATTTGGACGATCTAGAAGCAAAACAGCAAGCTGATATTGATGACATTAGCCTGGATAGGTTCATGGAAGTCCATCCATTTGACCAGATCTCATCTCCAATGGCTGGTGTTGCCACATACTTTGACCTTGATGAAGATATCCGGTGCATGGCTGAAACTCTGCACAAATTTAAAGAAAGCTATATCTTTAAGATCTGTTGGAAGAGTCAAGCTAAAGCCTTTGCTGAGAGGGCTTGTGACGAATTGGAGTCAGACGATGAGGAAGACTTGTGGTCTACAATTGATTTGATTTATAAAGATATCTTTCAGCCATGCTACAGTAAATACCAGAAAATATATGAGAGCTTAAAAGATGGCAGCATGACCTTTGAGGAAGTTGATATTACATTTAAAGCCTACATCGGTAAATATGAAGAATTAAAAGAGGATGCGACAGTTATGTCTAAACTGGATCCTACAGATGAAAAGCGGTGGATTCAGAGGAGGATTCAACAGATAGAACAGTATCATGAACTTCACTTGGCAGTGGAGTCGGCTCAAGCAGTTATGATGGTGAAGCAGATACTTGGTCTCCAAGGAGACTTCCAAGTTTTGGAGAAGTTACTTATAGTTGTAAGTAACTTTTAGTAATCTATAGCCTAGTCAATGTTTAACTTGTTTTGAATTGCAGTACCATGTTGAGTGTGAATTAAAACATTGCTTACATTTGGTTTGGATTTTTCTTAACCTAGACACAGTTGGACTTCAAGAAGGAGCCTCTTGATAGTATTGACAATGAGCTAATGCAGGCCAAAAGTGTACTTGTGGACATCACAGAGCCTCGGAGGCAATGTCTCAAGGAGCTGGGCCTAAGGAAGAATTTTGTCATATGGGTCAAAGAAGCTCTTGAAGGTAAATAGTTAACAATGCACATGGAAAAGAAGGCTGTCAATTCCAAGTGCATTATTGTTATGTTATTGCTTTACATCTAACAATATGTAAATATGTCTTTAATGCACTTTAACTGCAGCACAGGGATTTCATTTTATAAACACTTTTCCCCAGACACAGAGCAGAAATTAGTTTTACATCAAACAAAAGCTACAAGCTGTAAAAAAAAAAAAAAATTAGTAAAGAAAAAGTGCAAGATAATTAATGTGCTCTGTGAACAAGAAATTCAGTCAATAGGAACATGATGGGAGATAGTGTAAAGATTCAAGTGTCTGTCATGTGTACAGGAATTATCTGTTCCACCATACAATGAAATTCTTACTCTGTGATTCTAACCAACAGTTGCTGGAATAAAGTATATGGGCGTAAGATAAGTAGGGCGGATTTTAATATGCAAATCATTTTATTTATTTAAATTTTTTTTTACAAAACTTACCATTAACGCAAGTAAACAGGTAATCTCAATGAATGTGTCCAGCGTGCAGAGTAAACATTGTACCATATAATGTGCATGTGCAAAGGTAGATTAGTATGTTATGTCTGCTAAATATGCAGCGATCAACTGTTGTTCTGATCTTATTGCAGTGTCTGCTAGTGTAAGGCTTAGTTGACACCTCTTAGAGATTGCACCTGAGTGTACCGTAAATATATTATATAAGAACATCTAAAATCTGAAAAGTTCAGTCTTAATTTAAGTTGTACATGATCAAATATAAATGTTTCATACTAATACACTTTTAAACGTCAATATTAGTGTAATATTGACTAATTAGTCAATATTAGTTTACTGGAGCAAAGACAGCTACAGTATCTCACAAAGATGAGTGCACCCCTCACATTATTGTAAATGCTTTATTATATCTTTTCATGTGACATTGACATTGGTGAAATGCCGTACACCATTTGTTCTTTGCCATGAATGCCTGACCATTCATTTTAGTTTGTTTTGACCTGTTCTAAGTGTTTTGCAATTGGATTATGGTGAGCGCCTGGAATAACGGTTCCCAATAGCTAGGGATGTCCCAATCAGGATTTTTGCAGACAGTATCGATTTCTTGTCATGGTGAACGGCCGAGACCAATCATTATTCCGATGCTTCAAGCTTTATATAACTGATGGGTAAGCTCTCTGATCACCGTTAACCTAAGTAATTATGGAGTAATACTATAGATGTTGCCTTTGTTACATTTTTACAGTAATTATTTAATATGGGTCATATTACTATCGTTTTAACAGATTACTAAATAATCACAAATTATTCATTATCCACTAAACAATGTAATCTTCTAAAATGGGGTTTATGCATAACACTATGAATATCAGGACAAAAATAAATACAAAGATCGGTTATGAGATTGGCCAAGTTTGGTAAGTACCGATCGAGTCAAAGAAAGTGTTTTTTCAGGACCTTTGATTATATAATGACTTCCCTTGTTTGTCCATTATTAATTAGTACTCTTTATTAACTTAAAAATAGGGGTGGAAAAGTGCAACATCAGGCTGACATTTGCTTACTCACTGCGTTAAAGGCATGCCTTAGGGTCTGCACGTTCTCGAACTACACTACTGGAGTGGTACAAATGTGTCTGTGTGTCCTTTTTCTACCATACAGATATCAATGAGCTGAAAGTGTTTGTGGACCTGGCTTCGATCTCTGCTGGTGAAAATGATCTAGATGTAGACAGAGTGGCCTGTTTTCATGATGCAGTTCTTGGCTACTCCCCGATGTTGTATGAGCTAAAGACAGATGCAAGTTTTAGAGTCGTTAAGGAGGTGCTGAAGAAGCTCTGGAAAGCGCTCGATAATGATCCCAATCTTCCAAAAAAATTGGTAAGACCTGCTTTTAGTTTTTGCAGTCTTATCCTTCCTATGAGGTGCGTAATTTTACAGAATGTGTTTTTGGTTTTAGCGTGACACTGCAAGACATCTTGAATGGTTGAAGACCGTTAAGGATAGCCATGGATCTGTAGAACTGTCCTCTTTGTCATTAGCTTCTGCTATCAATACTAAAGGAATCTACTTCATCAGTGCAGAGAACCAAAAGAAGGTGTGTTAAACCCAAAAGTTTTCAATTCAATACTGTATAATAATACAACTACTGTATAAACAATGTCACTAGAAAGTTTGTAAAACCCTTTATTTATTTATTTATTTATTTTAATTGTTGCAAGAATATTACTTGAAATGTTATAAGCTCTTCATGCATAGAGAACACAACATTGCAAAGCATTGTTTATTACATGTTAAAATTGACTCGTTATTAGTTTCATTGATTATTTCAGAAAATGCATTTGAAATCTTCTGTTAAGTAACTGGTGTATCTTAAACTGTTTATTGTAACTAGTGATTTTGGCCTGTTCCCCGTTACCAAAACTTTATGATCTCTGTGATCACCCTTAAATGAATTGCTCTTTTTTAACGCTGTTTTACAACAGTTCTTTTGGGTTAAGGTTTTGGGTCTGCCATCCATTTCTTTCTGTATTGCTTATATTGCACAGGAAGCCTGGAATCTATTCGAAAGTTTTCTGGGCACAAGGGTAGAAACCTTTTTCATATACGCTGTCGCCCACATTCAGATGCTTATTAACAGGTTCATTAATACTGTACTTGTAGTAAAAGCATGCTGTCAAATTTTGCTCACTAAAAAAAAATTATTTTGTTTTGGATGCCAAAGTTAAATTGGTTCATCTAATTGTAGTATTTAACCTCCTAAGACCTGAGCTTTGGTTTTTCCTGCATTTTCTGTCCACGTATGTGGACGCCAGGTTGTAGGAGGTTAAGAAAACATCTGATTACGTTTCAGTGCAAATTAATTCAAAAAACAGAAATGGCATTGTAACAGGTTCGCAAACATTGGTGGCTGCTTTAATTTAAAAATGAATGGTTTCATTTTTGTAAAGTTGAGTCTGGATAAAGTATTAAAGCTACGGATTACCGAGGAGCATGATGAGTGCCATGAAATGCGATGCTACTCCCTTGATGATCTTAAGGAACTTCAAAATAAGCTCATGCTTATGTCTGGCAAAGGGGATCAAGGCCGGAATGAAGTTGATCGATTTGCAGAGGTTAGTCCAAAATTTCAGAACAGAACTGACAAAAATACACTATATAAGCAATAGTTTGTGGATTAATTACCACACCTATATACACAGATTAGACATAACATTATGACCACTGACAGGTGAAGTGAAAAACACTGATTTTTTCATCATCATGACTCCTGTTAGTTGGTAGGCCATTTTAGGCAAGTATATATGTTTTACGCAAATTTAAGGATTTGAGTGAGTTTGACTTGGACCAAATTGTGATGTTTTGATGAATGAGTCAGTGCATCGTCAAAACTGAAGCTCTTGTGGTCATATTATGCCTGGCTGGTGCAATACAGCTGTCTGAGTATTGCTTAATTGTGTGTGGTAATGTATCAAAGTAAGAAATGTATTCAAAGGGATGGGGATGAGTGAGGGGAAATGTGTCCAGCGTGAGGAGTTCACAGAATCTACTGGGGAGACAAACAGGCCATTAGTAGAGATGGTGGTAGACCATCCAACCAGTTTTCACAGCGTTGTGTGCTAGGTTGTTTTGATTGCACCAAGTCATCAGGTTCATAGGTTGTTTAAAAAAAACATTTATAGGTGTGATAGTCAGGTGTCTACAAACATTTTACTATATTGTTTAACTTGTTTGTATTACATTTATTTTATAAATACTATACTGATTTACACATTAAATTGTACCGTATAATAAAGGCATATAAAATCTTTTTTCTTTCCTAGGTTTTTGCCAGTGTACAGCGGTTAGGATCTGCATTTATTGACTTATTTGCAGCAGGAAATCCTTTGTTCCAACTTTGGGAGGCAATTATTCACTGTAACAGTGACGAAGCATGCATAGTTATGGACTTCAACTTGGATGGTGTTGCCAGTGTTATCATGTTGAAGGGTGATGTGGCAGAGCAACTCCTAGATGTCTGTAAGAAAATGGAGCGATGCCTAAGTTTTTGGAAAGATTTCATGGACAAGCAACGATCTCAAAATTATTACCTCAACTATTTCACAGCAGAGCAGATAGTGTATCTGTGCAGTCAGTTAAATCAGAAGAACTTGGACAATCTGGACAATCAAGCCCTCATTATGCTGTCTTTCATCAAACCAAATTGTACTACCTTCAACTTGAGGCAAAGCTGGCATGTCCTTCAGTATGAGATGCTTACAAAACCTACAAAGCAAAATGATGACATTGATTTTCAAACCTTTGCTGATGTTACAAATCAAACTGAATATAGGATGGATATCGACGGTATCCCTTCTTATGATTTTGGTCAAGAAAATGATACCAAAAAGTTTCACATGATTTGGAATATGTACATGAGAAATATGAAAAAATTTCTTCCCAATTCTCTTGATGTCAGAAGTCTAGGAAGACTTTTGGACATTTTGTCTGATAGCCTCAATAAAATTGATCTAGATAATAAGGAGGGGGAGGAGGCAGAGGAGCATCAGAGACACGTACAAAGAGAACTACCTAGGGGACTGGTCATTGGAAAACCAAATCTCATTGTCTGCCCTCCCACAGAAATTCAAACTGCCTGTATCTCCATGTACATGAGTAGTGAAAATGAGCCACTGCCCACATATGATGAAGTGCTTCTCTGTGATTCCTCCACTTCATACGAGCAAGTAGAGCTGTTCCTTAGGCGATGTCTGTCTGCTGGCTACAAAGGACAGAAAATATACACCATGCTATATGTAGATCAGCTAACATATGAAGTGAGCTGCAAAATGGAACAATTTTTCCAACGCCACAAGGCTCAAAGCAGGAATGACTACAGGCTGGTGTTGATCTGTAGCACTGATCGAGAACATGCCTACCTTCCCTCAGTCTTCAGCCAGTTTCGGCTACACATGGTACCCCACGAACCTCTTAGTAGAATTCAAGAATATCTTGCCAAGCACTACACCGTCCCAAATGGTTATTCCAGTGCTGCTGTTGTTTTTAAAAGAAAACAATTTGTGGGTATTGTATCCTCAGGAAGATCAGGTGTTGGTGGGTAGAAAGTCTCATTTGTTTAAAAAAATTGTTTTATTGTTTAATGTGAAATAAGATGAATTATACCAAACTTTTGTGTTCCTAGGCAAGTCGCTCTATATACGTCGGCTGTATGAAAAATTAAAGTTGATTACCAAGAAATCCACACAGCTCAAGTGTATCCGGTTGACTGAGCCAAAAGTGGATGAAAATGCTGTTCTTCAATCACTACTTAACGGCCCCAAAAGAGAGCTACCAATTTTTCATTTTGATGTTACGTCTTCGGTAATCATTTTTTAAAATTATTTATTGGGGAAAAAAAAAAAAAACGGTTGTTGTGTGGCGTTAACTTTCTGCTACATTATAGGTGCAGAAAGGCCTCCATGAATTTCTCTTTCGGTTGCTGGTCTTGGGTTACCTCTTGGATTCAGAAGGAAGAATGTGGAAATGCGACTTTAAACACCTATACATTATTGAGCTCCTCCAATGTAGTGCAAATATGCCTAGAAATGGTCCAAGATCCGTAAGTCAGTTCATATAAATTATTTCCAATCACAACATATTCTTACTGACCCAGTAACATCAATTATACTGTTTTTCATTACCACAGGGTGTAAGTGAGCAGTCAGCTTTTCAGGATGTGTTTCCAAGTGTCTTTTGCCGAACTCCAAAAGAGGTCATTGAGCTAGAAATGAGGATGTTTGAAAGCCCAACCATAACTGTGGATGATGACCCTCTTATGGATGATAAAGAATTCCACAGTGAGGCTTATCAACGCCCATACCAGTATCTCAAAAGATTCCACAATGGAAAAAACTTGGATGGGTTTATGTACAAAGGAATTGAAGGAACCCATGTGGAATGCCTACAGTTGCTGTTTCTATATTGCGGTGTTGTGGACCCTTCCTGGGCCGAGTTGAGGAATTTTACATGGTTCTTGAATCTGCAGTTACGAGACTGTGAGACATCTGTATTCTGTGATGCTACATTTACAGGAGACACATTGCTTGGGTTTAAAAATTTTGTGGTTGATTTTATGATCCTCATGGCTAAGGACTTTGCTACACCCTCTCTGAGTATTTCTGATCAGAGCCCGGGGAGGCAACAAATGGATATTTCAGGTGTTCGTGAAGAAGACCTAGCGCCATTTAGAGTCAGAAAGAGATGGGAATCAGAGCCTCATCCCTACATTTTCTTCAATGATGACCATGTATCCATGACATTTATTGGCTTTCATCTACAGCCAAATAATCAGAATTGTGTAGATGCCATCGATCCATCAACAAAGAGAGTGATCAAAAAGAACATCATGTCTATGAATCTATATGAGGGTCTCAGGCTCCAGAGGGTTCCTTTTAACATTGACTTTGATAGTCTCCCAAGAGGAGAGAAAATTGAGCGAATCTGCAATGTCCTGGGAATACAGTGGCCCCTTGACCCAGATGAAACTTATGAGCTGACGACTGACAACATACTGAAAATTTTAGCTATACACATGCGTTTCAGGTGTGGCATTCCAGTCATCATTATGGGCGAGACTGGGTGTGGGAAGACCAGGTTAATTAAATTCCTGTGTGAGCTACGACGTAGTGGAGTTGCCACAGAGAATATGAAACTGGTCAAAGTCCATGGAGGAACAAGTACTGACATGGTTTATACCAAAGTGAGAGAGGCAGAGTCCATTGCATGCAGCAATAAACAAGATTATGGTTTCGACTCTGTACTCTTTTTCGACGAGGCAAACACAACAGAGGCCATCAACAGCATTAAGGAAGTGCTATGTGATAAAACAGTAAATGGTGAAGTTATGATACCAAACACTGGCTTGCAAATTATTGCTGCATGTAACCCATACAGAAAACACACAGATGTTATGATTAAGAGATTGGAGTCAGCTGGTTTGGGATACAGAGTTCGAGCTGAACAAACAGATGAAAAGCTTGGATCCATTCCCCTCCGGCAACTTGTGTACAGGGTGCAGGCCTTACCTCCTAGTATGATTCCATTAGTTTGGGACTTTGGACAACTTAATGACCATACTGAGAAAATGTACATTCAGCAAATAGTTCAAAGGCTGGTTGAAAACCATTCTTTTCTTGAGGGCTACCCTAAGATTATCATAGATGTCTTATCAGCTTCACAAAAGTACATGAGGACAAGAAAAGATGAATGTAGTTTTGTAAGCTTGAGGGATGTTGAACGTTGCATGCATGTTTTTGAATGGTTCTACCAAAATAATGAAATGTTGCTGTCAGAACTTGCCAGGTATGAACTAAATCAAAAAGCACAACAAAATGAACACAATCCAA
This sequence comes from Liobagrus marginatus, assembly GCA_028566295.1. Lineage (NCBI taxonomy): Eukaryota > Metazoa > Chordata > Actinopteri > Siluriformes > Amblycipitidae > Liobagrus > Liobagrus marginatus. The sequence goes on along the minus strand of JAOUQX010000019.1, from coordinate 7,089,677 downwards.
GAGATATTGATGACAGAGACCCTATTGTCTGGTCATTAGTGATGGCTGTTGGTGTGTGTTACCATGCTTGCTTAGAGGACAAAGAGCGGTACAGGAACAAAATCTGTAACTACTTACCAGGGACATACAATCCAGTCAAGTTAATGCATGAAATTTCAGTCATGCAAGATCTTCTTCTTAGTGGAGTTCCACTTGGTGAAACTATTGCAAGAAACAATGCTTTGAAGGAGAATGTTTTTATGATGGTGATATGCATTGAGTTACGAATTCCTCTCTTCCTGGTTGGAAAGCCTGGAAGCTCCAAATCTTTGTCTAAAACCCTGGTTGCAGATGCTATGCAAGGTCAAGCAGCTCATTCAGACTTGTTTAGAAAACTGAAACAGATTCATCTGGTATCATTTCAGTGCAGTCCTCATTCCACCCCAGAAGGCATCATCAACACATTCAAGCAGTGTGCCCGTTTTCAGGAGGGAAAAAATCTAAAGGAGTATATTTCTGTGGTGGTACTGGATGAAATTGGTCTAGCTGAGGATTCTCCTAAAATGCCTCTAAAAACCCTCCACCCCCTTCTTGAGGAAGGGTGCATAGATGATCAGCCCCTGCCTCACAAGAAGGTTGGATTCATTGGCATATCTAATTGGGCTTTAGACCCAGCAAAGATGAACAGAGGAATATTTGTTTCTCGTGGTGATCCTGATGAGAAAGAGTTAATTGAGAGTGCCAAAGGCATTTGCTCTTCTGATGCAATGATCCTTGAGAAAGTTGGGGATTTCTTTCAGCCGTTTGCTAGAGCTTACCTAAAAATCTGCAAGAAAGAAGGAAAAGGGTTTTTTGGCCTGCGTGACTATTACAGCTTGATTAAGATGCTGTTTGCTATTTCCAAAGCATCAGACCAACAGCCAAGTGCAGAACAGATTGGTGAAGCTGTGTTGAGAAACTTTAGTGGTAAAGACACTGTGAATGCTGTCACTGTTTTCACCAACAGGCTCGGGTTAAAACCTAACCTTGAAAGCATTGATACCATTGAGCTTGTGAAACAAAATATCACATCAATTGCTCAAGATGAGGAGTGTCGATACCTGCTGATTCTAACAAAAAATTATGCAGCGCTACAGATTCTACAGCAAACATTCTTTTCAGAACAATACCAACCAGAAATCATCTTTGGCTCAAGCTTCCCTAAAGACCAACAGTACACCCAGATCTGTCGGAATATTAACCGTGTGAAGGTTTGCATGGAGACAGGTCAAACGATTGTGCTTCTGAATTTGCAAAATCTGTACGAAAGCTTATATGATGCACTCAATCAGTACTATGTTTGCCTTGGAGGGCAAAAGTATGTGGATTTGGGCCTTGGAACCCATCGTGTCAAGTGTAGAGTACATAAGGACTTCAGGCTCATAGTGATAGAAGAGAAGGAAGTTGTCTACACACAATTTCCCGTTCCTCTGATTAACAGGTTAGAGAAACACTATCTAGACATTAACACTGTGCTGAAGAATGAACAAAAGCAGCTTGTAAAAATGCTTGAAGAATGGGTTGGTCATTTTGTTACATCTAATAGTAAGCATTCACCTGCTCCCCAGGCAGCTCAATACTGCCCAGCTGATGTTTTCATTGGATATCACTCTGATACTTGTGCTTCAGTCATTTTGCAAGTTTTGGAGAGACAGAAAGGAAAGATGGAACTTTCAGACCCCTCGCGACAGCTGTTGGATGAGGCCAAACTCATCCTATTAAACTGTGCTACACCAGATGCAGTGGTTCGCTTAGATAGTTCAGCCCTTTCTAAAGTAGAGAGTGAACACCTCTCAAGAGTGTACTTTGAAGAACAGAAGCACAGCTGCATGGCTGACTTTGTCTTTCATCACATTCAGCAGGAAGAGTGGAACCATTCCTGTTTTACTGAGGTAAATTTTTTTTGGATGATTTATTTGAGTAATGAGTTAATTCAAATATATTTGCAGTAATTATGAATATAAATGCGGACAAAAATACAACATTTTCAAAAATACAAAAAAAGGTTTTACAAAAACATAATTTGGGTAATCAACTGACCAAATTTTTTGGGAACATAGCGTTGCTGAACATAAACGTGACCAACTGAAGCAACCCCAGATTATATTACTGCCCCCACAGACTTTGTACAGTAGGCACTAGTTAAAATGAGTGCATCACTTCATTTGATGTTTTTTTTTACCCCGATGGAACAGTGGCCTGAAATGGGGGTAAACCTCGTCACAGACCACATGACCATTTTCATCGCTCTAGAGACCAATCTTTATACTTCCTAGAAAAATAAAATAAAAAATAAAGAGCTTTTTTTTTTCAAGATTCACCACTATCCTAATAATGTGTTAGAAACTATTTTAACTTGGTTAAGATCTGTCTTAATTATTTAGTTATCTTATTTATTTGTTATTTTTAAAGTTAAAAAGTTTCTATTTGTTTCTTTGGTTGATTTAGGTTATTCTGATTTCTGAATCAGACTAACATTTTTTTCCAAGGCCATAGGGTATGTCTTCTGACATGGCTATTTATTTAATCAGAAGCTGCTCATTGTATCAGTAGGTGCGTTTACATGAGTCATGTAATCCGATTATAATACTCCTATAGGCATAATTGGATTAAAAAAAGTCACATGTAAACACGTCAACCGGATTAAATTGGCCCATTCCGACTTAAAAAATTATCGGATTGTAAGGGGTGGTTTAAACCTTTTGTAATCCGCTCGCGAGAACATGTAAACACTTAAGAGGCTTAAAAATGAGGCTAGAAATTTCTGCACATGTGCAAATAGCGGATAACTTCGGTAATGACGTGGGCGCACGGCTGTTGTCTTAGGCAAGTTCCCGAGTGCTAAGCAAAATTGGTCAGTAGAATAAACCATATACTGGGCTTAAATAACTCACTATGGGGTACGGCTAGAATATTTTTAATTTAGCAGTGAAAGGGTTAAAGTATTAATACGATGTGAGGTCCAGTTACTAGCATGACACTTAAATAGGTATGGTAGTAATGGCTAATTTTTTATCTACATGTCAGAGCCATTTATCTACTTTATCTTGAGTAAAAAAAGTATAGACAGTTCATCTTTTACCAGAGTCGTTTAAACGAGTATCTGTACACAATTGTGTATAATTAAAAATGTAATCATATTTAAAATGAATTTCCTCTTTATCAGATGGTTTCCAATTTTTTAAATACAGGTAACAACCTTCTCCAGACTTTTAACAGCATCAGACATTGGGCAGCTACCGGAGGTGGTTCCAAACATTGAGCTTCTTGCATTGCAACAGTTTGACACCGAGCATTCTTTCCTCAAGAAAATCAGGTTTGCATGTTAGGCAGTGTTTTGCACATTTAAAAAAGTATGGTTCTGTTCCCTCCACCCTAACAACCAGTACCATTTCTGCCATCCCAGAAACTTTTTAGACAATACCTCTGGGCACAAGATGCTAATTATTCAGACTGAATTTGATGAAGCTGTACAAAGCTCCAACCTCATTGCTTCAGCAAAGTAAGTGTCATTTTCATTATCTGATTTACTCTGTTTCCCAAAGTAGGACTTTGATGATGTATAATAAGTCATGACAATAATAATAATAATAAGTCGATCTTTTTTAGGTATTCCTCTATTGGTGAAATCAACAACTTTCAGAAGGAGCATGGCAGTAAGGTGTTTGTTTACTTCATTACAAAACTACCAAGAGTGGAAGGTGGAACCTCTTATGTTGGATTTCATGGGGGTAAGATTATATCGATAAGATTAATATATGCAAGATTAATTATATGGCTAATCATTGAGAAAGTATATAGTCAGAAGTATGCGGACAACTGACCATCTCATCCATATGTAAACTTTCCCACACGAATTTCGAGAGCCACAGTATCCAAGGTAATGCTAGCCTACTGCCATGTAGGATGAACCACATCCAACAGGAGTAACTGTTGATGCAAGAGGAAGCTGTCTGAAAGTGCTGTCAGGGGTGGATCAGTTATTGTTTGGGTGGCAATATCATGGCACACCATAGGACCAATACTTGTGCTAGATGGCTAAGTCATTGCCAAGGACTACCAAACCATTCTGTAGGGCCATGTGCACTCAGAGGTTCAAACATTGTACTATGAAGTTGGTGACGTGTATCAGGATGATAATGTACCAATACACAGTATTACCGGTGACAGAGTGGTTTGATGAACATGACAGGGAAGTTGAACATCTCCCATGGCTGCACAGTCACCAGATCTGAATATTATTGAGCCACTTTGGGATGTTTTGTAGGCGCGAATCAGGAAAAGTTTTTCTCCATCAGCATCACATAGTGACCTGGCCACTGTTATTCAAGAAGAAAGGGCCCTGTGCAAAACTTGTATCCATCATTCCAAAGATGAAATTATGCTGTTGTCCCTACCACATACAAATATATTGTGGTCTTAATCCAGGTGTTTCAGTTTTATTGTGCAACCCCTGCATGTGTTGATTAGTTATCTATGTATTAAAATGTACATTGAAACAGAAAAGTGGTCAAGTGTGTTAAATTGCATGGTTTTACTGGGATATTTAGTATGCGCATCAGGTTGTGATTGTCAGGTGTTCGTATTGCGTATATAGAGCTTTAGACAGATTTAAGATGTTTCCGATCTCGTTTTCTGTTAAGGTCCATGGAAGTCAGTCCACATTGATGACCTTAGAAAAGCAAAAGATATTATCTCTGATATTAAAGCCTTGCAGTGTCTTAGCATCAGTCAGTTGTTTGAGGAAAACGAAGAAGAGCCTGACGGTAAAATCCTCCTAAATTTACTCTTTTCGATTGCAGGTAGATTTTCAGCAAGTGTTTGTCTAATGGCACATATTCTATTTTTTCTATCACAGCTATGGAAACTGAGGATATGTATAGAGACGAAGAAACTGGAAAAATGGAGCAGGATGACAAAATCGTAAATCTTAACATCAGATTTAGCATTATGCTAATTTTATTATAATGGTGTTGACATGCTGACTAGTGGGGCCTAAAAGAGTTAAATTGTTCTTTGTGGTCTATTAAGAGCTGGAAGAATGTTCTAGATACCACAGCCCTGGTGCGTAGCTGTGTTCAGAGTGCAGTGGGCATGCTGCGAGACCAGGGGGATGCAGGTTGTCGCAGCACAAGGAGAGTAGAAATTCTGCTAACTCTCCTGTCTGATAGCGAGGAACTTCAAGGTGTGAACATAATTATTGAGATATATATTTGATAATAAACTTAACATTTATCTAATCACTGAATGTTTTGCTTTATCAATCAACAGCCACATTTTTGAAAACCATGAAGCAACGCCTTCATTCTCTATTAGTAACCAATGATGAACACACGCTCTCAGCAAAGAATTGGGTTTTCAAAGAAGCATCCAATATTGATTCCCTACAGGAGGGTGGGACATTCAGGTAGTTTAACAATATGAAAAGTGATTGAAATTTATTTGCATTCAAATTAAATGTAATTTGTTGAAAAAATTATCATATTACAACATCAATTCCAAAAAAAATTTGGAAGAATGGAATTTTATATAGGATTTTTTTCTGCTCAACAGTACTAGGTCTACCTTGTTGTATTTTGTTCTTTCATGATCAGGGAAATGTTTTGAATTGTTCTAAGGTCTGAACTGCAGGCAGACCAGTTCAGCACCTGGACTGAAGATGACTACTAAATGACTACTACTACAAAGCCAAGCTGTTGTAATAGATGCAATATGCAGTTTTCCACTGTCTTGCTGAAATACACAAGATATTTACCTTTTTTGGAATTCTGGTTGTATGTTAATCAAGTGCATTACTTTGACTTCAGTTGAATCTGCCATGGTGGCAGTTTATGGCATTTTTCAGCTATTTCAGAGTTACAACTAAAGAAAAAAAACAAAGTCAATAGACTATTGGTAAAACTAAGCAAATAAATTACTTTACTGTCACTGGATTAATGCACTTTTAACATTTGTATTTTTATGATGTCTTTTTAAATTTCCAGAAATACCCTATGGAAGCGGGTTCAAGCTGCTGTTATTCCCTTCCTGGCACAGCTGGTTTCAGTAATTGACCGTGACCGCAATCTCGACATCTTGCTAGATGAAAACTCTGGTGAATCAGTGAAAGAATTGTGGCTGGAAATCTTTGGAAATGGCAAGTTTTTAAATGTTCCATATACAAGAGTGGATTCCAAGTAAGCACCGCCTATGCACATCACTGTATTGATTTTTCCTTGCAGAAGTATACATTTTCTAAACATATTCTCCATTGTCTGTGTTTTTCAGCTCAGTGAAAAAGATTATTCTTGTCCAGAACTGTATTGTGGTTCATAGGAACACAGGTTGTTCAATGCCATTTAGCTGGATAATCAAAGATCATTTAGAAGAACTCTGGGTACATTCTTTGCACAGAGAAGGTATAATAAAACTTTTCACATGTGTAAAGTGGCAGGTTTTTAGACTTCAGATGCTTTCTTGGCAAAAAAACATAAATCAAATAAATCATCCAAATCATGTAGCAGAAAAGTTCTGAAATTACAGTGAGGCCTAGACTTACGAGTGACCCAACTAACGAGTTTTTTGAGATATGAGTCGTCTCTCGGCCGATTTTTGGCTTTGAGCTGCGAGCTAAACT
>JAOUQX010000019.1:7025120-7041152 GCA_028566295.1 Liobagrus marginatus | reverse complement strand
TTGACATGACTCTTTATTTTAGTGTCCACAGTCACCATGAACATAACCACCTTCCGTGAATACAATTAATGATCTGCCTAAACAAACGACGCAGCAGACTTGTGCTGAGCGGCAGGAAAGGCGCACTGTAAATGAGCTCGCGAAGCCAGCGTGCGCCGTCAGAACATGCCGGAAGAAAAGTGCACGCCACAGAGCGCGCACTTCATCACGGCCAAGTGAGGAGCCGGTTTACGGTGTGTGGGAGGACGGCACGACGCGCGAGCTGAATCCCGATGAGATAGAGGAGTAGCTGGCGAGCGGACTGTATGGCAAGGTGCCAGACTGGGACACGAATCCGCACTATGCACCGGTACGCACTGAGAAGCCATAGAAGTTTGCACAGAAGTATGCCGTGGATCAGCACGGCGTATCATCACGCTGCACCCCCGCGTTCGCCCCTCCGCCTTTTTGGGAGGATGTACAAGAGGACAACTCCGAGAATGAGCGTGCAATTGTGGAGTGGGTGACAAACGAGCTGCGCCGAGAGCCACTAAGCACTGGATTGCCGCTTTCCGCCCGATATTCGCAAAACTGCAAGCCACTTCTCGCGCCGTGTATACACAAGTATGAGGAGATCCGGAGCCTCGCGGAGTACTGCCGGTATTTCCCGGATGACACTGATTCAGAGCCAGAGGAGTTTAATTTCCCTCCCGTGCCGGTGCCGCCGGCGAAAGCGAAAGCCACGCCCACGACACCGCGCGGAGCTGGGCATGCCCACAGTGTGCACAACAGTGGGCAGCTCCTGCCTCCTGACCAAGTTCCCATTAAAAACAGTGCCCCGGTGAAAGGGACTGCTCAACTGACTGTACCTGCTCAACTGACTGCACCTGCTCAACTGACTGTACCTGCTCAACCAACTGTACTTGCGCAACCGACAGTACTAGCTCGACCGACAGTACTAGCTCGACCGCCTGTACCTGCTCAACTGACTGTACCTGCTCAACTGACTGTACCTGCTCAACTGACTGAACCTGCTCAACCGACTGTGTGTACTGCACTGACGGACAGCGTCCCACTTACCGACAGCATCCCACTTACTGACATCACCCCAACGACAGACAGTGCTCGAGGGCCTGACCCCACATTCGAGGTTGACAGAGGGTCCAAGGCAGAGTGGGGGTCTGGGGGTGAGTGCACGGGTAAAGTGAAATGTGTGAACCAAGTGAAATGTGTGAACCAAGGAGAATGTGTGAACCAAGTGGAATGTGTGAACCAAGTGGAATGTGTAAACCAAGTGGAATGTGCAAATCAAGTTGAGTGCATGGCGGACGCTGAATGCACAGGTGAAGCTGAGTGTGTAGAGGAGGCCGCGTGGGTGGCTGCGTGTGTGGCTGCGTGCATGGCAGAGGCCGCAGGTGCGGCTTGTGTGTACCAGAGGCGTGTGAGTCTGACGAGACTACGCGTGTGGTTGCATGTGTAGTTGCTTGTGTGGCTGCGTGTGTGACTGCGTGCCTGTCCGGGGAGACGGAGTACCGGGCTGAACGAGAAGGCTCACTACATGAGTGTGGGTGAGGCCGAATGCGTGAGCGTGAGTGAGGCCGAATGCATGAGCGTGAGTGAGGCCGAATGCGTGAGCGTTAGTGAGGCCGACTGCGTGAGTGAGGCCGAATGCATGAGCGTGGGTGAGGCCGACTGCGTGAGCGTGAGTGAGGCCGAATGCGTGAGCGTGGGTGAGACCGAGGGCATATCCGAATTCTCCACAGTGACCGTTCCTGAGTCTGGGGGAGAAACAGAACCCGAACCACCGCCTGACCAAGTGGCCAGCTGGAGGCCAGTGGCCGACCAACCAACCACAGTGCCGTGGGGACCCGCAAAGCCCCGAATTCTTCACGGCCCGGTCGCCGCCCCGCCCGTACCGTCCTCGGCGATCCATGATGGCACCCTGGTGTCCGGGGCCCCTGCCTGAGGCCCCAGGCCCTCCCCCAGGGCCCGGCAAAGACTATGGATGGGTCGGTTTTGAAGCATCCGGTGTGTGCGTCTTTAAGGGGGGGTTATGTAACGTGGAAGCATGTGTTCACTGTGTTTTGTGTTTGTTTTGTCCCACATACTCCACTGCTCGCATACACACTCACTGATTGACACACCTGAGTTCACTTTATGTTGATTATCATGCCTTAGTTTTAAGCACGCGCACCTGAATTATGCTAGAGACTAATTATGGGTTTGGTTTAAAAGAGCAGGCGTTGACACAAGTCAACGCATATCATTAATTGTATTTGCTGAAGGTGGTTATGCTCATGGTGACTGTGGACACTAAAATAAAGAGTCATGTCAAGGAAGTCTGCACTTGTGTTGTATCTGTGTCCCGGTTCGCGTCTCGCTATCTCACGACAGCCGTTCGGAGCGAGAACCTTACGCTTGGCATGCCAAATTTCATAACTTTTGACTTAGAACAAATGGACGCTGCCATAGACTCCCAATCAGTAGGAAAAGAAAATATTACATAACTTTGCGTACGATTACAATAATTATTACTAATAATAATAATAATTTATTACTACATATTAATTTATTTGTTTCTTTTTTATTTTCTTAAGCGTACTTCTTCCAATTTTCTAATTATGGTTGTTAATGATGCATTTATTTAGTTTAGGAAATACAGTGTAAAACATAAACAAAACAAACAAGCAAAAATTGCAACCCTTGGGTAAAGTATGGGCAGTGTGAAACTTGAAATAAAATAACCCAGGATTCCACTGTATTTACAGTTGACAATTTTCAGTTTACAATGAGCGTGTGAAAAGCCCCAATATGTTCAAAACGCGTATAAACACAAATATTAGTTGGAGATATACTGTATCCCAATGTTTATTGCTAAAAGCGCTATAAAAATAAATTGACTTGAATTTCTTCTATCTTAGTTAAATTAAAATTCATATTAAATTTGACTTATTAAAAACACAAACATACACAGTAGAATGAACAGTAAAATGCTTTTTATGCCTGTATGTATAAAAATGTAATTAATACTAAAATAGTAAATAAACTATAATGAACTATAAAATAAATAATCTAGTAATAAAGTTGGATGTAAATAAGGAATAAAGTGGCAAATAATATGAATGAAAAGAATATAAATACAAATAGTGTTTTTGTAAGGTTTAATATCTTGATATTTTATATACTTTCCATAAATAACGTCCATTTAAAAGCAAATAAACTGCAGTTGCCTAGAAAACCATTCTTGCACTTCGACAAATCTGTTTGTGTAAACGCTTTTACAAATAAAGTTATCTCAGATCATAATTTGCAGAAGTAAAATTCTTATTCTGTGAACAGGATCATTTGTCAATGTCAGAGCTGGTTACAGCACTGTGGCTCAGTCAGGAGCTAAACGGGTAAAAAAAAGTGTTTTTACAAGATGTGTGGAGGCCAGGCACTGTAGGGTGTCTACTGATGAACATGGATGAATTCTCTGAGCTTGCTAGGTTTCAAGGTGGTAAAACCTCAATGGTCTAGCTCTGTTCAAACTTTGAAGCGCCATGCAGTCTATAGCCTCTTGCTCCTTCCTGATGTACAGCTGTTCGCTTGACTATGCTAAGAAAGGTCTTCTCAAAACACGTAAGACAGTATGAATTAATAATTGCTGACCGCACTAATGTAGGTGCCACGCTGTCACATACATTCATAAACACTTAGTGATGCACAATTGTTTTATTGCATGTTTTACAAACTTGTTTTCTGAATAATGAAGTGGATTTCTTATTTTGTAGCCATGCAATTAACAGGCAATTGCCCAGGGTGTACCCCGTCTCATGCCCTAAGTTAGCTGGGATAAACTCCAACTACCGTCATGACCATGAACATGATAAGCGCTTGACAATGAATGAATGAATTTCTTATTCTGAAAAACACTGAGGAATACAAGCCATCTGGTAGAGATATTATCTCCTTTGACTTTTTATTCATATGGTTCTCCCCCAGATCAGTGGGCAATTCTCTCATGTGCGGCAAGTCGCTACCCGTGGATATAGATATAATAATGAATCTTGAATGTCATATGTGATTGCTAATTTTTGTTTATTTCATAAAAATGTGTAAAACCTGAATGAGGCTTAAAGTGGATATACGTTTTGGAATAAGAACAAAAAACAAAACCAGAGAAAAATATCAAATCTTTTAATTAAATAAATAAGGCAAATCTTGATTTCTACTTGTATGGTGTCAAATAATTAACCAATAATCTACAGAATGTCACAGAAGTGAGTACACCGCTCACAATTCCGCAACCATTTAAATATATGTTCTCAAGGGACAATACTACAGAAATTAAACTTGGTTATATATTTTGGATTCGTCAATGTGCTGCTTATATAGCAGTAGAGATCTACTGTCCTTTACAAATACCTCAATATACAATCATTGCTGCCAAAATAACTGGCAAGAAATGTGAGTACACCATAAGTAATAACAGCCGTACATCGTTTAACGATGCAAAATGTCCTAATCATCATGTTCATGTTTTTGTCTGCTTAATAGGGCCATATAAAGTTCTGCATTTTGTATGCATCTTATATAAGTTAAAATTTGCTGCTTTGAGTACAATTCTCTCATACTGATCACTAGATGTTCAACATGGCACTTCATGGCAAAGAACTCTCTGAGGATATTAGAATTGTTGCTCTCCACAAAGATGGCCTAGGCTAAAAGAAGATCGGTTACACCCTGAAACTGAGTTACAGTACGGTGGCCAGGGTCATACAGAGGTTTTCCTAGACAGGTTCCACTTGGAACGGGCCTCGCAGGGGTCGATCAACGAAGTTGAATCCTCGTGCTGTGCGTCAGGTGGAGAAGATGGCTTCAAAAACACAGACGCATGAGTACTGCTGGCACTGCTTAAGAGGTTGCAGAAGTGGAAGGTCAGCTTGTTAGTGCTCAGACCATACGCCGCACACTGCAAAAAGTCGGTTTGCATGGCCATCATCCCAGAAGGAAGCGTCTTCTGAAGCTGGCTCACAAGAAAGCCTTCAAACAGAAATTCCACGAACTAAAGACAACCTGTCCAAGAGCATGAATTAGTGGAACCTTGTCCTATGGTCTGATGAGACTAAGATAAACTTGTTTGGCTTAGATGGTGTCCAGCATTTGTGGCAACTCCCTGGTGAGGAGTACCAAAACAATTGTTTCTTTGCTACAGTCAAGCATGGTGGTGGTAGCATCATGGTGTGGGGCTGCATGAGTGCTGCTGGTACTGGGGAGCTTTGCTTACATTAAGGGAAACATGGATTCCAACATGTACTGTGACATTCTGTAGAAGAACATGAACCTTCAGAAACTGGGCTTGATAACTTCATAACAACCCTAAAAACAAGGGCAACGATAAAAATGCCTTGCTGAGGAAGGTGAAGGTAATGCAGTGGCCAAGTATGTCTCCAGAACTGAACCCCATTGAGCACATGTAGGGCATCCTCAAGCGGAAGGTGGAGAAGCGTCATGTGTCTAACACCCAGCAGCTCAGTGATGTCAGTATGGAGGATTAGAAGAGAATCCCAGAAGCAACCTGTCCAGATCTGGTGAATTCCATGCCCAGGAGGATTAAGGCAGTGCTAGGTAACAATGGTGCTCACTAAATGGTGCTTTTACTTATGGTGAACTCACTTTTGTTGCCAGTTATTTTGACAATAATGGCTGTATACTGAGTAATTTTTAGAGGACAGTAGATTTATACTGCGTTATAAGCAGCACATTGATGACTCTAAAATATATCCAAGTTTCAGTTCTGTAGTATTGTCCTCTGAGAAGATATACAAAATTGTTGCTGAATTGTGGGGGGTGTACTCACTTTTGTGAGATATTGTAATTAGCTATCTACTAATGTATGCCTAAAATTACTTAGATTTTTTTTATAAATTACTTTTATGCTATTTAAAAAAAAATGTAACTCCCTGAGTTAAGCCACTCCTTCATTTTTTTGAGCTCTTGTCTAACAAATCACATCCTATTGGCAGCCCTGACATTTGAGAAGAGTTGAAGAAATGTTCCGCAGCAGAATATATTCTAATGGGGCAGGATGGAGACCTGAGCATTTCAACATTCTAGATGATCAACAGATGATTCCCCCTACTGTGCACCTTTGCTTCCTGTAGACCAACACAACGGATATCAAAACCTCACAAAGGTCCTGCGTGGCAGGTCCCTCGTTTAAGAGTCCAGCCCCTAAGGCTCCAAGTCTTTCCAAAACTTCCGTTGCTTCCTGCTAGCCTCGGGAGGTCAGAGGTGACACCCTGCTGTTATGTCATGTCCCATGGGTGCCATGCTAAAATCTTCTACCTCTCAAGGCCTGGATAGAAAGGCATCATGGATATTCTGGAACAAGCGGCAAAACATTTTTCTGCCAAAATAAGTATGCATGCCATCAGTACTTTTTGAACAGAAGTTCAAAAAAAGAAACAGATCAAACTGGAGGATGTCAACATGTTTAACATAGAGAGACTGAAAGAATCATAATGCTGCAAATCTGGAATGGAGAATAGAATCCCATAAAACAGTATTTCAGAAATCTCATACACCCTAAGGGTTTATATTTGACTGGATCTGTTATGCCCTTTTCTCAGAATTTAGATCTTTTTTCAAACACCGGACTACGTGTGGTGAGGGTCTTCCACACTAAGCAGCCTCATTTTCCTCCTGCCTCATTAGTGTCGCTGCGTATTTCCCCTGTCTTCTTGAGTGTTGGCCTCAAGTGAATCACTGGAAACGGGTGATGATGATGATGATGATGGGCACATTCTGACACATATGTTCTTGAATGGTTAGGCTCTATGAATTAAACATGTACCTTAGCAAAACAAGTCCAATAAAACTCAGGCTGCAGCACCATCTTATCTTGTGTGTGGGTCTCAGGCTTCTTTCCTGGAGAGGATGTTGTGTCAAGGGCAAGTTTCCTCATGTCCACCCACCTTCTGGCCCAGATCCATTTGGTACCCAGCTGATTGGAGTCCAGATGTTTAGGGTTAGGGTTGCAAGGGAAGGGAGCTTCTTATCCTCTGACACGTGCTAAATTAGAAAACTAAATATCTAGAGAAATAGCTTGACTTGTTAAAAGTTATTCCGGTGTTATTTAAAGGCCTTTATAAAGAGTGCCACAGAAGTTTAAATTAATTTACAGAAGTGTGATTCTGACATTGTCATAAAATATCTTTAAAAAAAACAAGTTTTTATTTGACTGTTCTTAAGAGTAAATGGCACTATCCACAAGAGGACTGAACACATAAGAATCTGTGTTTAAAAATTTTATTTTTTTTTTTTAAAGAGCAGCAATGGCTAGCTAACAAGAGCTGTAACAGCTTAGTGCTTCCTCAATGTTTTCTGGAGGCTTAGATGGAGCAGCTGGAGCCCTATTTATAGAATTGACCATTTAACTATGCCTGGGAGGCAGGTCACCAGGGAGAGGTCCTGCAACAGCTCACGCTGCTGTCTAATGTGTGTGTCTCATGGATTGCCTGCACTCCACTGGAAGATGGTGTCTGGTTTTTCTGGGCTGATAGCTTTCTAAACCACGTTCATGTCAATGGGAACTAAAATGTTTTGAAGCATTTTTCTGGAGGGTCTATAGACATTTTTTTTATTTAAATCTATTGAATAGTTTCTAGTCATTAACTCATGGACATGTTAACATTTGGAGTTAGTATTTGGGACATTAGTATATAGGGGTCTTGCACAGAGCAGACAGAAATTAAATACATGGAATCAGTTACTATTCACATATATACTGTAGATTTACTCTTGCTACAGCATCATTAAAGTTATTTAACTCTTGGCAGCAGCACTGTCAATGATCCTGCTATTATAAACCTTCTATTCTAGTGTACATTCTAGTATTTAAACTGTTCAGTCCCATTTTCTACAGTAAGTTTGCCATACGAGTGCCTTGTCAGAGTAGCTGCAGCCTGTCATCATGGGCTCCTATAAAACAAGGTTAACCTCACAGCATGGCTGATTACTAGGTATTGCAGGATTTTCCCTGCTCATGAATGAAATGGAATCATACCCAAGGTGCTCTTTAAAGGCAGTTTTACTCCAGCTGACCCTTTCTTTGAGTTATATTACCCGGCTGCATTTTCTTCAGTCTGCTCTCCAAAACTATAGGTTTATGTCTGTCACAAAAACCATTCAGCTTGGTTAGGAGTTCTCTGCAATGGCAGAAAATAAAGTTAAAGCTGCTTTAAATAATCTTAATGTATGATTTTCTTTCCTAGGAAACACAATGCCTGCATTTGCAATGTCAATGTAACTTTGCAACATATCAACATAAATATATGACAGGACAAAGGATTTCAGGATGAGTCTATTATCATGCCACATTGTATTTGAAAAATAGCATTGCATCCGTTCTTTGGTCTTTTTTGATGACAGTCAAAAGTTATTGAATGTCTTGAGTTTATACTACATGTTTCCGTTCTGTCTATGATCAGATGATGAAAAATGTCAAGCTTACACTCTTATGGAAACCCAGGAGTCAAAGCTTGGCTAATCTAAAACACATAATCGAACTGTGTTAACTGTGTGCTTTACATAATTTAGATATTTCAAAAAGCTTTGTGTAAATATGTTCAATCAGCTCTAATGATGTCACATTTTAGATTCTTTTTAATAATTTGGTCACAGTTTTAAAACAGTAATAAGTAAAAAGGTTACTAAACAATTTTACATTATGATGCAACTCTGGGTGTTCCTTTGTAAGTTAAACGAAAACAAAGATAACCAGCTTTGTTCATTCATTAGAAAGCCTACACATACCAGGAAACAACACCATTCAGCTTAGATAATATCCCCCATTCAGCACAAAGAGATGAGAGGCACATATGATAATTGGTAGATAGCCAGTAGCGCCAGTTTGTCCAGTCAATGAACTGCCCACACACCTTTATGCTATCTAATAAGAAGACCAATCAGAAAGGTTTGTTTTTCTTTTGCTATCTTGCCAATACTGTTACTCTGTTAGTGCTCAGGTTTGTGTCGATCTGGTTGAACAATCAAGGGTTTCAAAGGGTTGATGACTCAGTGCCAGTCCAATGTGGGATGTTGGTAGAGAAAGACCCCTGGCAAACATCAGAACACTTTCAACACTATTAGGATTAGCTCAACCGCAGTCAGACCAAGTGTTTCCGGCCTGCTGGTCTTTATCTTCAGAGAAAGATGCATCAGAAAAAATACTGGAAAACATTTTGTCCTGCAGAGCTGCTTTGTGCACATTTGTGCACAAAAGCTACATTAGGAAGTTCAGAGATCTGCTATTGTGATCTGCACAGTCACACAACAACACACAAATAAAAACATTTTAAATAAAGCATTTGCCTGGAGTGTAAAAATCATTTACATAAAATATAAATGTACATATTAAAATATAAAAAATATCAACTCTGGAAATTGTGTATTTGCTTATTCCGGGTTTATCACAAAAATAAGCTAAGAAGGTATCCTTTTTTATTTTACTCTTTTTTAAATATACAGTATATTTTTCTTATTTGAATATTTTTGCGGTATTTTCCACTATAATTGGATAACATACAGTTTGTGAAGTTTAAAGAGTGGCTTGTCTCAGGCTTTTGTGTCAGTGAGAAAAAAGGCGTGACACGCCAATCTTTTAAAATTGGGACATAATTGAAATAAAGGAGAAGGGTTCTTTCACAGCTCTATTATTGCCCATTTTAAGCGGTTTAGCTGATATTCAGTTTTCACTTTGTCAGTCAGGTCAGTTTCTTAAATACTGAACAGTCTTTCAGCGCATTATTGTAAAAATAAAAAATGTCTCCTCTTCGCTCCAATTGCTGCATTTTCCCTCACTGTTTTATGTGATTATGGGTCAAGCCCCAGAGACCCCTATTGTATTCGTACGATTCATGACATACGTTTTTCTTATTCTTCCAGAATTGTATTCTATGGCAGCTCATAGACCCTCTCAGTAAAAAGTTCAGAAAATTGGCATGCCAAGAGAACACACGATAGTTTGAACGCACAAAGTTTCTAGAACCTGCGAGTCAACATATATTCTATAAAAATGACTGGAACAAAACACGTGACGTCACTGTGATCTCTTAGTATTTAAACGAACGCGATGTCACTGCAGCGTCACCACGGCGACTTAATCCAGCACGCTAAATAAATAATTGCATATAGCTTCAGTTCCCTACCAAATAAGTAAGTTTCTCCCTTGAATTAGTGCTTGTAATTATAGCACTTTAGATCGCTAACTAATTTTGGTTTAATATCATAAGCCTGGTATCTTTAGATTTCTTTTTTACAATAATTTTCAGTGCGTAAATTGTATTAAAATAATTATGACAATAAATGACGGTGCAGCACTAGTAAAAGATTGTAAACGAATCATCTCGGGTGCTATTCTGCTTAGAGCTGCTTTTTATTAAAGTTTAGGCACTCAGCGTGCTTTTGCTGCAGGAGATAGAGGGAAACTGTGTGTGTGTGTGTGTGTGTGTGTGTGTGTGTGTGCACCCTAACTCTATGATTAATTGGACTTAATCTTTGTATATTCTGGTTTAATTTGGTCTCTTTAGATTTCTTGTTTATACACACATCTCCAGCGCCGCGCACTAAAGAAATAAATGCTCTTTACCTTCATAAAACCTTAAAATATTAATTCTGTATATCCGTGTATAAATATCGCTGATATCACATTACATGTTGGATTAATAATGTTACTAAAAGGCAAGGCAGCCATGGGCATAAACTTAGCCTAGCGGCTTTTTTTTCCAACTACCCCTGCAGAACTAAACGGTAAGCACCTCAGTGCGACTTCTGCATTGGCAGATTGATGTGAAAGCCTCATCGTGTGAGTCACAAGTTTTATTTTGACGTAGTTAGTGGTAGATATTTACAGTATATATAGTATTCTAGAATCATAGCAGAAATATACATAGCCTTGTGAAAACATTTACAAAACACAGTTCTGTCTTACAATTGTTCATACATACTTTGTTTACAGATATACTGTCGTGTAACAAACACAGTTACTGATGTCTTCCTTATAGGCAAGATAAAGAATAGAGAATTGTGATGAGATGGAGCTGAAGGGCTTCGATTGAATTGCCAACTTCGACTCACAATATAGTTGAGGCACAAATGCAGAGTGTGAACACATATTTATTGTGTGAGAGCACAATTACACCAGCTAACTACTCACTCCCGCTTAACCTGGCATGGTCCTTAAATAACCCCCTTCATTAGCTCTGGAAGAGGTTCTGGGCTGACACTAGATGTGTTATGATTTATGGGGTTGAAACTGAGCTCTTGAGCGGGTTCGGAGCTGGGACTGAGGACCAGTACAAGTACGGGGCTGAAACTAGCCTCAGAAGGTGGTTCAGGACTGATACTAAAGGCCTCAGTGTCTACGGGGCTGGAGTGTGACTTGGGAGCAGGTTCAGGGGCACTACTGGGCTCGTGAACAGATTCAGGGCCGGGACTGGATGCCAGTGCAACTACGGGGCCGATATCAGGCTCAGGAAGGAGTGCGGGGCCGATCGACAGCTTAGGAGGTGCTTTGGGGCCGTGACACACCTGTACTGGAGCTACAGGGCCTACACCAATGTCAGAGCTAGGGTCAGGACCACTACTAGACTCGGGAATGGGATTAGGGTCGCTACTGGGCTTGTGAGCAGGTTTGGAGCCGGGACTGGGAACCAGTACAACTACAGCGCTGATGCCAGACTCAGGAGGGAGGGCACAGCCAACGGATGACAGTTGGGGCCTCTGGCTGGGGCTCCAGGGGGTTGTGCTTGGGTGCGGAGAGAGTATGAGAGTCCGCCAGAGCTGGTGGTATGAGCTCTGGCAGGTCGTCGGGCTCTGGAACGAGTGGAGCAGGTTCCTGGCTGACATGGTGCTCTAGGTGGTAGCTGACATTCGCCGACAGTGTCCTGGAAGACCTCACATAACAGATTAGGGTAGTGTGTGTGCCCATACCTGTTTGATGCCAGTCTGGTTCGGCTTCTTCGGGTAGGCCGGCGGCAGGTGCCAGTTCCAAGTACTCTTGGATGTAGTCCTCCACGTCGTGTTCTCCCTGGCTCAGGCACGCCAGACGCTCCAAGGCTTCCTCCTCATTCCTTTGGCTTGAAGCATGTAGTAGCGTTGACTCACCAGCAGGTTGACTTTTGACGTGCACGCGTTGCGTGGGAGCAGCCTGTTCGGCTTGCTGGAGGGGTCGTGGCTTGTGCGCCTCGATCTGATGAGTGCCAGGATGAGAATAGAGTGCTTGCTTCGGGGTTTCCGTCTTTATCCTCCTCGATGCTCCAAGAATATTAGTTTCTAGAAGTGTTTTATCTAAATCTGTCATTACTACAAAGACTACAAGTTGGCCTTGACCCCGATAATTGCTGCTTGCAGCTATATTTTTTGACATTGTTTCTGTGACAAAGCATGAGATATAAGGCCTACGCTGTTATATTTCTGGCACAGCATCATTTGTAATCCTTGCATTGTCACATGAATGCAGAGATTTTCATGGCAAAAACTGTTTCATAAAAAGTAGTTTTAACCCTGCTTATAAACTAAAAGTTAAAAAAGTTAAAAGTAAGGCTTAGAACAATGATAATCGGGGTTAGATGCAGTGTGAAAATCCCTAGAGCAGTGAAGCCATGGGAATAAGTGCTCCACTGCCAAGCTTCTATTGTTAGGCTCTTGTGCAAGGCTCAAACCTATCCCTGCTCCTGCGGCAATGCATCATGGTTGGCCCTGCGCTCTGATCCTAACTTCCACAGAAGCTGGGATATGTAAAGGAATGGGGTTTACTGTGCTGAGATGTGTATGTGGCAAATAAAGGCTTCTTTTCAATCAGCAGTGAGTTTTAAACAGACAAAACAAAGTCACTTACAACATATTTTACATCACTTTATTTTGTTTATATAGTAATGAACTGCGAGAATCTGACTAAAAGTGAAAGGTGGTTCACTAACTGGTCTGGCTAATTTGCAGCTCCACCCACTTCCGCATGGTAATTAGTTTACCTTTTAAAAAAAACACAAGCTTTCGTTTGTTTTGCCCAAATTAGATTTTAATGAATACTGTCATATAAAGACTGGGATTCAAATTATCCTTAGTGAATCTAAGGGACATGATTCTAAGTGGAGTGTAACCGAGGTGTAGAACGCCCCATTGCAAGCCAAATGGAGAGTGAAGTGGCTACAGGAGTCATGCGAAATTTACTCAATGAGAAAACAAAGACAAGAGGAATGTAATCAGGTGTCATTGTGACAGGGCAACATGCTACTCTTGTCATGCTAGCCATGCCATCTCTTATTTAATCTTACTGGCCAGACACTGAGCTACAAACTGTAAGCATAATTTCCTAGCAACTTCAGTGCTTCACATGAGGTTCACTGCACTGTTTGATCAACTGGCTCCAGTTAATCAACAGATTTATGCATTTTAATCTAATATATTTCAATTAAGTACAGCAGAGTCTGCTGTAATTAAGGTTAAGAGAGGTTTCACTGTGAGAAGAGGAAAGTAGGAAATAGGGGGACAGACAGGGAAAATTTCTGTAAATGTCAAGGGTGTAAATAACAAGATCCTGGCCAGTTTGATGAAGGGGAGGGAGCGCAAGAGTGGAGGAGCCTGAAATGGGTTGTTGAGAGGAGGTTGGAGGTGGCGTCTTGTTGCCACCTTAAATGCTAATTTCCAAACACACAAACCAGAAATGGTCTCTGGGGCCAAATGAACACCGCATGAAGTGTGTCTTTGTGCACTGTGCCTTTTGGTCACCTGGGGGGTGGACTGGGGCACAGACCCTGTCACTTTGGAAGCATTGGTTCAGATGTTACTGCTGCTGTTCACACTTCAAATTCATATTCAGATCTTATTTATCACATACACATACATGCAGTGAAATGTTTTTATTCCGCATATCCCAGCTTATGAATTTGAAGGCTGGGGTTGCCCCTGGAGCAACTAAGGTTAAGGGCCTTGCTCAAGGACCCAATGATGGTAGCTTACCATTGAGCCACCCGTGTGCTGACCCTTTTCTCCCTATTGCATTAGGATCACCTCTTCACTTAACCTGGACAGTCCACCATACTCTCAACACAGTCACGGATCTAGTAAAGTATTGACCTTTACATGGGTTGTTTGATCTTAGTTTCTGCACACACTGACATGACGCTATAAAGTTGTCATGGCAGGTGGCCCTTTAAATTAGTAGGTTAAATCTTTAAGCACCAGCCCATGTTACCTTCCCTTTTGTGTAATATTTGTTTATCAGCAGGTTCTGCAGGGTCACCTCTTCAAACCCAGCAGCTTTTCAACACCGTTCATTCATAGTATCTACTAGTCAAATTATTGAAAATTATTAAATATTGGGATATTTTTTGTGAACTGCACAAGGGGCTGCATTCATGTTGATCATTCACTACAGGAACAACAGATATTGAATGTTTAAGACTTCTGCTTAAAATTGTTTTTATTAACAGCAATGGTGAAATGAAAAAAACTCTGCTTACAAATGACTAGGCATAAATGACTTAAATTTTTTTTTACACCTCCTTGGACAAGCACACCTGTCTCAAAATATTAGCACTAATCTGGATTGCTTTGCTTTTTGTACTATAATATCCAAACCCTGTACCATTCCTGTTAAGGACCAGTTGGAGCTTTCAGTCTGGCTTTCTGAGCTTTCACCTCAGCCATGTGCAAGTTTCCAATAAGTTATCCATGCTGGAGAGGCTTCTTCTCTGCCAACGTAGTGGAAGTGCATCTTCCTGTGGCAGATCAAAACAGGTTTTAGGAAGAGAGACAAATCCAAGCTTGTGAAATAATGAAGGCTAGTATGAGCATGCTATGGTCTGCCTGTAGTGATAGTTTTCTTGGGCCAAGCTAAGCAGCTGCATACCACATTCTGTCCAGTCCCACAATTAATTAAACAAAATTCTAATTTGTGCAACACTGTGTGGCATAAAAGTTTCCATGCATGCCTCATATTTAATATTAGGCTTCAGTTGGCATAAAAGTCAAGGGCAGTTTGGAAAAAGTAAAGGAGGAGAAAAAGTAAACACTGACTTAAGAATGTGAATATTTTTTTTACTTAACATGTCTAAATTTCCTATGTCTTTTGATTGTAATTTCTTTGAAAAACAAAATTTACTGCTTATTTAGTTAGCCACCTTCACATCTGTAAACTATCACAAATTATTCATTCATTGACTAGCGTTTATCTTGTTCAGCAGCACTGGAGTCTATCCCAGCTAACTTAGGGTGTGAGGTGAGGTACACCCTGGACAATCGGCAGTTAATCGCAGGGCTTACACTTAGAGACTCATTCACACTCACATTCACACACTATGGACAATTTAGAATAGCCAATTAATCTATTCCCAATCACGTGTTTGGAAGCAGGAGGAAACCAGAGTATGCAGGGAAAATCCACACATTCACAGGGAGAACATGCAAACTCCACACAGAAAGACTCTGGCTGGGAATTGAACCCATGAATTTCTTGCTATGAGGCAGGAGTGCTACCCTCTCTACCACCGTGATCCCAAATTAAGCTCATTTAATTGTCTGGCTGTATCTTGCATGAAATGTGTCTTATCTTAGTTGGAAAAATATATATATCATGACACGTGTCTTGTGTCCACAGTCCTGCCATGTGGAGAGGTGTAATTATTTGTTGGAGGTTTTCTTTATTCACCTTATTTACAGTACACACTTATTGTGTACTGGCTACCACTTTGCTTCTCCTGCTGGAATATCTCACCCATAATGAATCACCAGGGTCCTGCACAGGGTTTATTAGGTAAGCCTGGGCTGAACTTCAGTAGTCAAAATGCTAATGGTTTTGTGAAGACGTTAAGAGCAACTAAATCCTACAACAGGGGTGCTCAATACGTCGATCGCGATCTACCAGTCGATCGCAAAGCTACGGTGGGTAGATCGCATGACATTAAAAAAATAGACGTCAGCCTGTCATCCCTCCAGTCACTTGACTGATATACAGGGCAGCCAGTCAGATGCTTTTTCTGACACTTGGGTCACTGCGCATGCGCAAAC
>JAOUQX010000019.1:6977669-7003909 GCA_028566295.1 Liobagrus marginatus | reverse complement strand
AACCCTCAATGAAAGTCAATGGGAATTTTCCGAGTTTTCCGGGTCATTTGTCGGAAAACCGTAAGTCGGATCACTCCGAAAAGATAAAGCAACTCGAGTCAGACCAGGCCGAAGGTACTGTCCGAGTTTGGTGGTTGTACGTTGAAAACGTAGGAGATACCCGCAGAAAAAGAGTCTAAGAAGAAGAATAATAATAAATTTAAATCGGATTTCAATAGTTTGGCTTTCTCAAGCCAAACTAATAATAATAATAATAATAATAATAATAAGTTTAGAAAGGATTTCAATAGTTTGGCTTTCTCAAGCCAAACTAATAATAATAATATCACATACCGGTATCTTAGTGCATTTACTGGTAAAAGTATTTGGGAATGGGAAAAAACTGGAGCTAGATAATTATAACTTTATGCCTATAACTTTGCCTTTAACCCATATATGTATGAATTAAACTTTGTGAAATGTCAAATGTAGACATGCTGAAAATCTGTTGTGGTGTAATTATTTGACATTTCACAAAGTTTAATTTATACATACAGTATATGGGTTATAGGCAGCCCCACACAACACACACATCAGCTCATTTAGAATAGAAAATAATGTTAATAATATAAATTAATAAATGATTAAATGACTCGATAAATGGACAAATACATGTTAAAAAAAGAAAGAATTTGAGCAGCAAGTGCATAAAATTTATAATTTACATGCTTTACAGTGTTTTAAATTAATTTTGTGCACTGTTGCATGCAAGTTACTTTTGCATGCAAGCACTTTTTAAGGACCAATTATTAATAAAAAATTAATTACTGGCTTCATACCCAAGAAAAATAAAAAAGAGAAATTGTGCATGCATCAGAAATCTACAAATTCTGTTAAATATAACAGGAAATAATTTAAAGCTTAATGAGTCTCAAACGTTCCAACAAGTGAAAAAGTCCTGAGTTTCAAGATTTAAATGAAAAAAAAATTCTGCTTTTTGTTCTTTTCCATGTTTAAGATGGACATACAATGACAAGCTTTAGTGGTATTTTACATTTGGATTTTGATTGTAATTACATGTTAAATACATTCTCTGCTGCCGTGCCGTTTTTATATCCATTAGAGAAAGTGGAAACAGGAGAAACGTTTCACAGTTAAATACTGACCCATACGATATGGGTGGTACAGATTTTAAATCATGTCCCTGAGTTGCTTTGCCATTTTTCTGTGTTTCTTTTTTTCCAGTTACAAAGTTAACTGACAGCAAACTTAAAGTAAACAAACAAACAACAAATACATAAACAAATTCTGCACAATTATTATAATTTTATCTAAATTCACTCTGCCTATTATTTTTTCGTCATTGTTGTTTGACAAACTAATGGCATTAAACAATACATATAATACATATATGTATAATAGTATAATACATATAATAGTTTCAACCACAAGGGGGAGATTGTTCCCTTATCTTTAGGGACAACTGAAAAAAGAAAAGAAGTAAATAAATACAAATGCCAGGAAAGCCTACTGGCTAAGAAGTTTTGGTTTCTCCTATGTATATTACTCTTACAGCTAACTTAAATAGCTATTACATTAAGCAAAATAAATACAGCAATTAATAAAACTTAATAAAAAAGACAGTTTTGTTGACTTGAATTATTTTACATCTACTTGTATACATTTAGTAAGTGTTCAGGCATATCTTAAGGGTGTGATCACGTACTTCGTCATACTTTTGCAGTGAGCTAAGTACCAACAGCCTGGATTCTGTCCCACCTAAAAAATGAAAGATGAACTCTTTGCCCTAGTCCTGTTGGACAGAACAGCTGTGATACTTATCAACACATTTCCACCGGATTTAGCTTATCAGATGTTTGTGGTGCCTCTGGTTTCCTATGAGTAAGATAAATAGCAATGAATGCATGCTTCATATTTCCAATCTTTCTCATCAGGATGCCCCACATCCATCCATTTGGTCATGAATGATGTAATCATGAAGTTTACATGAATCTGTAAACAAAACTTATTACAATGCAGGAGTATGAATATTTTCAAACGATCGCCCTGTGAAAAATGTTCTTTTATGACTGCTAAGCTGTCAGTAAATTATGTAATCCATTAATAATGACATACCAGGGAAATAAAATACTATTCAAATGATAAACTTTTATCATTTATATTTTGAGACATTACAATTTGAGACTTTTACCAATGTATTGCCTTTGCTACCTGAAACCGACTGATAATAAAGAATTGTGCTAAAAGTCATGTGTAATCATCTCAGAAGAGAAACGGATCATTAAATTGAGTTGATTTCTCATTTTTGTCGCTTGTAATTGGTTAATATCTGGATCTGGAAGTGTGGAAGAAAGTATGGCATGGTCAGAGAAGGTGGCAAATAAGGGGAGCTGTCAGGATGACTAATAGCCTGGGGCAGCAGGTCTCGCTGTGGGGTGTTAACAATCGTTCTGGTGTAAAGGTAGCTATTTGACAGCAGGTTTAGAGGTTGTCACCTGCAACCAGCATGAACTCAAACAGAAGCACTTTGTTGCTAGCAAAGGGTTGTTTCTGAAATAGAAATAGACTTTCTTGATGATAATACTTAAGGCACAAACTGAATTTGATTTGAAAGTTACGAAGTTATGAAGAGGCTTCATTTCTTGAGTAATGAAAAAAAAGTTAATTCTTCAGTATACAACACACAATTAATCTGTAAGCCAAGCTGCATTAGTACAAACTTTATTTACTTGTTTTTCATATTTTGTTTTGGAGCCAGTATTCATAGAGAAATTCTGATGGTAAAAATGTATGACACCGGGACACACATTTCCCCAAAAGCATTAATTAAGTATTATGAGTCTTACAAAAAAAAAAAAGAACTGCCTGGTAGCTTACTAAGAAGAAAAAACTCAAATGGTTCTCACTGAACTTTATTATACATCCTGAGAAGATGACTTATCAACAAGTATGAGATGGGTAGGCTGCCATGTGGACAGAAAAATACCTGGGATCTCACTATATTGAAGCACCCATACTTAAAATAAACCTAGGGAGAAATCACAAATATATTTAGCTTTTGCATATGGTAGGCTTTTAAAATGTTACTGAAAGACTTTTACTTCTATGGACTAAAAGGAAAAAGATACTTACTGTAAATGCCAAATCTTTACTTCCATTTGTGCATCCGAGAAAGATGGGCTTTCAAGCACACCTATGCTCAAAAACACTTCTAATCACATACCTATAAAGTCAATAGGTTGCATACAAAAACAGATTACAGATGTACCACTAATGGTTAATACTTATGACCATAGGTGATGAGTGTGCTGCATAATGACTTAGTGGACATATCGGTTTCTAAAATGTATTTGACAATTTAGGTTTCATGTCAATTTAGTCAACAATGAAAAAGAAGCTGGCAATTGATTGATGACAATTAACTGCCAGCTATCTATCTAACAGAGTTAAAAAAAATTCATAGGTGACTGGCATTTATAAACAAGGCAAATACACTATATGAACATATCTATCATGACACCTGACCGTAAGTTAGTAATTTCGTAAGTTTATTGAGAAACCTATTATTTAATGTAGATGTAATTAACATTTCTGGATTCCATGAAAAGGAATTAGTCAGAAAAAACATAAATATAAGACATCAGTTGCAAATAGGGTTTATGTTCTAACCTGTCCTACATGAAGGGGAATCACCGCTTGTGCATTGTGGCACAATGGGATATCTGCACAAATGGAAAATGGCTGTTCATAAACATGTATTTTGGGGCTTCTAACATCAACTCTGGTGAGTTTGGCTCTTGTGAGCTACAAGACAAGCTACTGCCAGTTTCGTTTAGCATGAACTGTGAGGGTATGCCAAAAGTTATGGGACTCTTAAAGCGGCAGCCCACCTTATTAAGAAATCACTAGGGGTGGGAATCCATAGGCGCCTCGCGATTTGATTCGATTCCGATTCAGAAGGCTGCGATGCAATTAGTAAACGATTATCGATACATCTTTTGTGTTACAACATTTTAACGAAAAATTACATATGACAAGGTCAAGAAACATAAAGTTGAGAAACGTCTTCCTAATAATTAAATTGTAATCCTGGGTAAAATTCAGTATGGAATAAAGCACTTCAGGATGTTAGAGGGAAATGAACAGCTCTGGAGAAGCACTGGACCCCAGACCACATCATTCCACCCTGTTTATATATCACCCTGTTGTGTGATCCTCCTTTCTTATGTACATTTCATAGCATAAAAGTCTGTAATATTTCAGGATAGCTTCTTCAGTCTGATCAGATTATTATTCTATTTTTTCCACTCTGATATCTGAAGCAGCATATTTAAACTAGTACCACACCCATAATTAAAACTGCATATAGATATTAAAATCACAAAAGTAGTGCAGACATTTCTCTCCTCAACGTGTTCTTTCCTAAAAATTGGCCACATGTTAAACAAACAGCTTTACCTCAAAGGACTAATACTTACTGAAGTAATTTTTCATGAACATTAATTAGAGAACGCTTCACCAAAGCTATTAAATTTGATTTGCCTTGCAGCTTGCAATGCTATCAGACCATTCCGTTATAAAATATTATTTAACACTTTCTGACCAGTCAGCTTTAACAATTCCACAGCACTGAGATTTATACACAACATATGTCATGCAATAATAATACTGACCACCAAGGCAGGCATAACACAATCTATTTAATAGCGCATGTATTCAGTGTGAAAATTCCTCCGTCAGTAAAACGACTTGTTCATGTTATTTTCCGCTACAACGTTATAGAAGCCCACGTGCTTCCAAACGTTAGTTTTTAATGCAGAAAGTGCCCCTCAGAATTTTCGCTCAACCATCACGCGCGCGTGTGTTACGTTATGTTCAACGCCACAGAATGTCCGGGTGCTGCACTTTCCGTAGCGCTTCGCATTTTGGGTTCCGTCAACATTACGTTCTTATATTGATACGTTCGTGTCAATAAACGTTTAGAGAATCGATTTTTGAAATTTGTGAATCATTTCAGAATCGTCTACCTCCGATGCATCTAAGAATAGTTTTTTTTCTCCCATCCTTACCAATCACGCATAATATGAAAACACACCATGTATCGATTCAATCAAAAGTTAATGCAATGAAATAAAGCAATTAATATATTCGAAATCAATCAAACAAACAAACAAACAAGAAAAGGGAAAGGTTTTTTGAGTGACAATTATAAAAGCCAGTTTAACTTGTTAAACAGTGTACAATTTATTTGATAAATTATTACACTGTCAACTATACATACTTTCTAATGTTTCACGGCACTCTAATGTGTAGTAATTGAAAAACTTAAATGCCTGTAAACATTATTCTGAAGCTTTAAACCAGTATGAACCACTTTAAAGTCAGTATGGTTTATTCATGCGTATGTGTGCTTAGCATTAAGGAAGTTTGTGTGATGAGAAAGAACGTGTGATCTACATTCACTGTGGGTTAGTCATTCTCACACATCAATGGTAGTTACACAGGAAAACTGACACTGTGACAAATGACATCTCTGATACTCGACTTTCCACTGCCCTAGCCCAGTAAACATCCGGATACTAGTATCTGTGACAATTCCACAAAGACATGTTTTAAAAAAAAAAAGCCATGAAACCCAGCTTTAGCACTGTCTTTAATTATTTGCAAGTGTTATTTTCTTCAGAGCTGGTAACTAGTTATTTGGAACATTTAACAGCCATTTTATGACATTATTTTACAAACCAGATTAAATTACTACATTGATTGTTTACTTAGAGCCGATGTCTCTATGCTACTTCTATAGTTGTCTGAGCAGGTTGGAGTTGGAAATGAATACTTTAGTCATAATCAAGATATATGAGTAACTTTCCACTGGCTGCTCCAAAGAAAGTATTCTAATCTGTCCATCTGAAATGGATATCTGAAATAAGATTACCTGTTTGTCAGTTCTGGTTGAAATGTGAAAACGCAATCCAATAGGACCCAATTACTGCTTCTTGCTTCATGGCTACTATTTAAAGCTTGAGTAAGACTTGGCTACTTGAAGGTGTTATTTAAATTACAGGAAATATGTGTGTATACAGTGTACACAGTAATGTGTAAACGTCTGCTGCATATATAAATAAAATGCTGCAAAAGTAAAGGTACCTAAAAGACTGTTGTAACCTATTTTTAACGTATAATAACTAAATAATAAAAATGAGTCTTTTACAAGTTTGCCATAAAGAAAAGCAAACAGTAATTCACTAAACAAAGTTAATATTTTTGTGATAACCCTTTGATTTAAAATAATTTAAAAAAAAATTAATGAAGTAAACATTACATAGCTACTAAGAAGCTTGGAGGATCTAACATAGTTTTATTTATTTTCCCAAGAATAGTATTTAAAATAATAAAGATACTGTCATGTCAATGCTAGACAGGACTACAAACATGACAGTGATTACCAGATTACTGATTACACACAAGGACACCTTTCTTAGCTCACACAGCCAATCAGAGTCCATGCCAGTTTGAGTGCACTCTGTACACTGACAAATTAAGTAAGTCATTATTTGACACATTTTTTCTGCATACACTAGCATTAGCAAGTTTGGGTCAGAGCACAGGGACAGTCTTGATACAGTGCCACTAGAGAAGAGAGGTTTAAGGGCCTTGCTTAGAGGCCTAACAGTGACAGATTGGAAGTGCTTCTTCGATCATAAACACAAAGCCTTAACAACTGAGCTACCATTTGCTATATAAAGCAAAACAAAGACAAACCTAACACTAATCATTTCTGAAAGTCGTGTAAATGTGCAAAAGTTTCTACATTTTAACTCTGGTTATCAATAGTACTTATAATAAAAATTACATTCAATTAGAAAAAAAACATGCAAATAAAAGCTCTTAGATTTTACATAGTGTTTAATCTTAGTTACGTATATTTATCTGGGATGCCATTTGAAAAATGTAATTGAAATGATTTTAAAGCGTTTAAAATAATTTTTTGGGCCAGAAATATTTTGTCTAAATTAAATGCTATTTATTTAAAAAGACTTTTAACAATAAAAACATGTAGAGCATTCCAACAACACAGACTTTCTACTCTCCAGGTAGAAACTGCAATGATTTTGGTGAAGAGATATCACTCTTTAATACTGTACAACTATACAGTAAACATACGAGCCTGGCCGTTAGCACAACATGTTTTGGTCCTGAAGTCCTGCAGGGAGAATATCCAAATTAAGAGACTAGAATTGTAGTTTTGGCATAAGAGCATTTGGCTCTTATTTAAAGCTACTTAAATTTATCTCATTCATACAACTGAGCAGTTGAGTGGTAAGAGCCCTTCTCAAGGGCCCAGTGGCAGCTTGCTGCCACTGGCCAATGTAACGTAGATGACTGCTTCACTAGATGATTATCTTATATTCAGGGACTACTTCACATACCTTCAAATCAGGACTGTGTATATTGCAGGAAACTGGCTTATTTCAAAGATCACATGACATCTCCTGAGTCTCATTCAGGTTCAATGAGGAGATAAACATGTTTTTCTTTTACTTAAACTAGCCCACTTTAACCTTCCAATAGACATTTGCGAAATCCAGAGAACCACTGGGAATATTCAGATGGTGACATCTAAAACAATTTATGAAAAACATTTTGGATAAGCTGCGGTTTTTTTTAATCCATTAAAATAGATATAAGACAACTTGGCAATCAGCAACAGAACTACAGCCTTCATGTGAAAGTATGATTACTATGATGTAGATACTATGATTTTATATATTAGCAGAAATCTCCAATGTATAAAACAATACTACGTTGTTGCTCGGTTTTTTACTGTTGATTTGACTCATTAAATTTGGATTTGGTCCAATTCTTTTGTGGCATTAACGCAGACAGGTGTGTGTGTGTATGTTTCTGAGCTGTCTGAGGAAGTTCTGGTATTTGTGATGATGTCTGAGCTATTGCAGCAATATTCTGTGTGTATGTCACCCGACACCTGACAAGATTTTCCAGAATTTTATTTAGCAGGAACAAACAAACATGTACTAGGAGAAAAATATCATTAAATTTTATTTATTAAGCATGCTTTATTTTGTTAAATATTCTACTAGATTCATTCATTCATTCATTCATTCATTATCTAGTGGTTATCCTGTTCAGGGTTGTGGAGGTGCTGGAGCCTATCCCAGCTAACTTAGGGCATGAGGTGGTTTCAACCGCAGGGCTAACACTTAGATACAGACAACCATTCACACTCACATTTACTCCTATGAACAATTTAGAGTAGCCAATACACCTATGCCAAATCGCATGTGCCTCCATACTGCCCCTTTTACTAGATTCATACAATTATATTTGTTATATACATTTTTTTAAAAATTATCCAGGGACTGAGAAACGGTAGCTTAGTGACTCATGTGTTGGATTTCTAATTGTTGGATAGTTAGGGTTGGGGTAGTTGGACTGCCGACACATTCTGGGCCCCTGAGCATGGCCCTTAACCCCTTAAATGAGACAAATGTAAGTCGTAGTGGGTGTCTTCCAAATTCCAGAAATGAAAATGTAAAATTGAGTCTTGGCCAATGATGTGTTGTGGCATGATCACAAATTATGATATATTTTTTTTTATGTTTAGATCATTTATTTTTGGTAATCCTCTACATCCTCTATATGGCGAAACAACTAACCTTTATCCAATTTCAGATTTATTACTATGAAAACTAGCACACTTCTGAAAATGCTTTCTGTTGCATTGTGGAGCGTGCCAACCACAATAGTATGAGTAAACTCACGCTAATGTTGGGCCAGGTCTTGGCCAGGTCCAGGTACAAGTTGCTTGTACAGTTGATCATTAAGGTGTTCAGTTTGGCTGAGGTCAGTTCTCTGTGCCGAAAAGTCGAGTTCTATCACACCAGCCATAACACACTTTGTGCACAGGGACATTGTTTTGCTGGAACAGTGTTTGGGCCTCTTAGTTTCAATTAAGTGAAAACATAATGCCACAGCAGACAGGCATTCTAGACAGCTGTGTGCTTGCAACTTTGTGGCAACAGGTTGGGAAAGACAGAAAGAATATACTGATAAGAAGCCCACAAACCTTTGGCCATATTGTGTCACATTCACTACTTACATACAGTATGTAATATATGTGTAACGCCACGCCTTTATTCACCGGAGTACTAGCGCTTCCGGGTCACCGTGACGTCACTTCCGGGTGCCGGCGCGACCGCGACTATTCAACTTCCGGGTCGCGGGGTATATAAAGAGCGTGGCCACTAGAGACAGCGCGAAGTATTGTTTGCCACCACAAACGTACCAAGCCGGTAATAGTGTTTCTCTTTGTGATTACAGACTGACTGCTGAAGCCTTCCAGTGTTCCTGTTTTGTTACTCACAGCCAAGCTCCCTCTCAGCCACAGCCAAGCCTGACCCCTGCCTTGCCTCCACCTCCTTGCACTTGCTCCACAGCCCACCACGTTTGTTATTGTTTCACTTTGACTCACTTGCACAATAAAACGGCACTGCATACGGATCCTAATCTCTTTATTGACTGAATCTTACAATATGGTGTTATGTTCAGTACTTCTGAAAGTAACGTCATGTTAACGAGCAACAAATTTCAGCTCAGTATGATGAAAAGGGCTTAAGAGCATTAATATTTGTGATACACAAATTATTTTGGGCACATAAAACCTATACCTACCATTTCTGCTCTGTTAGAAATAAAAAGGTAACTTTGCTAGAATCAGTATTATATTATGGTTGTGCTGTTTACAGCTTTGACTACTGTTACTCCCAAATCATGACACTGCAATTATGGATTCAGCTACTAACATTTCCAAGCAGTTGTACAGTAAAGTTCAAAGTTTATTCAAAGTAATAGCAATCATTCTCAGTAATTTCTATAGAGTATATTAAATGTATTAAATCTGCCGAATATTTAGTCATATAATTAAAAGAGGACATTTCTTCAATAAATATACAGTATACAGTACACCACCATCCCTGTACCAAAGAAGTGTTCAGTGTCCTCCCTACAACCCAATTGTGATGAAATGCGTCGAGAGGCTCGTCATGAGATACATCAAGAACCAGCTGACACCTTCACTGGACCCTCTGCAATTTGCGTATTGTCCAAACCGCTCTACGGACAATGCCATCGCCACAACAATCGATCTGGCCTTCACGCACCTGGACAATAAAGACTCATATGTACGAATGCTGTTCATAGACTTCAGTTCAGCATTCAACACAATCATCCCTCAGCACCTGATCAAGAAGCTGAACCTGCTGGGTCTGAACACCTCCCCCTGTAACTGGAACCTAAACTTCCTGACTGGGAGACCTCAGTCAGTCCTGATCGGGAACAGCACCACCTCCAGCACCACCACACTGAGCACGGGATCCCCACAAGTCTGCGTGCTCAGTCCCCTGCTGTTCACACTGCTGACTCACGACTGTGCAGCGATGCACAGCTCGAACCACATCATCATGTTCGCCGATGACACGACCGTGGTGGGTCTCAAAAGCAAGAACGACGATTCAGCATACAGAGAGGAAGTGAAACAGCTAACTTCCTGGTGTGGAGCCAACAACCTATCTCTGAATGTAGACAAAAACAAAGAGATGGTTGTTGACTTCAGGAGAGCACAGCAAGACCACTCTCCCCTGGACATCGACGGAACCTCCATGGAGATCGTCAAGAGCACCAAGTTTCCTGGCGGGAACCTCACCTGGTCACTAAACACCTGCTCCATCAGTAAGAAAGCCCAGCAGCACATCTCCCTCCCCCCATCCTGACCACATTCTACAGAGGGACCATCGAGAGCATCCTGAGCAGCTGCATCACCGTCTGGTTTAGGAACTGCACCGTATCGGACCGCAAGTCCCTACAGTGGATAGTGAGGACAGCTGAGAGGATCATCGGGGTTTCTCTCTCCTTTATCACGGACATTTACACCTCACGCTGCATCCGGAAAGCCACCAGCCTTGTGGCCGACCACACACACGCCTCACACACACTCTTCACCCTCCTGCCGTCTGGGAAAAGGTACCGAAGCATTCGGGCCGCTACAACCAGATTGTCCAACAGTTTTTATCCGCAAGCCATCAGGCTCCTTAACACGAACTGAAACACTTGGATCAACACCCACAAACTCATGCACCGTCACTTAACATCGTCACTTTAAAACTCTGTTACTTTAAACACTGTGGACACTTTGTTGTTGAAATTCTGTTTCACAACATCATCTACTGATCCACCATTCAATGCTGCTAATGTTTACACGAGCCACTTTACTGTAATAAATAATGCTGCTAGTTTAAGTAAATGCTGCTATAATTATTTAATACATTGCCATATGTTGCAGAAGAATCTGCGCTTTGTTGTATGTTGTATAGTTTATGTTCTGTGTTATATGTTGTATGTATCTGTCCAGTAGTGTATTATATGTACTGTCTGTTCTACACTGTCTGTACTTGTTGCACTCTGTGTTGTACGTAGCTCTTTGTTGTCCTGTTGTGTGTTATTGTAACATTACGTTCACGTTCTCCCGAGTTTTAGAGTTTTAGAGTTTTGTTCTTCACAGACAACCAAGTAGCTACGTGCTCTCTATGCTCCCAGGACTTCACAGTATTTACTGTTCTCAGCTCCAGGACCCGCTACATGTACTACAGCTCTCCACCACAGCCAGGCTGGTTCTTAGCCCAGGGCTCCTAAAGACTCAGTCCAAGTTCTACTTGAAGTATCTACTTACATTTTATAAACTTACCTTTTCTGCATCTGGATCCTCTCTTGTGTGTTCTATGAAACGTTACAGTTATGTGGCTGTGTGTTGTTCTGTTTTGTGTGACTGTTATATGTAGCATCATGGTCCTGGAGAAACGTAGTTTCGTTCCATTGTGTATTGCACAACTGTATATGATAGAATGACAATAAATCTTCTTGAATCTTGAATCTTGTATTATATACAGTTTCCTGTTCTTTTTATGACAGTAGTAGGGTATATTTAGAATGGTATGGGGTCATGGGACTGTTTAAAAGTTACATGTTGTATG
This sequence comes from Liobagrus marginatus, assembly GCA_028566295.1. NCBI lineage: Eukaryota > Metazoa > Chordata > Actinopteri > Siluriformes > Amblycipitidae > Liobagrus > Liobagrus marginatus. Next base: position 6,991,862 of record JAOUQX010000019.1, on the reverse strand, counting down.
GTCATGTTTTTTATTATTTATAGGGAATTTTGAAATGAAAATAGTTAGTTTACTTTATAACAGATTGAACAAGTGACAAAATGAAACAATTATTCTGCTGTATATAACCAAATAATGAAACAAGGATAAATATGAATCTCAAAGTTACCTCACTCCAAGGTTTTGTCTACACCAACAGATCTGTGGAGTGCATTCTTACAATAATCTTACTTGACTTGATGCCTAGCAACCGCCACCCTCTTTCTCCACTCCTGCTAAGGATGGACAGATATGCGGCGCCTGCATGGCACAGCCTGTTTTGCTTCCTGTGGTTTCTCTCCACCCTTCAGGGTCTTGTACATACCTGTAGTACTGAAAGATCTTTTACCTTTTCAGCTTTGCTGCTGCTCCTGATGAACTGATATATTTAAACATCCTTTGGCCGGAGAGACTGTTTCACCTTCTTTATATTGTACAATGTAAATTTGTTCAGAGGCCAATCGTTTGTTTAGGCTTGTTCAGAGATTTTAGGAGTTTGTGTGTGAATTACTTTAGGTGAAGTGACTGATTAAAGATAATCAAACTGATTTCCCAGTAAAATTTAAGTTTTTAAAAACGTGTCAGTGCATTTTCCCTTAGAACGATGTAGTAAAGTTAGTTAAAGCATTCTGTAGCAGAATCAGAATCTGAAAGAGCTTTATTTGTTTATACACAGAAGGAATTTGTCTTAGGGTCAGGAACTCCAATTACAAAAAAAGCAGACAGTACAGAGATACTGAACATGTAAAATTGAGGCAGTTTCAGAGAAGAACATGGTGAAGGTGCACATGTGCCAAGGTGCAGTTTACAGATGAAGAATGTTGTTTATAAATGAATGTACAATCCCTAATTGTGTTCAAGGTAGGTTATGGCTAGGGGAAAAAACTGTTCTGAAAAAGAAAGAAAGAAATATTTTTGCGGGGGCTAAATATATTTTAAATATATGTTAAATATATGTTGGAGATGTGCAATAAAATATATTTTTCACATGGAAAATATATTTAAATTCATCCTAAGTATATTTTAGGGTCAAGAAAGTACAAACTTTACAAACTTACAGTAGAATCTGGATGGAGATGAAAGTTTAAAATTTAATTTAAATTGTATTGTAAATTTAAAATGCATTTAATGTAATTAAAAGCTAAAAACAATACACATAAAAAAGAATTTACATTGTAAAATAGTTTACAGTACAGTAACAGATATGCATCTGATGTACAACAAAAAACAAAATGGAGCCAAACCCAAACAAATTAAAAAATATAAACAATTTATAATAAAAACTAAAATAAATAAATAGTAAAAAATATTAAAGATAAACTATTTCAAATTAAAATATATTTACAAAATGTATTTGTAGAAGATATATTTATGAAATATTTTAGCACATATTTTATATATATTATGGAATTTATTTCATTTCAAATGGACAATTCAAAATTTCTAATTTTTTAATCATATGGGCCTGTGGGATGAATTGGAACTCCTCACTCATCATGTGTTTGGTATTCAGTGTCTGAACTCACTAATTGTAACGCCGCGGGAGCGTTCACCAGAGTTTTGACCTTCTTGACCCTCCCAGTCTACCAGGTACTGCAGCTGGCTGCCTCTCCGTCGGAAGTCGAGGATCTCCCAGATCAGGTACGCAGGGGCCCCGTCGACCTCCATCGGCGGGGGAGGGTCCGAGCCTGCCGGCTCGGGTCCCCCTGCCCCATGGGCAGGTTTCAGGAGTGATACATGGAAAGAGGGAGAGATACGGTAGTTATGGGGGAGCTTTAAGCGATAAGTTACCGGGTTTACTTGTCTCAATATCTCAAAAGGGCCTACATACCTTGGGCTCAGCTTTTTTGAGGGCAACTTCAGGCGTAGGTCCTTAGCCGAGAGCCAGACCAGCTGCCCTGGTTGGTAGTCGGGGTGGGGACGGCGATGCCGGTCGGCCCGGAGTTTCTGAGAGCGGACGGCGCGCCGGAGGCGGGTGTGCGCACTACTCCAAACTTGTTCACTTTTCTGAATCCAGGAGTCCACCGCGGGGACGTCAGAGGGTTCCCCGGACCACGGGAACAGCGGTGGCTGATACCCCAGGATGCACTGGAATGGAGTCAGGCCGGTGGACGAGTGCGTAAGCGAGTTCTGGGCATACTCGGCCCAGGGCAGGAAGGTGCTCCACAGGTCCTGTTGGCACGAGCAGTATGACCGCAGGTACCTCCCCAACTCCTGGTTTACACTTTCCGCTTGGCCATTGGATTGCGGGTGGTAGCCGGAGGTCAGGCTGACATTGACGTTTAATCGCTTACAGAAGGTGTGCCATACCTGAGAGGTCAACTGGGGACCTCGGTCGGAGACGATGTCTTTGGGAAGTCCATAATTGCAGAAGACGTTCGAACAGCGCCTGAGTGGTTTCCATGGCTGTGGGGGGGGGGGGGGGGGGCCTAGGGGGGCACCAGGCGGCCGGCTTTGGAAAACCGGTCCACTACTACCAGCACAGATGTATAGCCCCTGGACGGCGGCAGGTCCGTTACAAAGTCCACTGCCATATGGGACCAGGGGTGTTGGGGTACAGGCAGGGGCTCTAGAAGGCCTGCGGGTCGTTGGCAGGGGTCCTCGACTGGGCACCAGTGGGGCAGCCGGCCACAAAGGCGTTGGCATCGCGGGCTAGCGAGGGCCACCAAAAGACGTTCCGGAGTAGCGCCGTTGTGCGTCTAACTCCCGGGTGTCCGGAGCTGGCTGCCGTGTGGACCCATGTGAGGATGCGTGTCCGCAGGTGGGTGGGGACATACGTTCTCCCTGCGGGGAAGTTTGGCGGGGCCGGCTCCCCCTGCTGGGCCTGCTGGATCTTGTTCATGACATCCCACTTTACTGGAGCGATCACTACGGAGGGGCCCAGGATGGGGCTGGGTACGGGCTTGTGTCGTACAGGCGTGACAGGGTGTCGGCCTTGCTATTCTTGGAGCCCGGGCGATACATGAATGAGAAGTTGAAGCGTGTGAAGAATAGCCCCCACCAGGCCTTTCTGGGTATTCATCTGTTTGGCGCTTTTAATGTACTCCAGGTTTTTATGGTCCGTGATCACCTGAAACCGATGCTCGGCCCCCTCGAGCCAATGTCTCCACTCCTCCAGAGCCGCCTTCATGGAGAGTAGCTCCTTATTCCCAATATTGTAGTTCGCTTCGGCGGATGTCGACTTGTGGGAATAGAACAGGAGTGCAGGAGTGCAGCCAGTGAGTGCCATTTCGCTGTGAGAGCCCCGCTCCGATGCCTTGGTCTGAGTTGTCTACTTCCACAACGAGACAGGGCGTAGACACGCCCCTTGGGCGGAGCTGTGTTCGGGAGGAGGTCGATGCAGCAGTCCCAGGGGCGGTGGGGGGGGAGGGCCGCGGCCCCCTCCTTGCTGAAAATGACAGTGAGTTTGGCATACTCCCTGGGGACATTCTCCGGTAGCTGAGGGAGGAGAGGTGAGAGATTACGGATGGGGAGGTGCCCTGGCAGTTCTAGGCAGTGATGGTGACAATGGGCAGAGCAGCAAGTCAGTTCCTTGGTTCTCCAAGAGATGTGGGGGTCGTGAGCGGCCAGCGATGGGTAACCTAAAATGACAGGATTACGAGGTGATGGGAGGATGTGGAACGATAACTCCTCGGTGTGGGTAGCGCCCACGGTGACCTGGAGGGGAATTGTCTGGTGAGTGATGCTGCCCTGGCCTATGGGGCCGTCGTCCAACGCGATAATGGAGATGGGGGGTTCGCACCTCACCGTGGGGATCTTCAGGTGTTCAACTAGGCCAGGATCTATGATGTTGGCCGCTGCTCCGGAGTCTACTAGCGCTGAAACAGAAGACAGATGGTTAGAGACGCTCAGTGACAGGGACAGGGTGAGCTGGGACCTTAGAGGTGATTCCTGAGGAGGGGGACTCACCCGACTGGCGCTGGGCCCCTTAGCGGGGCACTTGGCACAGCGATGGCCCGCTTCACCGCAGAGGAAGCACAGGTTCCCTTGCTGGCGCCGAAACCCATGCCCAATCTGCATGGGCTCTTCGGCAGCAACCTGGGGGGTTGGGAAGGACAGCCCCGCGGCGCCGCAGGTCTGGAGGTTAGGCTCCGAGCGGAGGAGGTTGTCTGCCTTGATGGCCAGGGTGACGAACTCGGGAAAGTTAGGGACACCCCCTTAACCAGAAGCTCTGCCCGTAGCCGTGCGTTCAGGCTCTGACGGAAGATGTGCTTAAGGGCGGTGTTGTCGAAGCCGCTTTGTGCTGCCAGGGTCCGGAAATCTATGGCGTAGTCGGACGTGGGGCGCCGGCCCTGCCGCAGCTGGAGAAATTGGGTGGCGGCGTCTCTCTCTCCAGCCGGATAATCGAAAACATCCCTGATAAGCTGGACGAAGTAGCCATAGTTCCGCCGCACTGCCATATCCGTGTCCCAGACAGAGAAGGCCCACTGCCTCGCCCGCCCGGAGAACAGGGACATTAAAAAGGCACACTGGCACTGTCCTGTGATTAGGACTCTGGCTTGCTGTTGAAATAAATCTGGCATTGCCCCCAGAAAACCAGAGCACTCGTCTGGGGACCCATCATACTTGCTGGGCGCTTGGAGGTTCAGGGGTCGGCACTGTGTGGCGCCTGTCCTCTATCCCAGGATAGGTCTGCCATCTGCTCCTGTAACTGGCGGATAGCAGCAGCGAACGTGGCAAGGGTGGCTTGCTGGGCCGGCAGCTCTGCTGGATCCATAACAAGCGATGTATTCTGTAACTTCCGGTTACAGAATAGTTCACTTCCGGTGAGGTCGTTCCCACGACCCTCCACTTACGGGTTGCGGCCTATATGAACAAAACAACGCAAACGGGACATCGCGAAGTATTGTTTTCCAACATACCGAGCGCTTTAATCATTCATTGGACTTCCTGATCGTGAACCTCTATTGAAGACTGCTCAGCTAAGTCTCTTCTTTATTTGTTAGCCATTTTAGCTAGCCGTCTGTTAGCTGTTGGGCTAAACCTACTAGCTAGCCATTTGCTAGTTGTTTGCTAGCCGTATGCTAGCCATTTTGTTTGTTAGCCTAGTGGAGTGTCTGTAGTGTCAGATCGTCAGCACATTTAACAGCATTTTAAACCTGTTGCTGGACTAACTAAGCAGCCCACTGCATTTGGATCCTAATCCCTCTCTGCGTGACTGTTACACTAATAATATTGTGGCTGAATGAGCAAATCCCCACGAACACACCCTATGCTCTATTGAAAAGCCTTCCCAGAAGTGGGGAAGTTATTATTGGGGTACGTTTACATTAAATATGGACTAGGAACCAAGCATAAGGCATATTTTAATTAAGAAAACTTTATATCATATAAAAAGCTTTATTTATTTGTGTATATGAAGGGTTTTCCCAGCCTACTACATGCATTTAAGTCAATATTTGACTGATGTTTCATTTACTTAAAACAACTACATATTTCCAGAATAAGACAGCCAAGCCAACATTCAGACAATGCAAAGAGCTGGTTTGTGACTCATAGTAAAGAAAGCCCAGTAGCAGGAACTGTGAGCTGTGAGGATGTGTGAATGACCAGACAGACTTGAGAAGAGTGTCTATTTTTAGAGCCATTAATGCCGTGATATCATTCCCAGTACTTTCCCCAAACATAACACATCACAGCAGTATGTGGGGGCAGGGTTCAGGTACATCATTGCTCTGAGAGTGAACATGCTGATCTAGAATCAGCCTTTGCTAGTGGTTTTCTAATAGATAAAGTATTGTATGGGGAGGAGGAAAGCTGAACCTAGACAGACGTGCCTGTTTAGACAAGCTTGACGTACATGGTTTCAGACTGTAAAGATTAACACAGAGGTGTAAAACACTTAAAACAGTCAGTTACCAACGCAGGAAGTACCACACCTTCTCTACTAACAAAAGCACCGAGTTATACTTAACGCAAGCAAACATAAAAAAAAGACTAGCTTAGTTCATTTCGATAACGTACGATCAAAAAAGGTCTTTTGTTTTAAACACATTTTAAAGACACACAGACACCAAATCATTTCATTGTGTTGACTCTTCTATGAGACCACAAATATGACTTCTACTCTTGGGCCTCATGAAAAAGCTGTCATCATAAATCTTCCTGCAGCTGACATGAATAATATTGTGGCTCTAAAACAGGCTTGTTTTAACGGCAGCGCATGTATGAGTGAGGCAGCAGGTAGCTCCTTCACACACACTGGCTCACTTGAACTCCCTGGCGCCTGAGCTGATGACATTGGGCTGAGGCCTTAATCCTGGCGTGGTGGCCTGGTTTAGCCCACACCGTGGCCCCATTCATTCATTGGCGTGCCCGAATAACTAACGTTTATTTTCAGAGGCATTAGAACCAGAGTCTGTGGCTAGCTTATCAGATTCCAGAACAACCATCCTTTGCTGTTATTTTACAAAGAATCTCTCTCTGAGTACAACCTAGATTTTCTTGAATTGTTTTTTCTTCCCTCCAACTTGCAAAAAAATAACAGGCAGTAGCACTTTAGAACGGACCTGGTAAGATTATCCAAAACTGCTCACGGGCATGATACAATACCAATATTGATTTTTATCAGGACTTGTTTGTTTTTTAGTTGTCCCAGAATAGCCACAGCTGTTTTCAATTAGTTTAACTGAACTTGTGTTAAAAGGAAATGGGTCGGTTAGAGACCAATGACAAGCATCATACAGACATTCCACTTATTTGACATCATATATCAAATACCACACATGTCGAACATCACCGGTGAGTGTGTGTGTGAGAGGCATAGATGCCCCAAAGGCATCCGCTCTTTGCCTGCTGTACAGTGTAAAACTCTTTGTGAAGTTGTCTATACTACTTGAGTGGAAAATAAGACAGCATAGGGTTGTATCATTGTGTCTAAAACAGCAAAGAATCAGAACATGGAAGAAGCAAGTCATTGTTAACTGTTATATTCCTGTTTGTTTCATCACCACTGAACGCACACATCCTGAGACAAAGACTGCATGTTTATACATGTCTTCTGTCCTACAGCACTGAGTGAACTGTTTCTTTTTCCTCGTCAGCTGCAAAACACAAACAAGATGGCAGTGTTGTACTTTTCCAGAGTCTAAAAACTAAATTCTTATCTAGTTAACTAATCTAAATTCTAAAACATCCATATTCGCTATGGGCAGCACGGCGGCAGAGTCGTTAGCAGTTCCGAATCACAGCAAGAAGGTCATGGGTTTGATTCATGCCCAGGGTCTTTTCTAAATTGTCCCTAACCCTAAATTGTCTAAATTGTAGTGAGTGTGAATGGTTTGCTGTCTCAAAGTGTTAGCCCTGCGATTAACTGGTGATTGTCCAGGGTGAACCCCCCCTACACCCACTAAGTTAGCTGGGCTAGACTCCAGCACCCCTGAACAGTATAAGGGCTTTGCCTGTTTAAAATAATGTATCTCTTTAAATATAAACTATGGCTAAAGTATTGAGACACCAGACCATCACATCAATATGTGTTTTTGTACCTCCTATTCCAGATTCAGTCTCACACATACTTCTATAATCAACTCCACAATGATGATTTTAACTAGATTTTAGACCGTGGCCATGGGCATTTGCTCTTTATCCATGAGAGTATTAGTGAGTTCAGGCACTAATGTTGGTTGAGAAGGTTTCAGATGCAGTCTGTATTCCTGTTCAACTCAATACCGTTCAGTGGTGTTAAGGTCAGAGCTCTCTTTTTCCAAACCAACCAAGCAAACCATGCCCACTTAGAGCTCAGGGGTTTTGTCATTCTGGAACAGTGTTTATGCCTCTTAGTTCCCCTAACGGAATAATATAATTCAAACATATAAGGACATTCTATAACAATTTGCTTCCATCTTTGGGGAGACACAGTTACTAGTACATAGGTGGGCTGGTAACATTTGGCCATACAGTGGAACCTCTCATAACGAGTAATTCGCATAACGAGGCAAAAAATTTGTGGAAAAATTGCTTCCTTAATGAGCGACATTTCGCATAACGAGTGACGCAGAAATGGGAAGGGGAAGAATAAATAATAAGCTAGTTTCGATTTTTTTATTGTTTTGTTCCAAATCAAAATCGCATTCCAGGTTGTCACGATCCTTAACAATTTATAAGTATGTAATTTTATTTGAATAAACGTTAAAAATAAAAAAATGAATATATTTTTTCGCATGGAACGCATTATCGTGTTTTACATTGATTTATATGGGAAAATTTGTTTTGGTTAACGAGTGTTTCACATAGCGAGCAAGATTCTGGAACGAGTTATGCTCGTTATGAGAGGTTCCACTGTATAGTGTTTAAACACGCACACATACTAATTATCTAGCAGCTATCTAATTTCTTTAAAAATTCAACGTGAATCTGCAGACCTGCAAAAAGGTCTGGTGTGAGTTCCTTGTCCTGCCTCTACAAACGATTATCATGAGCTGGGATTTAGCATGAATTCATCAACAGGAAGCGTTTTCTGATTGGCCTGGCTTGACAAGGGCATCCTTGTATGCTTGTAAAGCACTCTGCTGCGGAGCCACTCTATCTGCTTTTTAAATTAAACAATATCAACACTCAGTGTGCTGCCAGTGGGATCTCTGGATGGATGGGGCGATGCCTGGGGCCTGCCAAGAGCTCCAGAAAGCAAACATGCATTAAATCCTCTCTGATTAAGCTTCATCACATTCACGTCATGAGCAATGCACACCAGTTGGCCATGTAACTTACCCTGTCTGTGGGTACAAGCTTGAGGTGAAGACAGCAGACATGTGGCAGGAGAGAGAATGTGAGAGAGAGAGAGAGGTTTAGTATCAAAATGAGGGCTATAAAAGCATTTCAGTTAGCATGACTTTAAACACAAAGGCCATTTTGTGGGTTTAGGTGTTAAAAACTGAAAAAAAAAGGTCTTTAAAAAAGCTGTCATTTAACAGTCTGTGTTTCCACTATAGCGATGCCAGACTGGGTCTGCCTAACAGGTCTCCCAGGGCCTGTAACATTGTCTGAGATTGGATTTCGCCTAAAATTAGCACAGGACCCGATTTATTGCCTCAATCGAGGGCTCTGAAAATACTAGTACCTTCCGCCCCAATAACAAAACGGTGACGCAGAGCTTAGCAATATAACACTTTTGCTTTATTTCAACCCGCATCATTTCAGAGCTTAAATCTGCAAAACTCTAATGGAGGTTTATGTTTCTCTCCAGCTTTGACACAATATAAAGGTACTGGTAAAAACACATCCCATCATTTATTTTTAATTGAAGTGTCAAAAGAAAACCTTTGTCCTTTCTTGACTTTACTTTTCTAAATGTATTGAAATAACAAGTTGGATTTTTGCTGTCTACTTGAGCTTTTGGCATACTGTATTGTTAGGGAAACCTACAAAAAAATGCATACTTCAACAACTCATCATTCATCATTATTTTCGAGTTGTTCAAGTGTTTTACTCTTTCAGCTCTCCTGGAGGCTCAAAACATCAACAGAAAAGCAGCGAAGTTTAAGATTTCCTGCTAATTTAGTATTTGCATGCAATCAGAACTCTGAGGAGCCAAATATTTTATTTGGTGTTCTTGGCAAATACTGATATATTAATATTATTACAATTATTTATTACATATAAATATTATTCTTACAATTTGCTATTCTTCATTTAAGGACTTTTGAATTTAAAAAAATATGAAGTTTTGGTGACTGCAGACAAAATGAAGGAATTTAGCTAAAAGAGTCCTTTCTCAATCAGCCCCATGCTGCAGACACAAATGACCTTTTGATTAGGAGGCATAGAAATCTCTCAGTGGAAACCATGTTCTCGGCACTAGTTTCAAACATAAGTGTTGACTTAAAGAAAATGACTCGTTCCTCCCTTCCACCTTCTTTTTCCACATGAAAATGAAAACATCTCAAATGGCTCCATTACAGATGCACACTTACTAAAATTCAGTGGCTTTCCAGTAGTTATTGGGAATTATTTGATTCATTTGCTAGCCATTTTCCTTTTTGGACCTAGGTGTGAACTGCAGGTTGTATTCCTAAACACCAGTGTGTGCCTGAAAAATAATCAACTCCTACATCCCTGGTTCCTTGATCTCCTGATCAACAATTTCTAGTCTAAACATACTAGGTACCCTTCAAGTCTGCTAGAAACCTCATAACCAACTAATCTGGCAGCTCTTTCATGCTATGTCGGACCATTATCTTATTTTCCTGCAGACAACACAAAAAGCACACGGGTGTTAAATAATAAGGCATTATTATTTTTAGGTGTCTTTCAACTTGTTTAATTGTTACTGAATAAAAAGCCAGGCTTTTAAAGCATTAAGGTCCCATACTATGCTTGAAATTGGCTGTTACTCAAATATGGTTTACCAGTAAAACACATTAAGAAAAATCACTGTAATGTTGTAGACACTCAGAGTCCAAAGAACAACGTTGTGTCGCTGTCCAATTTATATCCCAAAAGTATCAGAATAGACAGGTAATTGAATACAATAATAATATTCTGTTGATATGGAAGTGGTAGCACACTGGTTACGGTATTGGACTGCTGATTGGAAAATCAACACCACCAAATTGCCACTGCCGGGCCCCTAAGCAAGGTCCTCAACTCTCAACTACTGATTTGGCTAAAAATAAAAAATGAGATTAATATAAAGGTGTCTGCCAAATGGCAGAAATGTAAATGAAATGTAGATCAAAGCTGACAAATAGATAGATGGCTGGAAGCAAATCATTTCTCGCTCCTTACTTCCAGATCTCATTGTGTTAAACTGGCTCATTATGGATGGAAGATCCGGCTTCCTTTGCAGACACATGAATGGCACTCTCCAGAGTCTTTGCTCTGAACTGCAACCGTCTGTGGAGGTAATTAGAACGACGCTCTATTAAAGGTACAGGAGAGGGCACAGTGATGATGGTAGACGTATTACGCCACTTGATTGCATCCCAAAACCCTTCAAGCTTATATAAGCACCATTCATCTGTGGGGCAATTTGGCTGTAAAAGCTGATGAGAGACAAATGGTCAAAGCGAGGCTGCCGAAAGCTGGGATTAAGAAATTTGTAAAAAATTGTTCCGATAAATCAATCTTTTTTTGCATTTAAATGCAAGTATATCAGTTAATAGTGTATGCTCTTAGACTCAGATACCTGAAATGTACATTACTGCACTGTACACTGCTGTTAGTAACCATGTTGACACATGCTCCATACATTTGTGAGTAGATAGAAGCAGTACTGTTTGTTCAGCATGACTAAGTGTGCTCCAATGTGTATGTGTGTATGTTTAGTGACTTGGCTGTACAGTAGTTGGCTATCTGTCACGGACAGCACATGACAAGTTGAATGGCCAATCAGGTATTATGCTTTCATTAGTCATACCTCTTAAATGGCCCTCAATCTCTCAGTTAGAGAGATTTGTTGCCTGATGACTTGTGGGGCTCTAAGTTAACGTTAGAATGACCCGGAAAACATATGCTTCTTGTCTAAAGTCAAATGTGTGAACTTACAATTACAGGATGCTTCACTCATTACATTTGTTTCCTTTGAAATAACAGTATATTTTACTGTAACGGCCTAATAAGTACTCACTATGTACTTAACTATTGATAAATTGTAACATGTTGAGACTATTATATAATGTGTACGATTATATAAATATGAGGAGATAATTTGTCGGAAAATTCTAATAAAAAATACTGTTAAAGTTAAAAAGTAATGTATTCTGTATCCAGTAGCCATATAATGGTTGCCATAATAGCAACATTTATCAGTGGATGATACAACTAGCGTTCCAAATCATGAAAATAATTTTCTTGCCGTTTGTTTATAAAGTCTACCAGGGTAGACTTTGTGTATCCTTTCATACGTTCATTTAACTCTTTGACACAACACTGGACATGCCCACAACTACCTTTGTCAGAAATAAATAACCTCTGGTCACTTTGCCACTGTGAGTCACTATGTGAACGTAGAAGTAATTAATTTAAAATTGTCCTATTTTCTATGTGTATTATTTAAGGATCGTGTGCATAATGGATCACTGTAAGAGACAATGTGCAAAAAAAAACGTAATTTTACAGAAAATAACTTTAATAATAATCTTATCTTAAAAATTATCTTTTTATAGCATATTTAGATTTTTTTCAATTGTACTCAAAACACTGTAAAAATACATTACCTGTAAATTAACAACCAAACTGTTATTTTAAGAATTTTTCCAATAATAATAAAAAATTATATTTTCTCGTTTTTTTTCAAAGAAAATGTATTCTAATTTTAATACTCACTGTTTTTAAAAATCTTAATTGTATGGAAAACAACACAAGTTTTTTTTACTTGTTTATAAAACACTAAAACTAAAGCCATCCTCTGTAAATTAACAACCAAACTATTATATTTAGAATAATAATAATTTATAATTTATTTATAACGATAATAATAAATTACATTTATTTCTAATTTTTACACAGAAAAAGTACAATGTTTTTTTTCTACAGCATGTGTAAATAGCATAGCAATGACTAACAAAAGTAAAATGAGAAAATCCGATTAAGTATGTAGTGAGACAAGTATGGCAGGTACTAGTGCTTGGTGGAATAGGGTGTGGCCAACAGCAGTCCCTGCATAGACTGCAATGAAAACATTAATTGACCAATTAATTAAATCTGTCAGTCTACAAATAATTTATATATGACATAACGTAATTCTTGCTGTTACCACTCTGAATCAATTGCTATTGGCTGTTTTCCTGGAAACTGACCAATGGCAACGTTTCCGGTAAGTTTCTGGTTCAATTTGAAAAGACGTCCGTTCTGTGTGTGCACACTTGCAATTCTGCACTGTTGTTTGGCCGTTTAATCGGTAATGTGGCTCTTACCTGGATTACATATATCTGCATTCCAAATTTGTCTTATGAGTGAATTTGGAATGTCTGGAGACAAAAAACTAGAATGTGGACATAGAAGAAGAGTCAGACAAGATATAGGCAATCTACCACTTACCCTGTTCAGGGTCGCGGGGGCTCTGAAGCCTATCCCAGCTAACTTATGGAGTGAGGCGGGGTACACCCTGGTGAATCGCCAGTTAAATGCAGGGCTACCAGGTAAAGAACCTGATATTTACGTGATTTGCCAAATCTAAACACGTTATAACTATTTCGTAATATTTATGTTTTAACGTAGATGCACCAATGTAGATGACTTCATACAAAGGTAATGAACATGTAAGCCTAAAGTAAAACGTTTATGTAGCCTAAAGCTAGATATCTGGGCCATGACAACCTAAAGGTTAGGGTTAGTAAACATAATATGTTTGTCTTTTTGATTTTTTGTTAATTCCATTGGTTGGTTCCATCTTGGCAGGCCAATGGGAATGTTAGAAGGGTGGGATCCAAGATGCCCCCACACACTCAAACACTTTTCAAGGTTAAAACAAAGGTATTATCTTATTTTACCATCCAAAATACAAGCTTCCATAAAATTATGTTTACTGTTAGACAATTAGGGTTAATCCTGTCCTTGATTAATGAGTATTTTTATATATAAAATAGTATAGTATTTTATTTACTTTTTGAACTGTATACAAAAAAGTTCATTCCACCATTAGTAAGTTTCCCCCTTATTATCCAGATATTATTTGGGAATGAAAAGTGACGCAAGAAGATCTTCAGTGGAAGTAAGTGTCCATGTCATCCTGACAAAGATAGTGAATGGATACCATGCACACTAGTGGTCATATAATTGCTACTTCTCACTTTGCCAGTGATCTTTTTGTGGGAGGAAACATGTGTACACAGAGGAAGAACATGCAAATTCCACACAGGCACCAGTCTGGCTTAAAAACTTAAATACAGTACCGGTACTTATTTTTCTCATCTATATTGTTCTTGCATTTAAGGACATACCCTTAAACCCCATACCCATACAATACCCAAATAAAAACACGGTCCATATTTTTTATTACTTTTCCATCAGGCTAGCTGGTAAGAATTGTACTACAATGAGGTTTATGTAGTTATGTAAGTCAATTCCTACAGAATTATTCTGAGAGTAGCTATGCAGTCTGATGTCCACTGTAATATATAGTAATATAATATATAGAATATGATTTATATAATGTATGGTTGTAACATGGAGGCATGTGTTGTTTATGTTTTTGGGGCTTATGTTATGTTTCTTGGGGTCTTAGGTTATGTTTCA
>JAOUQX010000019.1:6946909-6962746 GCA_028566295.1 Liobagrus marginatus | reverse complement strand
CACACACACACACACACACACACACACACACACACACACACACACACACACACGCACACACACACACACACACACACGCAAATCTTTTGCACTATTCCTTGCATTTAGTGATTATTCTCACTACTACGTTCAGCACACACCACCTGAGGATTTCTTCCATGTCCTGCCAGTGACACATGTGTTTTCTTGTTTGCATATTTAAGGTGTCAGCAACATGGCCATTCCATTAATCATGGACCTTACGCAAACCACATTGAGAAGGAATTTCCAAATCACTGTAATATTAATATCATGGAGTTTAAAGTCAGCAGTTTTTGGATGCCTGTTTTAATGCTCCAAGTTCTGAGCGGGTGTAAAATGTAAAGCTAGCCAGCAATCATAGATATAATGGGGGCAGTGTGTGAAGTTGGATGGTGGATTACAGGTATGAGGCCTGGTCTGGGCTGGGCACATCATTTTCAAAAGCAGGCGGTTGTAATAATAACCTGTTGACTTCTTACTTTTTTAACATTTACGGTAGCATTAATAATTTTTAATGGGAGTTCATTTACGCTCCAAAATGTCATTCTTCTTCCACCAAGTTTGAGTTCAGGCACCAATGGAGCTGATCCTACTTCAGTGCTCTAACGCCAATAAATTGTGCCTGTTAATGATATTTATTTAAGCTTGAAGTAGGAAACATATGATGGAACTTTCAACGCTGTAGATGAGATGCAAACATAGCCAATCTCTAATCAAAGCAGGCTGCACACATATTAGTGGGCTGCAGAGAAATTTTAATTGATGCCCAGAGTGAGCTGCAACATGTTAACACTCATATTAAAAGCTATATTCCTGTTGAGCAACTGGTTCTGACCTGCCGTTACACTTTCTGTTACCGCAGATTGTGAAATCACTTAAAAGACAACGGGTCGAGGCGTGCTCCCCGAAATAAATCTGTTAGAATCCCTTAAAAACTAAATGAATCAACATCAAATCGAATTTGAGGCTGCATCTACAGACCAATGTTCCGTCTGCTCCTCAGACTAGTAATTGCTCAATTTTCACATCTCATGTGTTTTACATTTCCTTTTCAGATTGGAGTGCAATGGAGCATTCTTCCACAGCTCCCTCAAAGTTTACCCAAATGTGGTTTCTGGAGCTGGAGGCCCCCTGTCTATTATCTGAACGTGGGCCATGCTGCCGATTAGACAGTGGAAACATTTCCTCATCACCTGAAGGAGCCTTTCACATGCTCTGCGAGATGAGTGGCTTGTACATGCTCCGGCGCCACCAGCAGGCCATAAAGTGTGGCCTTGGCACTTGTGACAAATCCATTTAAGCCTAATTCAGTGGCTGGTGATAGCGAGAAAGCAAACAAAAGCCTCCTGGTGATCAAATATTGACTCATGACTATTGATAAAGATACTATCTTTAGCCAGGATTCCTACAGGCTGATGGGAAGCATGGAGGTCTGTAGATTTATAGAGTGATCAACCAACCCAGCTCAAATATGCTGGGATATGCGGAATCAAAGAATTTCACTGCATGTTGTACTGTATGATGTGCATGTGACCAATAAACTGAACTTTAAGTTACTTTAAATACACTGGCAACTCTGAGAGTTCCTCAATTTCTCGAAAACAGGTCCTGTAAAGAGAACTGCAGCAAGTTTTCCTTACTGCAATACTTACACTGTTTTTTTTTTTAACTTTGTATTTCAGCTCATTATGTGGAATAAGATTAATGGTTTTGATGTATAAACGTCTTTATAGTCATTATGACATCCTCAAGTGCAAATGATTTCATCTTCATTGTTTCATCCTACATTAACAATTAGTTGTCTTTAACGACATGAGGTATTGTGTTTACAAAATGTAAGCATGAGCAAATTCCTATCCGTTGACGAGTGGCCAAAGATAAAATTACTTATCACCTCTATAATTAGGGAGACAAAACTTTCATAGTTCACCAAGTGGTGTTACAGGCCTTCTTTGCAATGAAGGGATAATTAAAGGCCATACCTGTCAGCACCTAAACAGTGCATAGTCTTACTTCATCTCCTTCTCACTTAGCCTGATATTCCTGATTAGATGTAAGATTTTTTTAAAGTCTTGTTTTTAGCATACGTTTGCTTTCTCCATCTTGCTCAATATGATTATGTAGTAAACTCTAAACCACTTTGTCATTTGCTGATATTTTGTGGGGAAAGAAACCCTTTACATTCTATTATGTTTCCTTATTGATGCAGAACATTTTTGTTGCAAGAACTTTGAACACTAGAAGAGCCACGAATGATGATTATGGTGAAGGGGTGTGAGGGCTTGTGTTGATTCAGAGTCTGTCAGTAGGAACAGGACATGCAGCAGAGGACCTGCAGTGACTCATACACAGAGTGAAGTAGGATAAAATTACTCACTCATTCACTCGGTGAATAGTGCAAGCATCTAGTCATAATCACACTCTAGTGAGACTGAAGATACTTAAGTGCTCTAGAAGACTAAGTTGAATGTAAACAAGGTAATTATCTTGTTTACAACTGTGCATGTTTGTATGAAAATATATTAGAAATAAGCTGCTTTTTAATTCTTCATTCTACTGAATAAATTCACATTTATTTAATTTTTTCCCCCACACATGAAAAAAGTCAATTTCATTATCATGTTTTCATGTAGTTAATTTCCACTTTTACCGAGAACTCAGTGTCCCACAATGCAACGAAGTTTACTAATAAGGTCACCATGGAGTAAATCCACACTCTACATCCTAGCACCTACAGACGCACAGGCTGTGTATCGATCAGCTCCCTAGGTAATGATTCAGTATATCGTGTACACAACTTTTTTTTCATTCGGAATGAAATCAATCAGATTCGATTTGATGAGTCCGAACACAGTGTTTACATGAACATTGAATAAAGTAATCGGGTTGATATGCGTGTTTACATGGCACAGGGATACGTTCTACGTTCCGTAGAACGCTCACATTACACGGCAACTTGCCAAGTTTGAATTTTGTCTTGTTTTGGTGGTAGGACATCACCTGTTTTTTTTGCCAGTTTGTGTAATATTCATTTGAATATGCATATTGTATATACTTCAATACTATACATTATTAATATCATATATATATTACAATTAAATATTATTTTGTACATTTAGGAGGTCACTGAAATATCTAAATTAAATCTAAATAGCATATTTTTATTTAGAATTTCAAGAATGTTTATTGATTTTTTTCGATATAATACACATGCTCTAAACTCTTGTGTGCAATCTGAAAATAATCATTACTGTCAAATCATTATTGTAACTTTATGGTAATTATTACATATTTTGCATGCTATGAAAATCTTTTCAAGCCAAAAACCTGCAGCTCAAATTCGACACATTCTTTACATCCACCACTTGTACTTATGGTGTGACCTTATTTGGGCCAAAAGCATCCTCTTCCAACTCACCCTTGACTTCCCCCTACATTCCCTACTCCACACCCATTCCATTTGACCTCTGGCAGTGGAGGCCCCTCTCGATATCCCGCATCAAGCTGAACTTCACTTCTGGAAGCTTTATATAGCTATCAATGAATGGTATATTGTCCCTCATCAAGATTAATGACTCTGGCAACAATATGGGAGAACCGTCACTTTGCCCCTACATTCATATGGCAGGACACTTATCTTGAGCTGTCCTAGAACCTCTGACTTCCTAATAGTCGAAAGGAAATGGAGGGTCAGCTTCTTTTCTTATGCAGAAGCGCATAGCTGAGCCCCATGATTTATCTGTAGGAAATAAAAGGTGCAAGGTCTGATAATATCTACAAATGATTACATGAGGTGGAACAAGACAATGTGGCATTGTTTATAACAATAAAAATAAAATAATGCCATTCTGAGTTTTATATTAAAAATAAACTGTACATGCTTTCAGAGTATTGAAAAGATAATATTATATTTTATATTATCATTTTGTAATTTACATTTAATTTTTTATTCATCAGATGACAATATAACATTCTGTATCGAAAGTTTACAGAAGGCATTTACAGTAATATTTAATATATTTAATGTGCACTGTCCCTGTTAAATAAACCAGTGAAACAAATATTATTTCAGTAGATTTCTCCAAAAATCCTTTAAAAAATCCTTCTCTGTAATTTATTTGGTTAAAAACAGGATTAAATTAACTGTATAATGTAATTACAGTACAACATGATAGTATTCCAAATGAATGCCTGGCCTCCTCCATAAGTCCTGACTGACTAGGCCATGAAAAACTGCTATAGGTGCTTTTCACTGCGTCACAACAAATTAGACCCAGAGTCTGATTTACAGCATATATAAACATTGGCCATCTGAATTTAATTACAATGAACCAATAAAATAAACTGTTTCTAAAGGAACAGTAGTAAGGGCACGCTTCATTAGAGTGTGCTGTTGTGACAAGTACATCATGAAATACTCGCTACGCCTAATTACTGTAAGAGACCCCTTTAGTTTCAGCACTGCAAATATACAAATTAAAGTAAATGTGAAAACCGGGTTTGCAGCGTATTAAAGCGTTATGATTACAATACAGCAACATATCACTTTAAATAGGCATGCTGGAGACATACCAGGCACGTAGGACAGAAAGCTAAACATTACAATTCATCTGGCAGGCTATACATTTCGATTAAACACTTTCTGATTTTATGAATGTTTTACAAAACATTGAATTCAGTATGTACAGCACTTTAGGCATGTGTATAGAAATGTTGTAAAGCAAAAAGAGATATCTTACATATAGAGAAGTATAGCAGTAAATTGATCAGATGCTGATTTAAAGAAAAAAATAGAAAATATAATTTTCTGAGAATGTTGCTTGAGAAGGATTTTTACACATCCTGGAGAATCTGCAATAGTTCTTCTCTAATTCCTTTGTCTGTTTAACAAGTTTGCGTAATACACTCGAACATTGAACACCGACTGCACCCCAGACCTCCTCACCCAACATTAGTATTTAAAGTGACTAATACAATTGTGGATGAATTGGAAAATTCCCAGTCACCTTCATGCAGAAGTGTGGACTATAGGACTTAGTATTCTGAAGTATTCTGTGCTTGCAATCTTGTCAGTTTAAGTTGTTTTCTTCAACATTTCAATATTAATTTGAATAGAATATGGAAGCATTCACTTAAAATTTAAAACATATTAGAGAAATAAATATATATAAGTTAAAAAAATTGATGTATGAAAATGATTTATAAAAATGATTCTTTACTATATTCATTCCTTCCTTTCTTGAAAAATAGGCCTCCAGCAATATTTATAGTTTGAAGATTTCGCATGTAGCAGCTTCTCTATCTGTGTGCTGACCTTGTCCATTATCATCATGGTTATAATGTAATTCTTAAAACCCTCTTTAAAATTCTTCTAGCTTTCCTCCCATGAAGTCTGGCTGTGTCATGCTGTGCATTACTGTATTGGAATGTGCTGAGACGTAGAAAGTGCACTAAACAATCTATATTTTCTGTAGTATGAAAAACTTGCAAAGTTAATTCATAATTAACATAAATGAAATTGCACCCATTACGCTTTAAAACAATAAAACTTTTTCACTTTTCTTCAAAACTCTATCTGGAAACAATTAAAGCAAATTACATAAAATGTAAACAATGATCTCTTAAGTAGTTGATATTTCTTGTAGCCTTGCTAGGCTTCTTTGTATTAATTCATAGCTTTATTTTGCTTTCAGGTCATTAAAGTGAAATTGCTCCAATGTTGAAATTAAATTTTCACTGAATTTGTGTTTGCACTTAAAATTAATAAGGTTAAATTAAAAATGCATAAAGACCAGGACTTGGCCCAGAACCGAAAGGTGCTGTCCTGAAGACAGTCGAGACAGCCAACAAGATTTCTCACCTGATCAGCAATGTACAACTACAGATGCACGACCAAGGTCAGGGGAATTGTTACAAATTTTCAAAACCCGGGACAGGCTCTTCTGAATTCTCCAAACAGGGAGTGCTACTGATACTGAGGACCAGCACAGAGACACAAGCCAACTTTCTGCTGATCAAGGACACTGCAGAGATTCTGCTTATTTCAGCCTTACACACAAACACAAGTGAAATATTTGCACACTATACAGTATAGTTGTGTACATTATGCACATTATACTACTTCTATATAGGGCTATCATATACAAATATATATGATAATGTGATTTGTTTATTCAATTTAGCATATTTTAATATGATCCATCTTTTTATTGTTCAAAGTTTGCAAACATTGCAAACAAAACAGGGGTTTTGTGCACAGGGGCATGGTCATTCTGAAACACTGTTTCGGCCTTTAGTTCCAGTAAAGGAATAATTTTAACACTACAAATCTGTAGGAACAGTTTAAGGTACGGGGCTGGTAATGTGTTTACAAACCTTAGGCTATATACAGTAGTGTATGGGGAAAATATAGAACTTTAAACCTAGACTGTTAGACACCATATCTTAATTACAAAATGATATTTCAGCTTGTTTCACTGTGGGTTTGCCTGTCAAACTTTTCTCAAAATCCGTGAAAAGAAATCATTCATGCTTCATGATGTTTCTGCAAATGACTTAACAAAACTCTTTAAGAAATGTCCAGAAACTCCATCGTTGTGGTTTAATATTCTGTCAGTGAAACATATACGTCTATACATCCGTTTAAAATTTCTGAATCAAATTAAATAATTATGATCCTAATCACTGTTAACCTTTAAACACTATCGTATTGGACCATAATCCATGACCAGACCACATCACCCAGATGTTAGGATTCTTAGTAATGTGTAACAAATTGATGGACACACACTTTAGACACAAGGACTCCAGCTGGCCCATGTTGGCATGCCAGTCTCTTGCTTAGGCTGGTTGATAATAATAAGTGTGAATTTTTCGGACAGTTTATATTAAATGCTTTAAGTTTGAGAGTTCTCAGCTGTATTTAGCCAAACTGTCTATTTTTGTTTGCTGCAAAGAACAAGCAGTAACACCAGACACTAACATGAGAAGAAAACAAGCCAATGGCTTTGAGAACTCAAACGCAAAAGAGTACAATTGTTCAGGGTTTTATTGTAGACTGTTGTACATCAGCGTTGGGCATCACTCTCTGTCTGACAAAAACTTGTGCAAAATGTGCAAGCCAAAAACGACAGTACAGGATACACTGAAGACAGTATTTTACATATGTCCATATACACTACAGTATGTGTTTTTGAACATTATATTCCATAGTTTTATTTTTACTCCTATAATAATCTCTTTACTTCAGGGCAAGTTCAGGCACAAATGTTTGGTGAGGAGGTCTAGGGTGTAGTTGGTGTTATAGTTTAACACCTAAAGGTGTTCAGGTCAGTGCTCTGTGCAAACCATGTCTTCATAAAACTCGCTTAGTTCAATATGTCGCCTCCGGGATAACACACGAAATAAAAAGGCTTGGTACATACTGTAGATTCATGGGTATAAACTTCTTACAAGTTTATAAGATGAGGTTATTAGAGTAAAACTAAATCTGAAATAGATTGTTAAGAACACATATGTTCAGGTCAGGTTCAGCACAGATGGTCAGACATCCCAATACTTTTCAACAAGATACAACAATTAAAAAATAATTTAAAAAATGGCTGTGTCATTTTAATGTTGCTGCTGAATTTCAGGATGTGGATGACTGACACAGTTGCTAACACTTTCCTCATAATCAGTCCTGGTTAGTCACAAGATGGATTTTTTTTATATTGTAGTACAATGCAGGGCACTCAGATAAAAATGGTGTACTTTGGTTTGTTATAGATCTATTACTCAGTTGGGTTATAAGTATTTATTGTTTATTGTAATCAAATAGCTCAGTAAAATCAGTGCCTATGCCATTTTAAACAAATACAAAACGACACAAATACAACACACAATAAAGTCTAAAATAAAAAGCCACAAACTTTTATAATAATTTATAAAAAGTTATTATAATATTTGATTATCAAATTATACAAAGATAATTAATTGATGTATACAATGTAAAAGATGGTACTGCTGTGTAATAATTACATTAATAAGTGTCTTGTATGCCAGCTATTTATAACTCTATTTTGTAATCTGATTTTTGTCTTATAACCCCTTTACACATGTTCCTGTCTTAACAAGGATTTTACTACCAAGAAACAAATGGTACTTATTAGGTTGTACTATGCAGAATACAGACTTTATAGGTTCTTAGTATAATGTGTATACTATAATATATGTATCTATAAATAAACAAATAAACAAACAAACAAACAAACAAACAAATAAATAAATAAGTAAGTAAGTAAATAAATAAATGTAAAACGTATACAAATAAATATACAATAGGCACTAATCACTAATAAATTGTAAGGCAAGATTACTTCTGATTATGTTCCCTGGTTTAAAGTAGACATTTGTTGTTTTTCAATACGAAGAGGTATTAAATATTGATATTAAGAATTTAGACTTTATTGTTTAATGGTACAACAAACTGCATATTTTATGGATAATTTTGAATTTTGGTACAATATATTATATTTGTGAATAAGGTAATTAAAAGGTTTCAAATTATATATCTTAGACTATTAAGCCCTCATTTAAAAGTTTATAATCTTGACAATGAATATCCACTCTATGGTCAAACGTTTGTAGGCACCTACTAGCACACCTATAACTGGGTCGTTCCCAATCTGTTGCCACACAGTTGAAAGCATACAATTGTCTAGAATGTCTCTACATGCTGTAGCATTACACTTTCCCGTAATTAAACTAAGAGGGCCAAACAGTGTTCAAGCATGAAAATGTCTTTGGGATGAACTGGTATGCCAACTGCACCCCAGATCTACTCACCCAACAATAATTGAGATGTCTTGTCTTACTAATCATTTGGTGGTCAAATAAGTAGTTCCTCACTTACACACCCCACAGTCTAGTGGTCCCAGAAGTGAAGAGATTAATATAGTAGTAAATTTGAGACTAAATGTTAATGACACGCTGCACCACAGGGCTGACCTGGGTGAGCGTTGGTAGTTTGAATAAAGGATCCAAGTGCAGCAGAGGGGAGCTGAAGGTGAGGGCGCAGAGCGAGCTGGCGTGTTGAGCAGGCAAAGTGAGCGTAGGAAGTCCTTTAAACGTTCGTGGATGACAAAGTCCACGTGACAGTCACAAGGAGTAGATAATCCAACAAAGGCACGGAAAAGGAACATGGAAAGTCGCTTGGTATGTTGGCAAAACAATACTTCGCGTTGTGCAAAGGGTAGAGGTGCCGTTTATATACACCCTACCCCGGAAGTAGAACATCGCGGCGCCATCTTAACCCGGAAGTGACATCATCGTGAACCGGAAGTGAACTAGTACACCGGTGAACGGTCCCGCGATGTTACAGTTAAGCAGGTTGTTCAAAAAAGGCAAATAGATAGTCAGGTGTCCCTTTACTGATAAGACTGCTGTTAATGTTTCACAAGCATGTAGATTTTATTATGCTTCGGTAAACCAAAAACACAATGAAAACAATTAGAAATATGTTAGGAACTATATTATGTGCATCAGAAAGCTGTTTTTGTCTTTATACATGTACATTTGTGTTAATTTCTGTCTAAAAATGGGGGGATGCCATTTATTTAGACTGCAAACAGGACCACAGATAGACAGGTTACATTTTCAAGAGTTGCTCTTTGGTGTACAAGATAAATGCATGCTGACATAAGGGCCAGCTCTGCTATTTACTTTTTCATTATTTGTATTTATTCTGTGTAAACTCCAGGCCCGTGAACAGGGCTCTGTAGCCGTATCATCTTACAGAACGCCTGCAATTTCACCATGCTGCCTTGTATGCTTGGATTCAGCTGCTCTAAACAAACCATTTCTAGCTTTCATAAAATCATACAGGCTACTCTGCTGTGCAGCCAAATACAAAGCTTTGCACCAGAATAGACTTTTAAATGGAATTTAAATGCATTTCAAGTGGCATACAATCTGATGCACTTAGTGCAAAAGCTTTATCTGATGTTTTTCCACAGTCATGCAAATGATTCTGGACTAAATGTGTGTTAATTATGGCCATTTTGTAGAGTTCATTTCCAAATATTTATGTGGTTCCACTGCCTTACTAGATAAGACAAAGAAAGAAACATAATTCTATATAGCTTTGCTTGCATAATTCAAGTGAAGCTTTTAAATACATTAACCTAGAACATGTCCCATGGTGGCACCAGGAACTCGCCAGCCATGCAGTATTTTTGCAAGATGCATAATACTTTATGTCAAATGGACTGAAACAGACAAGAGTGAGTTAATGAATGCGGCACTGTCCTGGCTACTGTTTCCTTGCTAAAGATTTCTTCCTGTCTGTAAAGTGTAGAACAGGGAAATGAACACACAACATAGGATCCACTTGCAGTTTAGTGAGTTTAATAACATAAATGATCCAAGAGAAATGAAAAAGTCCAACAAACGGTGGTGGTGCACAAACTTAGGCAAGTCACAGCAGTGGTAGCGGCGCTTCGGCGCAAAGATTCACTTTTAGGTGAAGGCACACGGTGCAGGTAGCGTCTTCCAAAGCGTCTGAAGTCCTTAGGAGGTTTTCTGAAAGGACAAACAAAGAGTAAGGTTTTTAGCAGGCTTGGTATAGTTGCAGGGCAAGTAATACTTCGCGTTGTAATGGCGTTTGTTTGCCGTTTAAATATGGCGTGACCCGGAAGTGCTTGCTCTGAGCACCGCCCCGTGCACCGGAAGTGACGCGGCGGTGAACCGGAAGTGCTCAGAACTCCGGTGAACGGGACCGCGCTGTTACACTGTCAGGTACCATTGCAAAAAAGATGCATGCTGAGACCCATAGTAAATAGCTCAGCATATAGGTTAATGTAAAAAATAAAAACGTACAAAAAACTCACAAAGACTCCGATGTCTACGTTTTGCAATTTTTGCCCAATTTGTTTTAATTCCACAAGTCAAACCTCTGTAACTGCATATAAGCTGTCAAAAAGCAGAGAATTTTGACTGATCATCAGCACAGGATCCATTTTGGATACGGCATGTTTGAAAATTGTGTAGGCTAACTTTAGAGCCAACTACCTACATTTTTGGCTCATTTTCATTTATTTACACTTCATTTCTCGTCTTGCCCTGTATGTGAGGAATGTTGACATCTGTATATGTCCAGATTAAATTAACTGTAAAGACCAATAAAAAGCAGAACTACAAGCCAAAGGTTCACACAGGATTCATCTTCATAGAATGATAAACAAAGCTGACCGTACGATTAGCATTCAAGGCCTTTAGGGCAACTTTATTTCCACATTTCCTTATTTTTAAAAACCTGTGGACAGAATGACGCACATTTCACTGCAATTACACTCTAGCTTCATTATATCTGTTTTTCACAGAAAACAAACAAAGAAAACCAGTGTTCAATTTTTCCAAAATAGACACACTGCAGGTATTTGGAAGGCTCCTGCTGTTTAGTGAAATGTACATGGTGTAAACAGACTGCGTGCTATCAATCTTAGGCTTTCAAATTAATCTGCTCTAGCAAGGTGACAAAGTTATTGCCAGCTCCCCACGTAATCTGTTTGGGGTTATTCAGTGGCTGAGGTGTTTTCAGGTTTATTTATTTCTTGACACTATGCAGCCATATGTCATCAGCACAATCCATTTATCCAAGCTCCATTGTTCAGATCATGTTATAGTCGGCTTGAAATAGCATTGTGGCAGATCATATGCTAGCATAGTTTCTCTATCCGCTCACATGATCCTAACCTTAAAATTTTTTAAACATTTTTAAGTGACCATATATGATTAGTGTAATATGTCAAATTATTCTCAAAACTGTTATATTGAACTACTTTTTAAACAGCAGGACTGCATGAAAACAAATAATACTGCCATTAAACATGTGCATCAAATCAGTCACTATATATCAAGTGGAGATGGTGCATTCTGATAAACATCATGCAATATGAAAACAAGTAGTGAATCCAACAGATGGGATTTATTTGTAAAGTCAAGGCATCAGAGTTCAGACAGAGCCATGATGTCATTCACGCTCCATTTCCACAGGTCTTGGGGGTATGCATACATGTGTGTTTGTGTGTGTGAGAGAGCAGTCAGGCTAGTACATTGCAGCCAAGGAGAGGGAGGGAAAAGGCAGAGTCAATGCAAATTAAACTTTACCAATCTAAATCTCAACCTCACAATACATGACAAAGCAAAATTAAACTTTAGCCCTATTTCAGAACAGTAATAGGAACTCTCACTTCATCATTCCATCATGGAGTCTAATTAATCCCACCAGTCTTGATGTGCTAGAGCTTTGAGCTTGCACTCACCCATTCCCCATCAAGTTCTAAACTTTAAAATCATCTGACAAACTTCTGAGCATTCTCAATCAGGTGACCTCATCAGGAAAGACATCAGTAAAAACACTATGAGGTACAAGTCACAAGGTTGACCTCATCAATATGCATTTATCCAGCTATAGAACTAGGATCATTTGCAGTGTTATAATTTAACATGTAGGCTGTCCTAGATGTTTGCCGTTCTATTCACAGCTGCAGTCGTAGTGTTATTCCTCAAACCTTGGTGCTGCCATGAACTAACATGACAATGCTCTTGTGCACAAAGCAAGCTCAACAAAGGCGTGATTACATAATGGGTGTAGGATAACAAAGATAACAGCAAAAGGGGAAATAAATCTGCTGTATTGTACAATGTATATGTGACCAATAAAACTTGAACTTGAACTAAATCTATAAAAGGATGTTTAAAATGACAGTATATAATAGACATTCTCAAGTTAATGATCATTCTTACTCCTGGCCTTTGATTTAATATGAAGATTGAGTCTCTTTCCAGTTTCACTCTTACCTTTCTAGTGTACAGTATCACTGTTTTTTATTATTGATATAATATAATAATTTTTATGGGGTTAGCAAAAATCTTTCTGAAATGCAGTGGCTTTGCTTTCTTTGATGTTTGTTTGTGTACTAGTGACATGGTTAACATGCTCAGATGGAAAACCGGGCATACTAGATAAAGCTCATCCTCAAGTATGAATGAGCATTCTTACCTAACTGTTCTAATTACATTGTTTATAGAATTTCTTTTTCCGCAATTGTTTAGCTTTTTTTTATTTATTTCAGCTGCATTTGTTTTTTTGTTTTTTGTTTTGTATGTTTGTATGTATGTTTTTTTGTGTTTGTTGGTTTTTGTTTTTTTGCATCATTTTATATGTCTACTTTAAGTTTGAAGGCTCATTTCCTGTGACATGAATGATACCTTGGGTGAAACCTAATCAAACCTTCATCATAGGAGGCAGCACACCACTCCAAACAGATCTTGCTGTTGACGGTTATGCACTGTTTTCAGATTTCAGCAGGCTCAGCACTAGAGCAGTAGTCATGATCCAAATATTCCACATCCATAGAGGGGTCATTAGTATGAAATGTGTCTGGTACTCTTTCCTGTTCCAAATTCTGATCTGTGGGGCTGGAGGATTGAAGTACCTACAATGATGAAGCACGGAGACAGCTCCGTTTGTAACTGTAAAATTGTCTCGTTGTATATTAAATTGCCACCTCTTCTGCATTTTTTGTCTTTGGGAAACATGTGGTAAATGAGAAAAGCGTTAAGTTTAGCAGATGCTGTAACACTGCAACACACAGCCAGCTAGCGAGAAGTGCTATCCTCCCATCTTTGAAATGATACTTATGTTTAGATGTCGTTATGGTATTAAATAAACTTGAGTACATGTATCTATAAAGCAAACAAGCATCAACAAAATTAGCTGTGGTTGTTTTGGCTATGGTTTCTGTTCTTTGCACAGATCTCATTGTGACTCAAATTAATTACCGTTAGTAATTGTGAAGCACGGACATTTCGGTCAGCCGCCAAAACATTTCACTGTATGTTGTATACTAATGTATGATGTACACGTGACGAATAAACTTTGAACTTTGAACTTTGAACTTGAACTGAACATTGTTAATACTTTGGTAAAAGTGTATTCTGGTCACAAAAGCTTATTAGTAAAATTCTAAAATGATTTCCATTTGCCAGTGGGGTATTTTTTTTCATTTACCATATTTTTTTGTAAAATCTGTTGTGTATGTTAATAGAAAGGCCTTCTAAGGAGTTGTCAGTTTTGTCACTTGGGCTCAGCAGTCAAAACATCACAATACTATTAGTACATTTAGTCGCCATATTTTGAACCATGTGTGTCATTCAACTTGGCAGGTCTGGTAACATTGACAGAACTGCAAAATGAATGTGTTTGTCAGGAAATAAACAGTCTATGATGATATGTAGGTGTATGCAGACATGTTACTGAGCATAACGTTTGTGTTTGTGTTAAACATTTCCCACACATAGCACTAAGCCTTCACGCTCAAGCTCTCACCATGGGCTAACTCTAACCAGTTCTCTATACAAACTGTAAACCGTGTAAAACCGTGTTATGAATGGTCATTTTAACAGACCTCACAGCTTATGTATTTCTTTGGGTGGGCCTTTGTTGCTCCCAGGCTGCCTGTAGTCATGGTCATGGTGGTTGATGCTGGAAAAGCCTTCTGCTGACCCACTGCTGTGGCCCATGACGCAAAAACTGCTCTCTGGACAGCCATCAGCAGTGTGTGCCAGGCAGAACGGGAGCAAGGTTTGAAAAAAGGAGGAACACTTGGGCTTGCTAATGACATAGAGTAGCCTTTTCTAGCATTAGAGAGGTATTATATGCACTTGGTGGATTATTGTAATGTCATACAATACAGTGTGAACTTTTGCATAGCTCACTGAAGGCTTTATTGTTTTTCTTTTTATATTTTTCCTTTTATTCGTTTTCCTTTCTGTGCAGTATAAGACTGGTGTGGCTCAAAAATGATTGTAATATGCTTTTAAGTTCAGTCCAAAGACTTGTGCTGTAGGCTGAGTGGCATTTCTATTTGTCAGAAAGTGCTTGAGTAAGTGTGTGTGTGTGTGTGTGCGTGCGTGCGTGCGTGTGTGTTCTATAACAGACTGTAATTCTGTTTAGGGTGTCCAGTGCTTTGTGCCACCCAGTACCCATGGATAGCCTCCAGTGACCCTGAAGAGAATCAAATGGTACAGAATATAGATACTGTAGATAGATCTCTACAAAGTTACAAAGCCTCACAGAAATCTTGTAACCGGTCTCTACAGACTGAACAAATCCAGATGTTGGATGTCTATGAGGGACCTAGAGCTGCAAGTAGGGTGACCACCCGTCCCGCGTTGCTTTGTCCCAAACATCGCATATTGACAGAATGTCCCGCATTTTCATCAGCCAATTTGTTTTAAATCCTGGCTTTCAACTAATGGCTGAAAAGAAAGGAGTAAACAAGGTCACTAAGAGGCTGTGCCAGCTGTGACAATCAAACTGTGGGGTGGGTGACTCCCTGTCAGATAACAAACTTGCCCGTGTTCCGGATAATTTGGTCATGTAAAAGCTTATAACAAAATTTGTAGCCAGTGGCTATTGTGGTGTAATTGTGTGTTCTGTAAGAAAATAAAGGACAAAATATTTTTATTAGTCCAAAGCAGAATACAAATTAATATACATTTTATAACTGCTTCAGGTTATGTTTTATTGTTGATAACACATTCTACACAAACTTAGTAATTGTCCCACATATGGTTTGTTTGGTGGTGGTCACACTAACTGCAAGTGGGTTTACAAACATAAATATAAAAATGTGAACTTTTTTTTTGAAAAATATACAATACAGTGGAACCTCTACATACGATCTTAATACGTTCCACAACCGACTTCGGATGTAGAAATGATCGGATGTAGAAGCGAATTTTCCCATAAGAATACATTGAAATAGAGTT
>JAOUQX010000019.1:6929373-6940696 GCA_028566295.1 Liobagrus marginatus | reverse complement strand
AGTATTAAGTATTAAGAGTATTAAGAGTAGTATAAAGATTAGTATAAAGAGAACGCAATGAGACTAACTCGGTGTAGTTCGTTGCAAATGTGTAACTTCGATGTCCTGGTTGTCATGTCACTGGAGAAATAAATAACACTGTTTACTGCAGCCTGCGATTGGGTCTTTGTCAACCTTCAAACCAGGGCACACCGACGATTCGAGCGAGCGGCTCGGATCAGCTTTAAGCGGCTACAGTAGCATATTTCCAGAGTTGTAAATATTCTAATCGACTTCCATGCAGAGCTATGTTCATTTCTTTAGATGTAGAGAATTTGCAATGAAAACTTTTTATATTGATTGATTTGATTAATTAAGGCATTATTAAATCAGGTGCCTTTGAGCCTTTGACCATCCACTTGCTCCCTGTTTTTTGCAGCAGTTTAGACAGATTAATTTGAATAACACGGAGGCAGAGGACTCAGCGACCCTGGAGCCATGTGATGTAAGAAACAGCAAGAGAGATTGGGGAGAGAGTATGGGCTCATGTCTGCAGCTGGCTTGACATTTTGTTCTGCAGCTGGTCCAGTTAAAGTCCCCAGATTTCTTTATGCCCCCATTAACACAAATCATGCCTTGTAAGTGTCTTAAATGCTGCAATAAGGCCGTTGGCACAGATCGTCCCAAGACAGACACACAGACACACACAGACACACACAGACACACACACACACAACACAGACACATGCAATGCAAGTAAACACACATTTCTTCATACTAACATTTTGTCACATCTTTAACATTCAGCCATGCCCTAGCATACACACAAACCCATATATATATATACACAATTTCTGTGCTGTTCTTGAGCATGAGTTGTTATTATTGTTGTGTCTTTGTGCTGTCTCTCCTTTGCATGGTGCATATTTTAAAGATTTATCAAGAACCACAAAGACAGGCCTTGAAGGACAGCCCAGACTGTGACTTGCTAATTCGTCTATTCAGACCAAATTTCTTTGTCCATACTGCATAGCCAGACACGTTGAAGTCAAATCCTAGTGGAGAGAACAACCAAGCAAAAAAGTCCAGAAGCCGCCAAAATGGTAATTAATTACACCACAAAATACAATGTGTCTTGAATTGCATTAGACCCTGTCTGTTTAAATGAGATCTATAACAATGAGTTAACACAATAGCTACAAGGGTTGGAATAATGAAGCGTCTCATTGTCCATAAATGACAACTTAATAATGTCAAGCTACAGGGCTATACGTAAGATGCCTTGTCTGCAGTGATGGATAAATTTATCTTGCTTTCGTGGAATGCCAATACACACCCATAAACACGCTGGAACTTCAACAAAAAAAATTTTCTTCAATCATTTGTCTGCTACTTTATGACTATCATTAATAACTAGATAAAGAGCTCTTTTATGGCAGCAGACAGAGTCACTTTTTGGAACACTAAGGACTGCTGAGTCCATGGGAGGGGAGAAGTGAATACAGCACAGCTGGGACTGAGGCAGGGAAATGGTGACAGTGGGTACCAGGGCAGGCAGCCATGGCAGAAAGGCCATCTTTGTTCGACACAGGTGCTCACTGGAGGCTCTGGCTCGCACATCCTGTATGCGATTGTGAGGCCTACTACATTATGCATGCAGTGGGGTGTTAAAAATCATGAGCTTCCTGTCAGAAGCCAAAGATAGAGAATAAGAGAGAGAGAGAAAAAGAGAGAAAGGCCTTCAAAGGAGTTGTAAAGTTGTGCCTTTTGACACTTAGGCCAAGCATTTAAAACATCACAATACTCACAGTACATGTATGCCCCATATTTTCAGCCATGTGTCGTTGCACATTTTCAGTCCCCCCTTCGTATGACATTAGCACTGACCTGCCTGTGAATGAGCCTTTCTTTGAACACTGTAGATGTCTGTCACCAATATAAAGCCCAATAAAAGCCCCATGAATGTGGTTTTGTGTTGCCATTGTGTCTCTTCCTGCTAAAGGAATTGATACTTCCTTAATAAGTGTGTGAATTGAACGGTAGGGGCAGGCCCCCTTCCCCAAGAACATTTCTGTCATGAGAAGATGGTGCAACTTCAGTAATTACTTGGGGATTACAATAATCTATATATAGGAGTCATTCCTAAACCATTGTGCTCAAACATGGGATTGAGTCAATACAATTAAGCCATTTTGTTTAAGTGTGTGGAGCCTCATTAGCATTATCTTCACCAATAGAGAATCTGTCTGTCTCTGTCTTACTGTGTGTCCTTGTCCCTGATCACCTTGTCATGAGATCCCAACACTGGTCCTGTTGCCAAGGTTTCCAAACTGTCTCCAGGGGGCAGTCTCTAGGGAGCTTCTTTGTTAGCCAAACCATCAACATCTCAAGACTATTCCCTGAGGTAAATAGAAAAACTGTACTTTATATGTTCTTTGTTAGCCAAACCATCAACATCTCAAGACACTATTCCCTGAGGTAAATAGAAAAACTGTACTTTATATGTTTCATGGAGAGCATCATTAAAAAATTGATGAGAAGTAAGTGAGAACTTTTTTTATGCTTCGAAATGTCAAACCAACTAATCACACACACTCAGTAAAACTCAATTGATGCTCATTCATTATCATTTGGGTCATCATCCTTTTTGTGGCTCCATGGGTCAATAATTCTCCACTTTGCAGGAGGTTGCACTTTATAAGAGCTGCTTGAAGACTGAAGCCTCGGGCTCACTCTCTGCAGAAAGCTGAGAGACTGGCTGCCTGACACAGTGGGAGGGTGGTAAAGATATTAACCATTAAACAGATACCCCAGCACAATAACTAGGGAAATGGGGATCAGAGAATCTTGAAGCTTCACGCAGCTTTAAATGATCGTCACTTTAATCTTTGCCCAGCTGGAGCCTTGAAGGAATCCACAGTGGGAAGCTCTTTATAGAGACCAGTATTATCTGATTAACTGAGTTAGCATCGTCTTATAATTATTATGTTGGCAGTGTATTTCTTTCTCATTAAAAACAGATCAGTGTAACTTGATTAAAATTGCCGAGTTATAATAGAATGTATACTTTGACAATATAAATACTGCACATTGCTATAAGACAGTTATACAAAAGCCAGCCACAAAGACAAGTATGTCAAAGAAATGTTCCCTTAGATAAGCATAAAAAAATAATCCTTAATAGAAACCACATTAAAAGAGCTAGTCAATTTTCCCGTAAGCAAAAAACTGCATAGTGGGGCTTTGATTTTGAGAACTGCATGACATACCTCAGGCCATGCCATGCCTCAGTGACACAATAAGTCAGTAAATTATGTAAGTGATCTTGCAGCATCAGTATCTCGCACTAGCTCACACTAAGCATCAGGGGCGAATGTGTAGCATATCAAATAACTGATTGCTTGGTATTAGCATGTAAGGACTTCCATATAAGGAAGAGGTAGGACTCTGGCAGGTCACGGGGGGTGCTTCTTTGAAAAAAGGTACATCTTTTTGGCACTGTCAGGTATGACGCGGAACAACCCAGTTACAAACATAAGTTCCAGCAGGGTGTGTCAAATACTTAACATTCATTTGACAAACGTGACAGCTCAATGCCACAATAAACACTGATGCTTAATTACATCACAAAAAATAAATAATGTGAGCTAAGCAGAAACCAGCAGACAGAGCTGTGACTTTTTCTGATTTCCAACATGACTGCCCCAGGTAGTAATTAGTTACTAACCCCTTCCAGCTAGGGGTCTGTACTTTATTCCTGTCCCTGCCATTGTCTATGGTTAAGTCGATCTGTAATTCTCTGTAATGTGATCAGTGGATCTGAGGACTAGGCTCAGAATAGTAAGATCAATGGGCATCTATAAGTTTAAAGGCTTATATCCGTCTCCCCCACAATCTAATGCTAAGCTTAGAGGCCTGGTCATTAGATATATTTCTTCAGGGCTCTTGTGCTCGGTGTTCATCCCTCTGTGCCCCTGAGGACATGTCAGAGGGGGAGGCAACCCTAGAGAGGGCCACAGGCCTGGGAAGGGCATGACCTCTGGCTGTGCGCCATGCTGTTCGAGGCTGCTGAGATGAGGCATCGTCAGATATCCCTGTGTGGAACCAAGGACCGGCTGCTGTCACACATGATGATTTGGTTTAATAACCCAGCTGGGGGAGTAGAGCAGGGGGTACCAGAACACTCTGACTGGTAGGCAGAGAGAGGGAACAATAGGAGCACTAGCCAGCCAGCTGACAACATTCCTTTTTCCTTCTCTCTTTCTCTTTAACAGACAGGAAATGGCAAGTAATGTTTTGAAGATCCATTGATTGTGATAACATCCCTTATCTGATCAAATGTGGAGATGCCTAGAGGTTGTCTCCTCACCTAAATAGAAGAAATAATTCAATTAATCATTCTGTAACAC
The DNA here is from genome assembly GCA_028566295.1 of Liobagrus marginatus. Lineage (NCBI taxonomy): Eukaryota > Metazoa > Chordata > Actinopteri > Siluriformes > Amblycipitidae > Liobagrus > Liobagrus marginatus. Next base: position 6,936,308 of record JAOUQX010000019.1, on the reverse strand, counting down.
AGGAAACAGGAAACTAAATGACATGTTGACCTGATCTGTATGCATTAGGAAGAATGCTAATGCTAAAAATTACTGAAAGAATGTCTATAATTATATACGTCAGGTTAAATCTAATCCAACAAACGTGCTGAGAGAAAATGTTAGCAGAAGATAGATTCTCCAACAGGGGTTGTACAGGCAAAAAACACCAAATAATCTAAAACCTTTACCCTACTTTCATTTGCCGCATTCATGAAAGACATTTCTGTCTTTCTACATAAGAAAGGAAGATCAATGCACACAATAACAGTAATCCAGCAGCATCCAATGATGAATCAGCTGCATATGGTAAACTTAATAAACAATTTAAAATGATGTCCATTTCATTTATTTATTTATTTATTATTTATCCTCCTAAGACCCGAGCTTTGGTTTGGCCTGCATTTTATGTCCGCATATGTGGACGTCAGGTAGTAAGAGGTTAAAGAACACGTTTTAGCTCGTCTACCCAGAATGGTAGCTCAACGGTATAAGGTTGTGGGCCAGTGATCAGAGGGTCGGGGGTTCATGCCTCGCACCAGGCAATTTACCGTCATTGGGTCCTTGAGCAAGGCCCTTACCCTCACTTGCTCCACCTGCCGTTCGTTCTGGCTGACCCTGTGCTCTGACCCCAGTGTTCAAATTTGTATGCTGGGATATGCGGAATCAAGGAATTTCACTGTATGATGTACATGTGACCAATAAACTGAACTTTAACTTTAATGTTAAATGACACATTACCTACCTAAGATTCAGTAGCTTTGGGGGGATCTTATAGTAGTAGTAGTTAACCTTAACTCATCATTAGTTCATATTATAAAAACCTGTTACAAATGTTCACCATCTGGAATTGACAATTATTCTTGAGCTAGTGTTTCTAGTATCACACATTTTACTTGGTGATGTATGAAAAAAACAATTCACCAGCTGAGCTGTGACTGATTATCAGCACTAATATATAAGCCTGCCTTTGTTGAGTGAAATGGTCAGGCTGGGCTATACTGTTCCAAAGATCAGGGAAATATGCTGGAGCTAAGTTGCTTAGCGGTTTAAACATCATGAACTACATAAAAAAAATGATACTGTAACTTTCTTAATTAAATTATGGAGATTGTTTACACACAACCTCCTTAGTTTTTATTAACATTAAATATGTTTTTAAATCGTCATAACCTTCATATCAATTCCTGCTTCACCTACTTTAATCATATCATAGGCCTACATGGTAAGTATTTTAAAGTTTGTTTAATAATAATAGTTTAATAATAGTGTGTTGGTTGTTGAATAATACAAAAGATGAAAATATATAGCTTAAAATATTATTGCATATTAAATCGCAAATGAATTATTGTTAAAAAGAAAATCGCAATTAGATTATTTTCCAAAATCGTTCAGCCCTACTCAGCACCATTCAAGTATTCTGCAAAGTTTTTAATAACTCTTCATAAATACAATGAAAATGTATTAATAATTTAGATCCCCTTACACCATTCAAGTAGTTTGCACCAAGCGTGCAAATATTTTTCCCCCAAAACTTTGGATAATTACAATTAAACGTCATTGAAACATAACAAGGGTGGCACGGTGTCTGAGTGGTTATTCCTGCGCAGGGCCTTTCTGTGTAGAGTTTGCATGTTCTCCCCATGCTTGCTTGGGTTTTCCCAGGGTACTCCAGTTTCCTACCGCCACCAAACACATGTGATTGGGCATAGGCGAATTGGCTGCTCTAAATTGTCTATTGAATGTGTGCGTGAATGGCTGTCTGTCTCTAAGTGTTAGCCCGGCGATTAACTGGCGACTGTCCAGGGTGTACCCTGCCTTACGCTCTAAATTAGTGGGGATAGACTGCAGTGCCCCCACAACCATGAATGGATGAATGAAGGAAACATAACAAAACTGACATTTGCTGACAAATAAATGCTCCGACCACCATTCAGATCTAGCTGCAAATTCTTACAACTTTGGATAAATGAAATTGAATAACTGTAACCCCATTAAAGACAATTGCACAAAATTGCATAACATTTGTGCAATGTTAAACTAATGTTTCTAAATGTTGAAGTAATGCCATTTTCCAAAATATGTTGTTTTAATGTAACAAACTACGAACTTAATCAAACATCTGAGAACAGCTTGGCCTTAGGTGTTTGTACTTTTTTTTTAGATAGCTTGTAGCCATCTAGCTCCAGAAATAATTTCTGCAGTACTTCAAAAGTGTACCTGAGTTCAGGAGGGTAGCGAATGTTCAGTTCATATAGCAGTCCCATCAACATGGCTGTGGCATACGGTACATTGTTGAGGTCCTCAAGAACTCTCACACCGTCCAATACCACACCATCTGCTGGGCTGTCTTTGATGTCTGAACAACCTTTATAACAAAAACTCCTAACACAGTCTTCTGGATTGCTTCCTGAGTACTAGGTGCATCTGTATCATACAGAGGACAGTTGCAAATGATACAGTTATCCAAATTTCTTATGCAATGTCATTTATTCACCCTTATGGCATTTAAAACTTATATATAACTACCACCTATGTAAAGGATATGAGAAAAGTCTCAGTGGTTTTGTGTCCATATAGTACAATTAATACAAAAGTCAATGAGTTCCAATGTTGTTTGATTACCAACATTATTCTTTGTGTTCTGCAGGAAAAAGAAGCTCACAGGTTTGGAATAAGAGAATAGGTTAAGGTTAAAAATTAAAAAATATCTATTTAACCTACTAAGACCCAAGCTTTGGGTTGCCCTGCATTTTATGTCCACGTATGTGGATGCCATGTTGTAGGAGGTTAAACTATTCCTTTAGCTTCACCAAACTATTTCACATCCTTGATAAAAGAGCAAACTGTAGAAGGCACAAGTACTTACGATATACTCTCTAATAAGACTGCTAGGGTCTTCATTCAGGTAGACACAAAGAGCTAAAAGTATGTACTCTCGCTTCACATTAATGTTGTCTGTCTATATATGAAATATCAAAATATGTATAACTTAAAGCCTATATATACACTACTGGTCAAAAGTTTTAGAACGCCTCCATTTTTCCTTTTTTTATTGAAATTTACGCAGTTTAATGTCTCAATGTACTCTGAGATTAAAGCATAGAACAAATAAACAATTGGCGATAAAAAAAGGAATGATGGAATGGTTTTGTTTAACAAAATTTAATTTGCACCTTTTGCAGATATAACAGCCGTTATAACAAGGTTTTTTTACATGGTATGCAGAACTGCAAATTCCATCTGGCTTGTTCTTAAGAGAGGTTACTGTAACTTCTATGCAGCCAATGTTTCTAGTTTTGTTCTATAGTTGCCAAGTTAATATTTTAAACTGGCTTTCCATCCACTCTATCCATTCACAGAACCTCTTTCTTTTAAACATCTGTGTTTTTAATGAGGGCTTCAGTCACATGACTGTATTCTGCATCTGGAGGATACTTTGTATTTTAAAATTTCTTCTGCAAGACCATCTAATATTGCAATTTTCTACTTTGAGTTAGGGCTATGTAAAAGGCCCTGTTTTTGAAGGCTGCATTACCAAACTCTAATTTAAGTTATAAGTATATATATAAGTATTTATAATATATATATAAATATAAGAAAGGGGCACAGTGAAAACAGCTGGCCATGCAGATGAATTTGCATTCAGAGCTTCCTGAAGTAGATGGAGATGACAAGTGTGTCACAGGGTGACAGTGAAAGAGCTGGTGATGAGCGGGTACTTCCACATTGAGATGGGTCCAGATGTGGTATGGGCGACTTGGCATGGTCACCTGGTGTCAGAAATACTACTTTCTGGATATTGTTGTCATGAGTTGTAATCTAATAATCTAAAATGTCTTTGTAGATCACATTGTTTTTCAATTTCTTTTGTTAGACCACTAACAGAAGTAGGCACGCCATCATGGAGGATCACCTTCTGTGAGTTTTGCTCTCAAAGAATAATTCTTAACTGGACTGGAAAAGTCATTATGACAAGGCTGTGGGGGGAAAAAGGATACAATTCATTGTCTACCGCTTATCATTTTCAGGGTTCGTGGGGTGTTGGAGCTTATCCCAGCTAACTTCGGGTGTGAGGCGGGGGTACACCCATGATGGTTAATCGCAGGATAACACTTAGAGACAGACAATCATTCACACTCACATTCACTCCTATGGACAATTTAGAGTAGCCAATTCCCCTATGCCCAGTTTCATGTGTTTGGAGTTGTGAGGAAACCAGAGTACGCACGGAAACCCACGCAAGCACGGGGAGCACATTCAAACTCCACAAAGAAAGACCCTGGGCTGAAATCAAACCTAAGACATTCTTGCTATGAAGCAGGAGTGCTAACCAATCTGTCAATGTGCTGCTCAGGATGCAATTAATTTGTGAAATTTATTTTCAATAATGTAATAATAAATTAAACAATGCAATTGTTGTAACAATGAAACTTGATGTGTTTATTTTTTACAATTTAAAAATACAAACCATTAGCACTTTTATGTACAGGTGCTTCTCAATAAATTAGAATGTCATGGAAAAGCTCATTTATTTCGATAATTAAACTCAACTTGTGGAAATCGGGTATTAAATAAAATCAATGCACACAGACTTAAAAGTACTTTAAGTCTTTGGTTCTTTTAATTGTGATGATTTTGGCCACATCTAACAAAAACCCACCAATTCACTGTCAACTAATTAGAATACTTCATAAGACCAATAACAAAACATTTTAGTGTTCAAGTTCAAGTTCAAAGTTTATTTGTCACATACATTTATTATGTACATCATACGCGGTACAACATACAGTGAAATGCTTTGACGACTGACCGAAAGTTGGCTGTAAGTGGGTGTGAGGGAGAGAAGAAACTGTAAAAAAATGGGGGTTTGCATACTATTTACAATACGTACAGTAATTACTGAATTACAGTACAGTAATTAGTGAATTAGTGAATTGCTGTTCTTCTGGAAAGTATGTTCATTTACTGTATATGTACTCAATACTCTGAAAAGAGAACGTTGAACCACTGGGCAACAGTCCAGTTATTCTTCTCCTTAGCATAGGTAAGATGCCTCTGACGTTGTTTGTGGTTCAGGAGTGGCTTAACAAGAGGACACGTCTGTGTGTGGTGACTCTTGATGCATTGACCCCAGTGGCCAAAAGCACAAAAGGTTAAATGACCATGATTGTGGTGTGCTTAACTGGCCAGCAAACTCAACAGACCTGAACCCCATCGAGAATCTATGGAGTATTGTCAAGAGGAAAATGAGAAACAAGAGACCAAAAAATGCAGATACAAAACTTGCTCTCATCTGAAAAGAGGACTTTGGACTACTGGGCAACAGTCAAGTTATTCTTCTCCTTTGCCCAGGTAAGACACTGCTGAAGTTGTCTGTGGTTCAGGTGTGGCTTAACAAGAGGAATACGACATCTGTAGCCAAATTCTTTAACACGTCTGTGTGTGGTGGCTTTTGATGCCTTGACCCCAGCCTCATTCCATTCATTGTGAAGTTCACCCAAATTCTTGAATCGATTTTGCTTGACAAGTCTCTCAAGGCTTTAACTCACCTTCCTGTTAACATGCTTGGATACAGCACTCTGCGAACATCAGCTTCTTTGGCAATGAATGTTTGTGGCTGTCTCTCCTTGTGAAGGAGGTCAATGATTGTCTTCTGGACAACTGTCCGATCAGCAGTCTTCCTCATGATTGCGTAGCCTAGTGAAGCAAACTGAGAGACCATTTTGAAGGCTCAGAAAACCTTTGCAGGTGTTTTGATTAGCTGGTATGTCACCATATTCTAATTTGTTGAGATAGTGAATTGGTGGGTTTTTGTTAAATGTTAGCCAAAATCATCACAATTAAAAGAACCAAAGACCAAAGTACTTCGGTCTGTGTGCATTGAATTTATGTAATACACTAGTTCCACAATTTGAGGTGAATTATTGAAATAAATTAACTTTTCCACAACATTTTATGTTATTGGGATGCACCTATATGTACTTGTCACCAAATGCAAAGAACCAATCATATAGTCAGTTAAATCAAAGAATTTACAAAGAACAACTCTTTTGCTGGTTATGCACCAAGCTCAAGTGCCCTAATGTGTTCCCTGTACCAACCACATAATCGCCTCATAATAAAGCACAATGTCTTTTGAACTATACAAATCTGGGTAATTTCTGCATAAAGTCTAGGAGTCCACTAGTTATTTCTTGTTGTGGGATCACACCATTTCTGTATTTCAAACCCTTGTTAGAGATGCGCTTCGCACTATGGACTTACAAAATATCTGGAAACTTATCTTTCATCACTTGGGATACCTCTGTTCGCAAAACTTGAAGAGGAACTGTTTGGCATCTGAAACATCCAGTGTACATTTTTCAATACTTTTATGAAAAAGTAGTATGAAATCATTAGCTGATGCTTAACAGCATGTGAGAGATGGAGGTTTTTTAAGCAATTTGGTTCACAATCTGCTTTAAAAAGTTGGGCTTTGCTTCAAATCGCATGTTTGGGTCAAAAGTTTTTTGGTCATTTTGGTTCTTTAAAATAGCTATCATCCTGAAATTACCTATAAAAATGGTTGTCACAACTCACTGGACAAGTCTGCAACAACTTTGTCAACAGTATCTTCCTTAGGCCAGACCTGCTACAGAGATTTCAAAATTGGAATATACTGAAAAGTTTTTGTCTGTTGTTTATCAAGATAATTTTCAATAGGTTCCACAACTCAAAAAAAAAAAAAAAAAGCTTTTCAAACAAATTATGTAGTCCTGAAACTGAGAGAGGCACTGACACAGACTTTAACAGGTGATGCAGATCACATTAATAATCATCAATGGTTGAAGAGGGAACTGTAAGAGTTGCTCTGCGAGATGGTATAGCAGAGCGGTGTACGGCGATCGCGTGCATTAAACACTCAGCAGGCAAGG
>JAOUQX010000019.1:6809036-6823463 GCA_028566295.1 Liobagrus marginatus | reverse complement strand
GCGTTCATTGTGACATTGTGACGTTCGCTCCGCCCACAGAAGCCGGCTCGTAGCACGAAGTTTAGCTCGCAGCTAAAAGACAAAAAAAGGCCGAGAGACGACTCGTATCTCAAAAAACTCGTCAGATGGGTCACTCGTAAGTCGAGGCCTCACTGTATTCAAGAATCTTTAAAAATACCTTTTTTTTTTACTTTTTTTTCTCCTTTGTTTATGTTTGCTGCACATCCTAGTTCAACAAACCAGAATTGAAATATTCATTGATGGTGACTTTAAATGAAAGCACTTGCACGTCGCTCTGGATAAGGGCGTCTGCTAACTGTAAATGTAATAGGCTAAATATTATTAACAAACCAAAAAGTATTTCCACATCATTATTTATTCATAACTATACATAATTTTTTACTTAAACCCAGTGTTCACGGGAAAGGCTTCAGATCCACTGCGATTAAAGATGAATAAATCTAACACATCATTTCCATACTAAACTGTTAGTTTACCTTAAATAAAGTTAACATAAAACATATTTTTGCATTTTGTCTTTTGGCTGTTTGCCACAGCACTATTTCCAAGTATGCACATATCAAATCTGACCTGAATTCTAAATTATAAAGACATGTTTAAAAACAATGTGACCACAGAGGAAAAACAAATAGTAATATTCTATAAAAACATTAAGATTATACTCTCTAAATTTTTTGTAACCATTTATTCTTCATCACATAGATTTGAGGAAATGCAATCAGAGAAAGGGAATTAAAACACAATAGACAAATAAGCCAGACCTACTTACACCAACATGAGTGCCTGAACTTATTAATACCATTAGCTAACGGAAGAAACTAGCTGAACGGAAAAAACCCAAAAGCCACTTTCCTCGATCTAGTGGAAAGCCTTTCCAGAAGTGTGAAGTTTATCATAGGAGTAAAAGTGAGAATAAATCGCAAATAGAAAACACACATGGATTAAACATTTCTTGTATAATTGGTGTTTTGTCTTTCAGTTCTAACAAATCAAAGCAATCGTAATAATGATGCTGAATGGAAGTGGATTCAGTCTAACAGGAGGAATTTATTGGCTCTGTGATGACTTGCCTTCTGTGTAACTCAAGTTCCTCGGCTTTATTGTCAAGCTCAATGGGTTAATAAGGCGAGTGTTTTGCACTGTATGTCTCTAAGCTCTCTCACTAGTGTTGGCACTCGTGTTTATCCCTCTGTTCTTCCGGCAATTGGTTGAACACGTTGGATTTATTGCTTATTGGTGTGTGTGTGTGTGTGTGTGTGTGTGTGTGTGTGTGTGTGTGCGCGTACAAATACCTGAGGCAAACTCATAGTCATGTCCTCACCTGCAGCAGCCTATCATTACATCCAGCACAAAGCCATCCCCTCCACCTCTGCACCCGGACCACAAACAAGACAGAGAGAGTAAGGGAGAGAGAAAGGGAGCGAGATCCAGCTGGAGGGGCCGAACATTTTGTTCTTTGTGCCCAGCTACCTGAGCAAACATTATAGCAATTATTGTCTTGTACCAGCAAATACCTTTCTTTTATTATCTTTTTCTTTAGGATGTTGCTTGCAGCTGGTGACAGACAACGTTTAATATACATAAATCAAAACTATTTAATACAAACCTTTTTTGGGACAACATGCATAGACCGGTCTTATATATAAACTATTCCTTGAAAAACCTGTAGCACTCCTGTTTTGTGCACGTGTTTGTGTGTGTGCACGTGCATATATATATTTCAAACTTGCTCTTCAGGAATTGTAGTTAGACAGCTAAAAGAACAATCATCGACCATTTACAACTATGCCGAGAATAATGAACTGCATCCTTGTTTAACTATGAGGAAATTATCTCTGTGTAAATCAGAACAGTGGGATCCAGGGACCCTGGACCCTGGGACCCTGGACCAGTGGGACCCGGGACCCTCAGGAATCCATAAAATATAGCCAAAGGGTCTGTAATTATATCATGCCATATTATAGAAACACAATTTAGTTTTCATAAGACCATCATCAAATATTTGATGTACCGTCCATTCATCCATTTTCTATAGCACTTTCCTACACAAAGAGTCTGTCCCAGAATGCAGGGTAATACCATGGACAGGGTACCAACCAAAAAACGGGCAGATTAGTGCATACGCAGACATGCACGTTTTGTCTTAGTAAGGACATTCCATAGGCGTAGTAGTTTTTATAGTGTACAAACTGTTCTATCCATTTTCTATCCCTCTACCATACCCCTAAACCTTCACATCATACAAAACATTCTGCATTTTAAAAATTAAATAAAACATTGTTTAATATGTATTAAAGCTATTTTACTTATGGGGACTTATGAAATGTCACCATAAAACATGCTTATGTCACAATACAAGTGTAATACCCATGCCATTATGGTAATACGTGTCCTCATAAATTCGTGAAAAGTTCACAGATGCAATTAAAAGATGTGCGTTCACAGAGGCATTTAAAGATACCACTCAGCTTACAATATAGGTCTTTTAGATGGGGCAGAAACCAGAGCTCCTAGAGTAAACTCCTGACGTATGGGACAACGTGCAAACTTCACGGCAAAAGGAGAGAGGCAGTATATAGTTAATAAATAAAGTCAACCTGGACTGAATTGGTTCTGCCTGAAAGCTTTAAGAACAAAAAGCTATGGTTCGAATAAATAGACAAAAGATAATTTTTTAAATATTTTTTTACACATCTGCAACAAGTGGGCATCCATCAAAACAAAATGGATCTAGAGAGCCTTGTGTATAATTTACTTAATTAGTCAGTATTGTGTGATTACAGGAATAAACAAAAAATCATGCAAACGCCATAATACTCAGTGAAACTTTTTTTTTTTTTTTAATTCAGATTGTTATTCAGATTTGGGCCAAGATGTTTCTTAAGTCTCTACAACACACATTTAGTCAAAACCCAATTAGTAGGCATTAAACATGAATTTCTTTCTTAGAGACTAATGTGTTCATTAGAAGGCATATAAAAGAATAATGCTGTGATTGCAAATTCACCAATTTAAGTAGTTTTCCACAAAGCACTAAAACCACTGCAAACTGCATTGCAGTACATTAATTTAGAAAAAAACTGCAAAAGGACAGGTTCTTTCAGGAGTTCTCTCCACCCCCTACTATAAACTTTCAAAACGCATCTCAAATTAGCTATTCACACACCACAAAAAACATGACATGCAGGCAAAATATAAGATGGTGTATCTATGAAAGACAGGAGGCATACCTTAATGATACCATTTTCAGGGATAGGGTCGTCATCTCATGAGGTTGGGAAAAGCTGTGTAATTGGGGATCAAGCCCGTAGGGGTTGTTTGAACACTTCTTTGTTCGCGAAGTGACGGCATTTTGCAGGTGGTCTACGTTCAGGCGCTATTTATAATGCAAGACTGCGAAAATAATGTGAGTGCTGTTTTAGAGATTGTATTTTCTGGAAAAAACATGATGCTATATTCGGGCCAATACGGTATGCATTTTGTCTACAACACGCTATAAACGTCAACAAACAACCAGGAAGACGGTAAGATTAAAATTAACAAGTTATTCTGTTTAGGTATAACATGTATTTAACGTGTACGTTTAGTTAGTACTTCCATTATGAACTGGCATTGTTTTCGGCTACCTTAACGGAATGATCCCTTCATGCATACTGAAGCATTTCCGTATGCATTGCATTCATTACGTGGCAGCTCCCATGCGTATAAATCAAGTATACAATTTGTCTACAACGCGCTATAAACGTTAACAAATAACCAGGAAGACGGTAGGATAAAATGATCAAGTTATTCCATTTAGTTATAACGTGTATTTAACGTGTATGTAATGTGTATTTAACGTATACCTTTATTTAGTACAGCGCAAGCACGACCTCTGCTTTGCCAGATTGATGTGAAAGCCTCATCGTGTGCTTTGTTGATTATTGAACGCCATTGCACAGATGGGCATGTCAAAGCTAGGTTCTAGTAACAGTAGAGATAAATACTGATGTCATTCAGCTTTTTTGGTGGGTGGAACAATGACAAAGGTTTCTGACAAAACTTTGTCAAACGATTGGTTGTGAAGATATTGCAAAAACAATGAGAAATATTTATTTCTAGGAGTGTTTTGGCTAAATCTTTTATTACTACAAAGGCTACAAATTGAGCTTGACCTCGATAATTGCTGCCTGCAGCTATATTGTATTTTATGTTTGTCCCACAAGACAAAACGGTTATGTACACAACAGATAGTAAAATCTTTGCATGGTAACCTTTCATCGTTTTCAATACTGTGTGTATAGCATGGTGTACAAGCAATATGGCAAGACCACTGATAATAGTAAATGCTTAGTATGTAGCTGAATCTGGCAGGCTGCATGGCATTAAAGCCTGGCTTTCTGGCAGACTGGAGTACCCAGACATTTCACTTCTCAGTCTTGCACATTTTTATAGACTTGAATTTTCATTGTACTTTCTTATACAGATCCTTCAGAAGAATAACGAACACTGCACATACACATACAAAAGTGGCAGCTCAGTAGTTAAGCTGTTGGGTTAATAATCAGTTAGATCATGGGTTCACTCTATTCCCAGCACCACCAAAATGCTGATGATGGGACTGTGAGCAAGGCCCTGCTTAGTTGGATAAAAATGAGATACATGAAAGCTAGAAATGTAAATAGGGTTAAAATTCAGCACACCCATAACTCTCATTGTTGCAACAAAAGTGGAAGCTCACAATTGTCTAGAATGTCGCTGTAGCATTACATTATTCCCTCACTGCAAATGTTAAAAAAAAAAAAATATTCCAGCATGAAAATGACCCTGTGCACGTGGTATGTTTAGAGTGGAAGAACTCGAGGTCCTGTACAAAGCCTTGACGTCAATTTCACTCCCATTACTTTTACGTTTATATATTTCTATATATTTACTTTTATACATGTACAAAAATATTTTGTCCAGGGACGCCTGATGCATAGCACAGCAGCACAAATGTCCACCAACGGAAAGTAAAACAGTGGATCAAACACTGTCCTTTTATAAGTTAAGTAACTCCACTTATTATAAAAATTGGAGCAGAAGAAAATAATGTGGTAGGACAAAATAGTAGTTCTTCATGGGAAAAATGATTCTAAATTATACAGTGTTCCACACTGTCCAAAAAGCCATGAGTATTTTCTCCATTTAAACTTATTATATACCAAAATCTATGCGTCAAGAAAAAAGTATAATGAATCATCACTGTTTGCTATTGTAACTAAGTAGAATGCGACTGATGATGTGAAATCATAAGAATGCCTATAGAAAAGTCCTTCTTCTGAGATAGTTAATTACAGTACACCTTAAAACATTTAGAGTAAATATACAGAAAGTACATATATGCTAAATATATTTACAGTAAAGTAAAAAACCTTGATGAACCTTGGTTCCTTTTTTTAATTGTTACTGTTACAGAATATTACTGCATGTATCCTGTGATGTTCTGTAAATTTTAAGTACCGGTAAATTACTTCCTGACTTGACGATCTTGCTCAAGGACCACCCCAGCCATCTTAACTAGATTGCACTGATCCAAGATTTCAATAGAAAAAGTTAAAGGTTGGAAGGAAAATATAGACTAGGCTTCTTGGTTTGGTCTTCAGTAGAGATAATAGAAGCATCCATAACATTTCAGTGTAAATGTTATTTTCCCTACTTAAAAACAATACAGCCATTTGAACATTGTATGCCACTTTGCACACAGTTCTGTCCCACTGTGGCTTGTACTGTAAGCTCCTTTTAAAAAATGGTTCTTTGATGTGGTGTACTACATAAGCAAACAGTCACCCACCTGCTATCTTCTGGAAGAAAACTTTCCTGAAATGTCCCTAGAGTTTCACACCACCCACTCAAGCAGATGTTCTTGTAATACAGGTCTGTAAAGCAATGTGGGATCAAGCTGTGTTCATGAATGCTTCATAGACCCAGACATTAACAGACCAATGCACTGAGACTGAACTAAGGGACAATCCAATGCAACTGCAGTATCTACTAGGGAAGCACATATACAGATAATACATACTTTACACACAGTTTACATACTTTACACACTTGATAACACTTCATTACTGCTATTTAAATACTGTGGCTGGCCATCCATTCATTGCCACAATTATCCAGATTCTAATAGCGACTTCCAGCACGATAATACACCGTGTCACAAAGCTACATGGCCGTGACATGGTTACATAGCTATTATATCTGACTAAAATGTACTATAATTAAACAACACATCCCAAACGGGGGCCTTTAGGAGAATTTGGAATGACATGTAATATGTTCTTCCACTCCTTAAATGTTCAATTAATAAAATGACATTCATTCCTTCAATACAGTTCCAGAAATAAGTACGATTTATTGTAAGTCACGGTACATTGAAGGTATTATGGCAGATAGTAGTGCTTATTCTTTTAATGTGACACCTGTCAGCTTAAGTGTGAGCATACTGAGGCATTTTCTCAGAGCTTGCTATTAAACTGATTCTGTCACCCCAGTCCTTTACATTGTGAACATGATTAAAAGAAAGTAAAAGAAGTATTTGTTAAAATAAGTCAAAACACAAATGAAGTGCATGAGCTCATTGCATCCTAGTCACAGAATTATTCATACAGACAGCTCATTTATTTCCATCTGTGTGAGGCCTAGGTTCTCTCTGGTTTAGGCCCTCAGTATTTTGGTCATAGCTAATAAACTAATTTCATTGGCTAAATGTGCAGGCACAGAACGAGTCTGGGGAAACATCAGACAAAGCCACATGGGTTCTGACACTGCCTCCGTGCTTCATTGACATACGACAATATACAACTGACATTTCTGTACGCACATACACTCACACACCCACCCACACAGACACAGTTATGGCATGTTCAAGCCAGCTTGACAGGGCACGGGGATTTTTTTTTTCTGTACAGGAAGGGCAAGGTTTGACAAGTCTTTTGTGTATGCCTCTGGGAGACATGGATCTCAGACAGCCTTAGGTGCTGTTCCCTCTTTTCTTTTTACAGTATATACAGTAATCAAGGGATAGTCATACCTCAATCTTTTGATGGCAGTATTAGCATCATGGGAAAAACACATGACTGTCTCGTGAAAGTGAGCTTTCTTAATACAGCACCAATCTTAGGACCGGCAAAAGTGGGTATGGGCCAAAAAAGAAGGCATGATCTTATGAAGTGCACAATTCCAGCTACCATTACCCTTATACCCTCTTAAATTCCATTCCCCCTCCCATCCCACTACCATTGCCACCCAACCATTCTTGGCACTAGCAGAGATGCCTTGTTTATAAATCTAGTCCCACCCAATTAACCCCACCCCCTATTAAGCGACAGCAATCATACTAACGCCCCCACACATGCCTCCAAAATTGGCCTACAGGTTAATAGATGGTGTTTAAGAGGCAAACAGAAGACTACTTTTTCATTAAGCTACTTAAGACAGAGGCATAGGTAGAGGTATGCTCACAGAAGTAGTCAGTTATTACCAAAAGAAACATGCTGCAAATTGTATACTAATTATTTCTTTTAGTGCTTCAAAATTAACCAGGAAAGTCATTTTTAAAGTGTAATTCTCAAGCTTTTACTTGAGTTCATATCTTGAGGTTATGCTACATGAAATAAAATTATTTAGTCGGTTACCACTTATTTTACTTGTAGAACAGTTATATAGAAGTTATAATTCCATCAATCAACTTAACACACTGCTATTTTAAGTTTATAAGTAGTAATTTAATTATATTGGAGCACATGTAACCTTTTTTGTTGCTAAAATTAGAAATATCAATTTAGTTTTATGTATTTTCTTTGTCAATTGTAATATTAATATAAAAAAATCCAATAGAGTAATGGCTCATTGTTTGAGAAAGTGGGGCAATAAATTAACCCTTACATACTGTTCACATTTCTTCACAGTATGTCCAAGAATTCCCAGATAATAATTGTCTAGGGGTATTACCAAATTCTGGACTACAGCTCTATTTAGGATGTATAAATAGCCTATCTGACATTAATAAATGGTTGCGATCTATCCTTAATATACGTGTCACGCCCACGGACAATATCCGGTCGGCCGCCAGAGGGTGGCAGTGAGAGACTGGAGAAAACGGGCGTGGACTGTGTGTTTGTGTGTGTGTGTGTGTGTGTGTGTAATTCCCACCTCTTCTCTGTCCTGATCACAGACACCTGCAAGCACCCTCCTCATCACCACACAGAATTTAAATACCCCTCACACTCTTTTCCCTCTGTGTGTCATTGTCAGTGTTTCATGCTTCATGTCACTGCGTGTTGGTTTAATGTTCAGAGTTTTGTGTAAAGTGCTTAGTAAAAGGACATGTCTGCTGCATTTGTGTCTTGGCATCGTTACTGCCACAACTCCGCTATCCGATCATCACAATACGTTTCCAGGTTCTATTTATACCACCTGCTTTCGGAGAGAAACATCTATTATACAAAATCATGTCCTGTTTTACCCAAGACATGAAAACATAACAGCTGTAATGATTTAATTATATTTTATTGAATGTGAAAATGGCAAGAACATTCTAAAACTGTTAGGATTTACAGTGCTCTCCACTGATGTTGGCAACCTTGGTAAATATGAGAAAGAAGGTTGTGGAAAAAAAAGTCTTCATTGTTTAAATTTTTTGAACATTTGCTCAACAATACAACACAGTTTATCGCCCCAAAAATTCCTTCTTAAATATGTGTGCCACAATTTTTGAACCTACATTTAATCCAGTCAAGCTGCTTT
This sequence comes from Liobagrus marginatus, assembly GCA_028566295.1. Lineage (NCBI taxonomy): Eukaryota > Metazoa > Chordata > Actinopteri > Siluriformes > Amblycipitidae > Liobagrus > Liobagrus marginatus. The sequence goes on along the minus strand of JAOUQX010000019.1, from coordinate 6,814,673 downwards.
TGTCAATGTTATTTATTATAATGATAATGCATACGGTTATTGTTTGCCGGTATGGATCTGTTCTGGGTGAACTCCACGCGCCCGTCCATGCAGCCCTGCCTGGACAGAGCGGATAAGTCAGCAAGTCAAACCCCCCTGGAGTACGGAACAGATCCAGTATCGTACGTGCATTTGTACGTGTTGTGAAGCTGCATACTTTGGGAAAGCTGATGACTGATTACTGTATGCTGGAGGCGGTCATAAAGGGACGACCGTTAAGATTAGAAATCCAGTAAGGTGGAATTGGGGATGGAGGAGGGAGTTGCATGCAGCGTGCGGCTAGCGATAGAGAGGCAGAATGAATGGGGATTTAAATGGGTCGTAATAGGTGTCGCGAATGGCTTGGTGCACGTTGTGAAAAAGCTGACCATCAGCTGGTGCAAGCTTGAATGACATGGACTGCCTGAACTAACGCGATGCTTGATTGATATTTTTTAAATATATTACCACTGTTCTTTTTTAAATTATTTCAGGAACAGGTAAATGTTCAACCATGTTTCACAGGGGTATAAATATGAGGCCACACATAGGCCTTAGTCATTCATCACAATAGGTGAAACCAATTAACATATTTGTGATGTCAGGCAAATGGTTGTTGGTCTTCACAAAATGAGAAGTGGCTATTCGAAAATAAACACTTTAAATGCTTATTTCCACCATCAAGGTAATAATTCAGAAATCCCAGTAAGCCGGAAGTGTTATGAAGCAGCGTGGAAGAAGACATGTGCCTATCGTGCCCAAAAACACTTCCGGGAGGATGGTTTGATGGGCCAAAAAAATCTTCAAGAATCACAGCTGGAGAACTGCAGAAGTTAGTTGAGTCAGAAGCCTCCAAAACTACAATCCGACATCACCACAAATTGATTGGAAGGGATTTCAAGAAAGCCTCCTCTCTCATCCAGAAAAAACTCGAGCATTTTTAGTTTGCCAGACACAACTGAAGAGATTTCACCAGCATGGACGTTTATATCTGAGAGATTTGGAGAAATATATGGAGGAATGTCTTGCATCCCTTGTCATGTATTCACCAAACTCATCAGCCATTACAAGAGAAGACTCAGAGCTGTTATCTTGACAAAGAGAGGCAGCACAGGTTTTGACAAAGTGTGCCAATAATTGTGACACACATCTAACAACTATATATATTTTTAGTGGGTATAAAGCTCTGTTGTGTTTGATATTGTCTTTTTCAATGAGAGCAGAATTTTTTGATAATATTTTGATCAAATGTTTAAATAATAGACATTTTTTCACAGCTTTCTCATATTTACCAAGGGAGTCAATATTAGTGCCTGCATGTGCAGACCTTGCGTCTGTGACAAGGCACCCTCTGACCCTTCTGTATGACTTCTGTTCTTTATGTTTACCATATATGATCAGTCATTTGCAACTGTAAACACTTTTTCAAAATTCTCCCATCATCAGACTTCACAACCAGCAGGTGCGAACAGTGTGCAAACATTTGGAACGCCTGTACAAAATTATAAAATTCAAAAACCTAGGGCTAACAGCTTTTTCTTGTGCTTTCCCTCTAAGTTTATACAAACATTGATCACTCATATTTCTATTAAAATTTATGAGATGCATATTTTAGCTTACTTTGACTAAAAGATTCGTTAAATAAAAGGTTAAGAGATTCAGAAATGCATCCGATGGTAATTAGACTTAAGAGTTTATCCTAAACATATTTAACATTGAGCTACTGCAGGAACTGATGATGGGAATTTATTGGGACAACACAAAATATACATTAGCAACAATGTTTAGCAAGTATTAACAGTGAGAGACAGACTATTGGGGGAGAGTAGCACTGTACGTGGACCTGCTTCTACCATCTCAAAGGTTGTAAAAGACTATTCAGTTACTCACAACCTGACTAAGAGGTTGTTTCTGTTCCAATGCTTATGCTGATATGTGCATGGTGAAAAGGCATTTCATCTATGAGTTCAACAACCTTATGCCCAATGTTACCAGCTTAGGCTTTAGATCCACTGAAACTGTGTTAAGGATAAAGCAGTTAATGTAGATAAATTAATGAATTAATACATCAAGATTATTTGGGTGCGTATGTGTGCGTGTGTATATATAAAGGTGTAGCACTTGATAAGTTTCTGGGTGAAAATGCGATATAGCCAAATAGGCTGAAGGGAGAGCGAAAGATTAAGCAAGACTGCTTTAAACCAGCTGGGACACACAAGTTAACTTGAGAGCTCTGGCAATTCGGAGCAGGAAATGATCTTCGACCTTAGAGTTGGGCTACTGTACTTAACCAATCACATAAGACAACACTATAACCTTATGTGAAGGTCCTTTAGGGATACTGGCCATGCTTGGAGCCCAGACACAGGAAAGACGCAGACATTTAAGTCACCAGGACCCAAAACGGCAGGCCAGAGGTTTTGTGAACAATTTAAGGAGGCAGCGGTGAAATGGATCTACCCCAAAGCTGCTGGAAGTGGGCAGAAGTCGCAGCCACAGCAGTGGAGTGCCAGCCAGTGAGGCGTGAGTACACATGGTTTGGATTTAGACCCATGTTGTGCAAGGAAGAAAAAGGAAACGTTTCGCTTCCCATTCCTGCAGAAGGGTAAAATGCTCATCCTTTTCCCAATCCAACACAGACCATAGTGCCCTCCTATTTATTCCCTTACACCCATCCTGAGTCCAGAGCAGAGGCTGAAAATTACAGAAAAAAATGTGACACGCCACAGATTGAACGTTTTTGGAAAGGGAGTTTATTGAGAATTGCCATGCTTGCTATGTCATAGTTTCATATATCCCAAAACAAAAAGGTTCACTTTTTAAGGTTTTAGCTCATCACCTTAATCTCACTGGTTCTCTTCAAAATATTAATACAACATTCAAATAATTAATTACTCAGATAACTTTATGATGCAACATAACCAACAATACAACAAAGATACTTGGCTGAAAAACCAATACTAAAGTCATATAGTGGAATAAAATCCAGGGTTGGTCAGGCATCATTCTTGTTTAATTCACACCTTAATAACCCTAATCCCCAAGTCGATTTTAATTGTTAAGTGTGCTGTGATGAGCTCTGGAAGCAAACATCCACTGACTCAGTATACTTTTCATTGCTTTATACAAGACAGAGCAGGCTTGCTGGAAGCCTTCGAGCTGGCAGGGGGTGTGGAGTAAGATTAATATAATCTTAAATTCCCATACTATTATTCACCGATCCGATTCCCCAGCACCTGGTCCTCCCCACCTTGCTTCTATGTCACTTCTGTGCAACACCATGAGTCTCTCAGAGCCTAGAGATTTTGTTTTGTACAGAAAAATATCTCAGGATTACATAAAATCCAATACTTCAAGCAGTAAGCAAAGAAGGATTATTCAGACATTTTGACAGTTAAATCCAAAATCCTCAGGTTGCCTACAGACTTGGTGTAGACTTGAACTATTTATTTAAATTTTGCTTCACGGTAGGATTTTATAAAAGATTTATGCCTTCTTTGGCCATCATATCTGCTCAGAGACCACTTTTCAGACCTAAAACTTAATCCAAACCATTTACTTAAATCATACCAACATCTAATGTACATGGATGTAGATGCAGCCGCTGTAACTAATAAACTAACTAACAAATTAGTTGGCCACAACTAACTGTTGAAAAGATGTGTTTTTTGAATATTCTATTCCTGATTCAGTTGTTTTATTCTTGTAATAACCTCTACATGTCATTGAAATGGTTTTCACTATGGTTTTGGTTGGACATGACTTTGGTAGTTTTCCAATTTATCTGAACAAATTGTGAGATCTTGGTTGCAGTCGATGTTCCAATTCAACCCAAAATGTTCAGTAAGGTTGAGGTCAGGGCTCTGTAAAGAACACGAGTTCTTCCACACCAACCATAACACACGTCTTTAACAAGCATAGGGGCATTGTCATGCTGGAGCAATGTTTGGGCCTCTTGCTTCCAGTGAAGGAAAAGCTTATACTACAGCATTATAGACAGATGTGTGCCAACAGCTTCATAACAACAACTTGTGAAAGACACACTGATGGGTGCACAGTTAGGTGTCCTCAAACTGGTGGCTATATTTTCTCTAACGTGTAACTGAACTTGCAGAAAAACATGGAAAATTAAGCACAGACTTGAACAACAGTTAAAAAAAAATAACCCCATGAGCTTGCATGTGCCTTTTAATTTTAATGCATAATTCCTTAAGATTCATGCATTTTAACCTGTAACACACATAGCCTATCAACCACTTTAATACACTAGAACCATATTTATGTGAATTAATATCATTGAAACAACTAGAACACTTATCCCCAATCTGACATGTCCTTGCTTTGAACAAACACAGTCTTTTAAGAACAAATCAGATTAAGGTCACTTAATGATGGCCCAGTGCAACAGGACATGGACTCTTTACGGATTTTAAGATGGACTTAGAGACATCAGATGAATTACCTTCCTGTCATCTGGACATAAATACCCTTTCAGATGTGAGATGAGGAAAGGGAGCATACCTTTGAGCATGTTCCAACACAAACCCTGCCTTAGCTGGCACTGTCAGAATGTCTTTCCCAAGAGCCCATGTGCAGGAAGAACCCTGCAGAGAAGAAACTGGACTTCCTCCTCTACTGCCTCAAGTTCATTTATAATACCTCTATGCACACAAGCACATGCTTGGCCACAGATACTCAAAAGCAGAGTATGCAATTATGTCCTGTTCTATCATTCTCCCATGTACACCATGTCTCATTAATAACCATGCAACAGAGGATACAAACAAGAAGGCTCATTTGAATTTAGAATATCCTGAATATATGCTGACTCAACAGCAAGGTAAGTAAGTAATATGGGTTTTTGTGGGGGGAATGTGTTCTGGATCATCATGTGTGGTGTGCTGCTCCTCATGTTACAGATTTCTGTGTCTATTACAGTTGAGAAATTCTGAATCACCGTGGCTTTTTCAAGTATGATGATTCAATCATCATGTTTTTTTTTTTCATTTAAAGCTATAACCTTTTTTAAGCACATCAATAGACCACAAGTACTTGACGGTCAGCCGGCGGAGTTGCGGCAGTAAGAATGCCCGGACGCAGACGCAGAGTACATGCTTCTTTATTAAAGCTTTTAGCATACAACAAAACTCAGCTATGGCACAAAACCGACTGAGCAGTGCCATGAAGCGCAAACCCTGACACTGATCGACAATAACCCACACAGAGGGGAGAAAGAGAAGGGTTTTTGTCCTGTGTGTGGTGATTAAGAGATGACCTGCATGTGTATGTGATTAGTTCAGAAACCAGGTGGGATCTGCACACACCCATACAGCCATGTAGTTCATTCCCGCTTTGAGGGGTTTTCCAATGCTGCCATCTAGCGGCCAACCGGATTTAGTCCATGGGCGTGACAAAGTACATGCACAACTATATAGGCATAATTTTAAACAGTGGAACCTCGGTTTACGTATTTAATCCGTTCCGGAACTTTACTCGTAAACTGAAAAGTTCGTATGCCGATACAAATTTTCCCATAACAATTAACAGAAACTTCGGTAATTCGTTCCGGACAACCAAAAATATTACTTTAAAAATAAAAATAAAGCCAATATTCACTAA
>JAOUQX010000019.1:6766880-6783756 GCA_028566295.1 Liobagrus marginatus | reverse complement strand
GGACGCTTCCGATTTCCTTTGTTATTCCTTAGGATCTCCTTAGGCCAGCCAGGATCCGGGGTTAAAAACGTCTTTTGTTGAGTAGATTTACTTCTAATAGACATAAGAGTTTCTCTACTGTATGTAATGTGCTCCATGGTGAGAAGAAAAAAAAAAGAAAATAACAGGGAAAAACTAGTATAAAGCTAAGAAGGTTAGCAAAATTAGCAAAATTTGATACCAAATTTCTTCTTTTACTTTTAACTATTTCTTTTCATAAGGTCAGCAACAAACATGACTAAGTAAGAAATAAGGTCTACAAATAAAAAATAAAGTTTTAAGAAATGTTTAAGAATGATCGTGACACATTTATTTGATAATTATAAACACGGCTGGATCAGAGTTGGATTCCATAAGGCAAAACTTACATGAAAGTCGTAAAAAGGCTTCTAGAGTGACCTCATGGCTCTTTCAGACTCATTACAGCTTCAAACAAAAAGATATCCACATGACACAAGGTTTCATTCAGTTAGGCTGGATACAATTGTTTTCCAATTGTGGTCTCAATATCTAGCCTGAATGAAGTATTTAGCAAGAATGAAGGATTCAATTGCAGCAACTGCTAACTGAGCTTGGGTGTTTATGTAATCCAACAAATCTAAGTGCCAAAAAAAGCAGAAATGTTGCTTCAACGTATAATTGCAAGACGATATATTTTGCACATAAAGATTCCTGTTAATTTTTCTTCCCTTCATTTGCTGGCTATTTCTTTTTGCAAATTACTTCTTATCAGGCAATTGTTTTATCAACAGCCACCAGGAAACTTTAATTAAATTGCATTGTTGGGTTTTCAAGAAGGGCAGTACTGGGCTGGCGTCTATTTCATTGAAGGTTCTGGAACTTGTGGGAAATAACAAACCCTAACCCTAACCCTTAACACCACCATAGTAAAAGGCTGAAAAGGCAAAAAGGGCAGGCTGAAACTAACTAAATTGAATCAAAATGGAGAATGCATTTGCATTTTTGTTTATGTTTTATTTTGAACAGTAATGGGTTTTATTCTCATCTGCCTGTTATTTGTAAAACTATATTTAGAACTTTAATATCCAGGTAAAATAACTGATCAAAAAGTAATATGTGATAGTACAACTTCCAGTTCATTAATTTACTTTCAAATCAAATATATCCCAAAGCTTAAAGCTAGCCTTAAATATGCAGCATACATAGTTTGATGATGGAAGGCAGAGTGGTGATTTTGGAGCAGCTCTAATCTCCAGTCTTCATTAGAATAAAGACATTAGGTGAGTTTATACTACATCAGTGTTTTGCACAGCAAGGTTTAAGATAGGGTGTTGGCACAGTGGCTATGCGTGACAAGGAGGAATACACCTGTCTGCGAGTGCAGGTAGAGGAGGGAGTGTGAGCACGCAGGGGCCTGCCACCAGAACAATGCGGCTCATTGTGCCTGCTCTCTTTCTGCCAGTGCTGCGCTGAGGTGGAGAGCCATGGCCGCGTGCGAGTGTATCAGCACCTTCCACACATACACACACACGTAAAGACTTGTACATACAAACTCAAGCGCTCACATTTCACTTACACACACCTACCATCATATCACAAGCCCACAAATTGGATGTTAACACCTTGGGTCACAGACAGAATGTGTTCTTGATGCACATGGAACTAGTTTGTGTGCCTTATTTACATTTACATTAACAGAATTAATTCGATTAATGAATAAATCAACATTTGTTCACTAGATCACATACTAAATGCATCATAAGCCTGAACGTCTGTTGAAAAAAGAGCAACAAGATTTTATATTTACACACACCAAGGGGCTAGGACCTACTATGCTATTTATTAATTTTTTTCCGTGTACAATATTATTTTATTTTAAAATCAGTTATATTACATACATTTATGTAATGGCTCAAAGGCTCTGGGTCAGTGCTCAGAGGGTCAGGGTTCAAGCCTCGTGCCAGGCAAGCTACCATCAATGGGTCCTTGAGCAAGGCCCTTAACCTCACTTGCTTCATTGGCCCTGCATGTTCTAGCTGACCCTGCGCTCTGACCCAGGCTTCAAATTTGTAAGCTGGGATATGCGTAATAAAAACTCTTTTCTCTTCATTTCTCTGCATGTATGTGGTATATAAGATTTGAATTAAATGTAAAAAATACTTTTTATATTTTATTTTATGGAGCTGCATATTCACTGTACAACATTTAACTTTCATAGTGTTTATTTTATTCCATTAAAAATCCACAATAATACATATAGTATAACCTAATTTTACATTAGAGAATATTACAAGTGTTGCTGTTTTTCCAACTATAACAAATACTAAGATAAAACCTATTGTACTATTTATTACGAAGTACCTAATCCAAAAGTTTACACATTACACATGGTTGGATTTGACCAGAAAACAAGAGCAGTGATACAATAAATAAATCGTATTTTATAAATTATGTAGAAATCACTGAGGTTATATAAATTCTACGTTTTTATTCCTTTCTTCCACTTTAATGTAGGTATGGTATTACAAATAATTAATCAGCCTTCATTTTTATGTAAAATGGAAGTCTTCCCTAAAGTATAAGGTTATTGGTTTATATAAGATGTACAGCGTAGTTTTGGGTGTAAGCATTTTAAAAACAGGGTTTCACAATGTGACTAACTGCCTGAGATAAGCCAATTTTGCTAATCAATTTCCATCAACAATGTGAGTGTGTGTGCTCACCTGCTAACGCAATACAGCATTCATAAAGGTTGCATTGTTAAGTTGCGTGCGAAGCTCTTGCTTTTGGCTTTGGGTCTCCGCCTACTCCTGTAAACCACAGCCGTTTTTTCTCCCTGCTTTCTTTACCGGCCTCACCTTCCCCTCTTTTTTGTTACAGGTAAACATTTGATGTCCGCACGCAATCTGCAGAGAGTCTCCACCCCTTACCTTTTCTGGTTTACTCAATCTGACTAATATCTTCCCACACACATACACACTTACACTATCGCGTGCTCCCCATTCCTCTCACATTCTTCTTGCTCTGACTCAGCACCTGCTAAGTACTTTGCCTTGGTTCATGCTGAGTCATTATGTCTTGCACTGTTTACGTATTAAATACCATTAACTATTTAATAAAAATTCCATAATCTGTTTAAATTGAAATAAGTATTTTGTTTGTTTAATTTAGCCATTTATAACAGTATATTTAAGAACAAAAACTGGGAAAACATTTGTCAGTGTTAAAGAATGTGGTTTTGCACATGCACATTGTGTTTGCTCTATCAGGCAGATTTAGTGTGTACTATGCAAAGAATTCGTAATTATCATTTGTAATAAAGGAATGAGAGAGGAAGTGAATAACATATCACACAAACCACAAGGCACATGTTTGATGGCAGCACAAGACCAGAAGGACATCAAAGAAAATAAAAATAATAGAGCAATACTTAGAATATACTTTTTAAGAAAAGTAGCCTTGTCACGCCCATGGACGATATCTGGTTGGCCGCTAGATGGCGGCATCGAGAAACTCCTCAAAGCGGGCATGGACTACCTGTTTGTATGTCTGTGCAATTTTGTGTTAACAAGCTCCAATAAAAGCTATGTCATCTGCGTAAGCATCCTTACTGCCGCAACTCAGCTAGCAGACCGTCACAGAATAACACACCGGTAAGGACGCAGCAGAAAGCGGATTACCCAGCATGGGAACACGGATTGTTCCACTGGGACGCCTCACCTACACCCAGCCTGTTCGAGATGGAGCACATCCATGCTTTTACGAGGTTGGCAATTCGGTCAAAGCCCTTCAGCTCCAGCTCATCACAGCACTTAACATCGGCCCACGTTCGGAGCGCTACAGACGAGGTGAAGAGTATGAGCTCACACTGTATTTCTCCACAGCTCCGCGCGTGTACCACGGAGCTTTGCGCGTGATGGACTGGGAAAACGTTTGTATCCCGTTCGAGCCTGCCTCATCAGGTTCATCCAACAAAGATGATTATCTCCCCGTCAGCTCAACGCAGTGCCGCCGCCGTAACCACCAGGGGAGGTGGCAACACGAGTGGCATGAGGAAGCTCGAGAACCATGCCCCTCCTGCCTCATCATCAACATGAGGCAACCTGCTGGTGAGTTTACACCACTGCACACTCACGGCGAGACTGTTGGAAACTGGGATGAGAGTGAGCTCAGCGAGGAGGAAGTGCCTTCACCGAGCGAGGTGGCACAGAAACAAGCACGGGAGCACCTAGCATGTCTGAGCCAGCGGGAGCGCGATGTAGAGGACTACATTGCGCAGTTCCTGGAACTGGCATCGCTTTCCGGCCTTCTGGAGAGGGATCTTGTGGCGCTGTTCTGGTTCGGTCTAAGTGAGTCATATCGAGCCGAACTAGCATCTGACAGGTGCACGCACACACACACCACGCTAATCTGTCATCTGAGATCCTCCAGGAAGCAGTGTTCTACCACCGAGGGCGCGCCAGGGCCCAGGCCGGCTAGGTAGACCACACCACCTCCTCCAGCCCCTCGCCAGCGACCACTAATGGCTAAAGTGCTCGACCCACCTCTCCGGGCCCCGAGAGTCCAAAGACCGGCAGCCCTGGCACCTGCCCCACCCATGCCGAAGACGCCGCAACCCGCCTCAGCGACACAAGAGACTATGACACCTGTTTTTTCTCTCCCTCCCTCCCTCTCTCTCTCTATCTCTCTTTCTCTCTATCTCCGTCTCCCGCTCTAGGGCTCCTGTCTGAGACTCCAGAGCCTTGTATCGGCCGCAAACCTGCTCCAGTGCCCAGTATTGGCCCCGAACTCGCCCCAGAGCCCAGTATCAGCCTCGAACCAGTGCCTGAGCCTAGTTATGGTCCCGAAGCCGCTCCAGAGCCTTGGCATGGCCCCAAACCAGCGCCAGAGCCTTGTCACGGCCCAAACTCACTCCAGAGCCTAGTCACGGTCCCGACCCCGTTCCAGAGCCTAGTTATGGTTCCGAACCCGCTCCAGAGCCTAGTTACGGTGCCGACCCCATGCCAGAGCCTAGTTATGATCCCCAACCCCTTCTTAGGGGAGGAGCCCTGACACTTATGTATGGTAGCTTACTCTTTAAAAATAAATGTATTTAATTTCAATACGAAGAAATAAACATGAAGGTGTATTACTGTCTTGAATCAAGTCTCCATCATCTGCAACACCAACTGAGAGGCTACTGAAGACAAATAAATAAAATAATGATAATGCTTTCAGTAGTCTATGAGAACAATCTTTACTGAAATACAGTCAGTTATCCATTTCGACTCACTGCTTTCACTTAATATTATCTTTAATTTTCGGCATATATTATGTGTAAATAACAATAACTGGATTAATAGTGCATTTAGACATCACCATTATGAATGCATGCACAAGGCATTTCTTCATTTACAATTTACCTATTGCTTGGGTGCACGTTCACTGATCTGGAAAAGCCAATCAACCAACCTAATCTGATTGTGTCAATGTGATACATACGATTATAGTACATACTATGATTCCTTCTGCTCAGGTCAATTTCTAAAATGAGGGAGCCATTATTTTGGATTTTTTGTTTACTTCAAGGGGCTTGATTCTGCTAAAACAAACAGATTTGTTCTTAATGTAAATAGAGTCAGCTTCTTATTGAAACTGCAGACCACCAAGAACAATGCTTATTGTCCAGGCAGCCAGTGACCATGCAAAGCAATGCAGACCAGTTAGGAGAGCAAGTCTGAATTAGACCTTGTCTTCTGCTATAATACAAGGTGCTTTTATGCTATTACTCTGCTACTGTAAAACATGACTTTTTCTGTGCTCCTGGCACCAACCACTCATCATCAACGGGGCCCCAGTGGAGAGAGTGGACAGTTTCCGGTATCTTGGGGTCCACATCTCACAAGATCTGTCATGGACATGTCACATCGACCACATAGTAAAGAAGCCCCGGCAGCGTCTGTTCCATCTCAGACGTCTAAAGGACTTTAAACTGCCCTCTCAGGTGCTCAGGACCTTCTACACCTGCACCGTTGAGCGCATCCTGACCAGCAGCATCACAGCCCGGTTCGGGAACAGCACCCAGCAGGACAGACGAGCTCTACAAAGGGTGGTACGATCGGCTGAATGCTCCATCCGCACTGAACTTCCGGACCTGCACTACATATATAACAAACGTTGCTTAACCCGTGCCAGGAAGATCGGGAAAGACCTTAGCCACACAGAGACACACAGCGAACACAGAGAGAATGAGGAGTTTCTTTCCGCAAGCTATCCGGGCCCTCAACCAGAACTCCATCACATCACACACACACCACAGGACCCTCCTTTTTTGCTTTTTCTTTACTCTTTTTGCTTTTTGAACACACATCTGCACAGGACTTGTAAAGTGAACACAGAGAGCGAGATCCAAATGCGAAGGTGCTTTTATTTTACACAGTGATAAATGCCAAACGAAACAGAAGCGCGAGCAAACACACTATCGCACACTTGAGCAAAACGGAACAAAAACATGGCCAGCAAACGGCTAGCAACAATGACATACGTGAATGCACTCGCATAAACAGTAGGAGCAGTCCTTGGTTAGAGCGAACGTAACAAAGGGGTAATCCAAACATTGATCGACCAGGTACAGCTGGTGAACGCAGGCTTTTATACCTGAATGCGGAGGTTCAAAGTTCAGCGCGTAGCGCATGACGTCAGTTCGATGGGCGGGGTCGGGCACTGCCATTACAGGACTCTCTCTTGGACTTTCTTTTTGCACACCCATATGCACAAATTGCACAGAATGTATATATACACTATTATATTATTGCACATATACATATTGCATATAGATGTACATTTTTTATTTGTAATTACTGTACTTATTGTAAATATTATTTATAAGCAACCAACCCCCCTGTACACTTTTTCTCTGCCTCTCCCTCACCCCTATTTACAGCAAATTTTCGTGTCAGGCGTAAAAGCATTTCACTGTATGTTGTACTATGTATGATGTATGTGACGAATAAACTTTGAACTTGAACTTGTTTGTTGTTGTCTTGTCCATTTGCCTTGTCGTTTCATCCCAGTCATGTGTGTGGTCATGTGATGTCCTGATTGTTCCTTGGTGTATCTAATCTGTGTTAATCTCTTTGTGAGTCATGTATATATTCCCTGTGTCTTTGTCTTGCTTTGTGTGAGTGTGTGAATCTGTTTGCCCCATCTGTAATATAGCTCATGTTTATAAGGTCAAGCTAAGAAGTTCCATGACAAGTCATGTTTGTTGTTTTTGTGAAGCCTCAGTTAATAAAGCTTTTCCTGCACCTGCAACCTGCCTTCTCTCATATCACCATTGGAGCTATTCTTACAATGACAATTATTGAGGCAGGACCATTTCAGTTCAAAAGCCTATAAATTAAATGTACTAACTAAAGCTCAGTGTTGATAATGCTAATTAATCAGACACTTGGCCATCCTGAATTTATTCAAAGGTAGCAGCCTTGAATTCCCTAGCTTTGTCATGCTAAGAGGAGGAGGGTTAAATGATTTAGTAGTTCTTAAAGTTGTTCAATTGCAAGTTAATTAATTATTGTATTATAACAGTACAACTTACCACTCCTTACTTGAAATGTAGCATATGGAGCCCCGAAGGAAAAGATATTGATTTAAGACATGGAACATGTTACAGATGTGTTACAATGTTAGGCAAAGTATTACATGTAAATATTGTATGCCATATTAATGTGCCTGCTTTTGGTTCTTGTGCTCGTCGGGGTTACCGAGTCTATGCTCTGACACGCTCACAGTGACAGAAAGACAGACCGTTTGTGACACAGCTGTGGATCAGGGGGAACTCCAAGCTCAATTCGGATGACAGCGAAGAGTTTTTCAAACTCCCCTTCTACTACCCCAGCCAGCCAGCGGGGTATGACGAAGAAAGCTGGCTGGGGCACCGCCCCACGAGCGCGCACACATGAAATCGCAACTGTAACGGGGCAAAGGAATGAGCAGAGAGAGCAGAGGCTTGCGCACCACTTCCGCACTGAGAGAAGATGTTTGTGCTGACCGAGCCTGCGGAAGAAGAACGTGCTGGCAGCACGACCGCTCACCCACGTAACCGCCGATGGAGGCAGAGCACTCGGCGAGAAGATACTCCCAAGCCCTGCCCACGAAATCTACATGAGCCGCCCACTCCAGCAAGCTGCGAGCATGATGGGAGGTGACACGTCAGCGAATCATCAGAGGTGTATGTACGCTACGAGGCTGACAACTTAGCGGAGGACTATGTAGTCAGCGAGGAAAAGGTGCCGTCGCCAGATACGCCTCTCCGTGACCAAGCACTGGAGCGCATGGTGTGCCTCGCACAACGAGAACATATAGGAGTATATCGCCAGGTTCCTGGAGCTGGCGCCGCTCTCCGAATTGGCAGACGGGGATCTCGGAGCGCTGTTTTGGTTCGGCCTCAGCGAGTCCCCAAACGGAACTGGCCCCATTGAGGTATGCACAATCAGGTATGAGGTATGCACATGAGGTATGCACAATTTAATCTCCTGTCTGAGGTTTTCCAGGAAGCGAATGTTGGTCACTGAGGCTGGGCCAGAATTTTTCATCGACCCTGAACCCGATTCAGAGCTACTCCAGTGTCTCCTCCACCAATACTGTTATACCTGCAGTGCTCACTCCTCCTGCTCCATAATTCCAGCCACCTGCTCCAGAGCCAGGCATCGGCCCCGAACCCTCTCCTGAGCCTCATATCGTCCCCGAACTCCCTACTGAGCTTCATATTGGCCCCGAACTCCCTCCTGAGCCCCGTATCGGCCCCGCACTCGCACTAGTGCCCAGTAATCAGCCTCAAACTTGCTCATGAGCCCAGTATCGACCCCTAACTTTCTCACGAGCCCAGTATCAGCCCCGAACCCGCTCATGTGCCCAGTATTGGCCCCTAACTTGCTCACAAGCCTAGTATCGTCCCCGCCTATGTCACTGAATTCAGTTTCAGCCCTGAACTCCCTCCTAAGCCCTGTATCGACCCTGTATTCGCGCCAGTGCCCAGTATCAACCTCGAACCCGCTCACGAGCCCAGTTAGATCACCGCATTATCATTTTCCAAGACTTTGAACCTCTGGACAATTACTTTGGTCTCATCAAGGCGAAGGTGTTACCTCCTCAGGGTTTATGGGCCCCAGTATTACCCTATAAAGTGAAGAGTAAGCTATTTTTCCCTTTGTGTAGGACGTGTAGGCTAAAGGTATCGCGCTTAATCAAGCAAATTCCAAAATTGTCAATTTAAAATTGCTGATGCATACAGTTTTTATTACAGGAGCAAAAATTTACAATACAAGCAAAAATAAGCGAACTGTGATTGGAGCAGTTGTGATGGCAGCCAACCTCACCATAGCTCAGCCAACATCTGGGTTCTTCATATATAATAAATATCAACTGTTTCATGCAACTTTTGTTGCATTCATTACATTTATATAGCGCTTTTCTTTTTCTTTCTCTTGATCTTTTCATATGGCAACACCATATGGCACTGAGGTGCTACATTGAGGAAACCTTGAATGCCAACATATACTAAGACATACTGAAGCAGAGCATGATCCCCTCCCTTCGGGGGCTGGGCCAAACACACCGCCAAGACGACCGCTGCATTGCTAAAGATGGATTGGCCAAGCATGTCTCCAGACCAAAACCCTATTGAGCATCTGTGGGGTATCCTCAAAAAAAGGTGGAGGAACGCAAGGTCTCTAACATCCACCTGCTCTGTGATGTAGTCATGGAGGAGTGGAAGAGGATCCCAGTAGCAACCTGCTCTGGCCAACTGGATTAAGGCATTGCTGGAAAATAATGGTGGCTACACAAAATATAGACCTTGTGCCAAATTTAGATATTTTCACTTAAGGGTGGCCAGGTAACCACTGCCACTTTTGTTTCCAATGGTTTAGACATTAATTGCTGTGTTAAGTTATTTTGAGGAGACAGCAACTTTACACTGTTATACAATAAATAACAATCAAGTTCAAGTTCAAGAAGCTTTATTGTGGTTACATCCTATACCGCTGTTGCAACAGTGTAACGAAACGTTTCTCCAGGACCATGATGCTACATATATAACAGTCACACAAAACAGAACAACAAAGAGCTACGTACAACACAAAGTGCAATATGTGCAGCCATACTATTATTAGACATATAAAACAAACAGTACCTAGAATACGCAACAGGACAGATACATAAAATATAGAACAAAGCGCTGATGGTTGTGCAACATATGGTGATGTACTAAATAATGATAGCATCATTTAAGTTAAAATAGCAACATTATTTAGCACAGTAAAGTGGCTAGTGTAAACAGTAGCAGCCTTGAATAGTGATACAGTAGATGACGTTATGA
Organism: Liobagrus marginatus; assembly: GCA_028566295.1. NCBI lineage: Eukaryota > Metazoa > Chordata > Actinopteri > Siluriformes > Amblycipitidae > Liobagrus > Liobagrus marginatus. The sequence goes on along the minus strand of JAOUQX010000019.1, from coordinate 6,773,399 downwards.
AACTTATGAAACAGTGTAAAAGTGACTGTGCATGAGTAATGTCCGAGTTTGAGTGGGAGTGGTTCAGTTCTTTGTGTTGAGAAGCCTGATGGTTTGTGGATAAAAACTGTTGGACAGTCTGGTTGTAGCAGCCCGAAAGCTTCGGTACCTTTTTCCAGAAGGCAGGACGGTGAAGAGTGTGTGTGAGGGGTGTGCGTGGTCGGCCACAATGCTAGTGGCTTTTATTATGCAGCATGAGCTATAAATGTCCGTAAAAGAGGCGAGAGAAACCCAGATGACTCTCCCACCTGTCTTCATTATTCGCTGTAGGGACTTGCGGCCCAATACGATGCAGTTCCCAAACCAGACAGTGATGCAGCTGCTCTCGATGATCCCTCTGTAGAACGTGGTCAGAAGGGGGGGAGGGAGATGTGCTTTCCTCAGCCTGCGTAGGAAGTAAAGACGCTGCTGGGCTTTCTTACTGATGGAGCAGATGTTGAGCGACCAAGTGAGGTTCTCTGCCAGGTGAACACAGAGGAACTTGGTGCTCTTAACGATGTCCAGGGGAGAGTGTGCTAAGCTGAAGTCAACAACCATCCCTTTGGTTTTGTTTAAGTTCAGAGACAGGTTGTTGGCTCCACACCAGGAAGTTAGCTTGCTTATATGTATTTAAGAAATTGCCAATACAAGACAGTTAAAAGGCACAAATGTATACTTACACACACATCTATAATAAAGTAAAAATTGTTACAAAAAATATCAACTAAATGTATGGATTGTCTATAAATACTTCTCTGTATTATTTCAGCAAACTTAAGGGTTTAAGATAGCCATTTAGTTAAAGGTTTTAAACTAGCATTTACTATTTATTTACATTAAGTATTTGGGAATAAAAAATGTTACTTTCAAAAATATATATTAAAAAAAATGCTCTGCATGATTACAAAAAGAAAATGAGTTGGCCAAGGTAGCCTGGTATTTCAGTATAGCTCGGGTAAAAAAGCCAGGCACTTTTCCAGTTGTCCTAAACGCTACAGTTGTTCCATTTGTATGCTAACCGCGAGACAACCAAAATGAGGTCGCGTGTGAGTGACGTCACCTAGTACAAACAAAGTTTGTCAAAGGCTTTGGAAATGAAAACGCAAAGGCCACCGCAATTGCATTTCCGTTTTGGCAGCCTACATGTGCGACGCAGAGAAAGTGAAAATTCAAGCGTGATAATTAACACCGCTATTTAAATATGACCGCCTCGTGACTCAAAACACATAGGAAATGGACTTTGGGATTCCATTTTAATTTTGTCAGTCCCGTGAAGGCGGAAACGGAAACGCAAACGGACTTTGCGATTCCATTTTAATTTTGTCCGCACTGGCGCGTTTGTGAACGCGGAAACGGAAATGTAAATATACTTTGCGATTTCATTTTAGTTTTGTCCGTCCTGGCGCGTCTGTGAAAGCGGAAACTCAAATGCATGATTTGCAATTTCGTTTGGATTATGTCACTATTTGTGCTTGTACATTTAGAAGACGCAAACGCAAATGGAGTTTGCAATTCAGTTTGAAAATTGTCCCCGATTTCCTTCCATATTACTATATGAAGGGAAGATTAATCGATTCACGGAACTGCGTATGCGCCCCGCCCCTGTTTTAGTGAACACTAGCGGCAAAATGGCAGACGAACACCCAACCTGTAGCAGACCTTCTTAGGTAAGGTTTATAATGCTTACATTCTTACGAGTGATCCATTACTAATAAGATGAACTAATTGTACATACAGAGAATATAGTGGTCATTATGCTAATAGCAGCTGATATTTCTAGGGAACAGTGAGGGTAAGGTGCTGTTAGGACACGAGGTTATTAGCTTGCAGGGATATTCTGACCCCCGGGGCATTTTTTCCGGGCCTTCCAGAAGCCTAGTGTGAAGTAAACATCTGTATAGTAAACTTAGTTCAGTCTTACAACGAGCCCTACATTTCTGAAGTGACGCGCATTTGTTCTATGCAGCTGCAGGCGCATCCCAGAGTACGAGTTACGTGACGCCAGGCGAGTTGCGCGGGCTGCCAATGTAATAGCCCTGCTCTACAGACTGCAGTGTAAACTCTTGCCCTGACATCACCTACCCTCATTTTACCCTAGAAATCTCAGCTACTATTAACATAATGCCAGCTACTTCTATAGTCTCTGTGTGTAAAATTAGTTCATCTTATTAGTAATGGATAGTTATTCATTAAGAATTGAGCATATCGAGAATATCCGTAAGAATGCAAGACTTGTAAACCTTACCGAAGGTGTGTTACAGGGGTGGTGTTCATCTGCAATTTTGCCGTTAGTGTTTTCTAAAACCGAGTCGGGGCGCATACGCATTTCCTGGAATCGGTTAATCTTCCCGTCATATAGCAATACCTGCGAGCCAGATTACATTTTTGACAGCGGTTTCGCACACCTTCGCTTCGTGTTAGTACTTTGCGCTACGTGCTGGTAAACGAGTTGTCGTAAAAACTTAGAATTATAAACCTTACCTGAGAATTCGCAGGTGTGCTGTAACTTAGGTGTTCATCTGTGATTTTGCTGCTAGTGTTTTCCCGCCCTGTATAAGTGCATTCACTGTCATACCACATAACACAGTGTTATACATGGACACCCAACAGTGTGTCTGAATCTTCCAGTTGATAGTTAAGGGCTTTGCTCAGGGGCCCAGCAAATAAAAAGCTAAAACTGAAACATGGTTTGAAGCTGAACGCCTTCCCGTTTTTGAAAAGATACGTTTAGATGTCATTATGATATAAAGTAAAGAAATGCATTTTTATAGAAAACAAAAAGTTAACCGTGGCTGTACAGAACTAGCGTTCTGTAGTCGCTCTATGATCGAGCGAAGTAATTTCATCGGAAATAGTGTGTGATGATTGAATGATGCACGTGTAACGTGTAAATGCTTCACCTAATACATGTCATCTCACAACTGACCCACAATTTATATATTGAACTACTTGTTAAAAGTCAAATATTACAACCCCAATGCAATGCAACCCGAGAATTAGGAAATGCTCGGTTATGTTTTTACCAATTGATGCCGTCCAACCAAGACTATTTTTGGTCGGGGACACGACGTTGCCGGTGGACCGATGTTTGCTGATTAGTAAGTAGCACAATGCATTAAATCATGCTAATACCGGTCAGCATTTTCAGTTGATATCCACAACAAGCCTCAGAATAGAATCTGTGGCAATAGTTGTGTGATCAAAGGTTGACAGGCAGAAGGCTGGTTTGAGTTTTACAAACTACTGATCTCTTTGGATTTTACACATGCTCTAGTGTAAACATAATGGTAAAGTTGGAAACCTAAAAAATAATTAAAAAAAAAAAAAAAAAAGCTGAACCAGACAAGAAACACCCGTTTCATCTGATAGAAGATTGTGATAAAGACATTACAGAGTGGATGCTTACCAACTTCCTGCCACTAAACTCTGACAAAACTAGTGTGCTAGTACTCAGACCGCAAGTGGCTATAAATAAACTCGTAGACTACAAATTAATCCTTGACTATCCCACCAAGTGCAGCAGTAAAAGATCTCAGAGTGATTATTGACTCTAGTCTCATTTGAAGCCCATGTAGATAATATCACCAGGATAGCTTATTTTCATCTTAGAAACATTGCTAAAATAATAAATATAATGTCCCAACATGACATATTAGTTCGTGTTTATTTCCTCCAGGTTGGATTACTGTAACGCTTTACTATCAGGATGCTCAGGTAGAACAATACGCAAACTCCAGTTAGTCCAGAATGCAGCTGCTAGAGTTCTTATTAAAACCATAAGGTGTGAACACATCACTCCTACCTTATGCGCATTACGTTGGCTCCCAGTTATATACCGGATTGACTATAAAATACTGCTACTAACGTACAAAGCGCTGAATGGTCTCGCGGCGCAGTACCTATGCCAACTTCTAGTGCGTTATGATCCTCCACTCCTGCTGCCATGTTAAGACGCAGGTTATTTAGTCGTACCGCAGGTGATAAAAGCCACAGCAGGGTACAGAGCTTTCTCTTATAAAGCCCAGCAGTTATGGAACAGTCTCCCAATTACTGTTCGGGACTCAGACACAGTCTCAATGTTAGTCCAGTTAAAAAAAAAATTTCAGTCAAGCTTATAAGAGCTAGTTCTTTTGAAATTAAATAAACAGACCAAGGGACTGAGCTACTTGCATAGTCCTTTCCTGCAGCGTGTAAGTAATGTACATTATAATTACCTGCTTAAAGGAGCATATCTAATACCTCACTTTCTGTCTTTGCCGAGTTATACCTGCTACAACTGAGCTGCCCCGTCAGTCTCGGTCCATCGTGACACATGCAATGTCCTTCCTTTGGCTGGAGGTGATCACCGATGACTGATGGATGTTGTACAAGGACGGGTCAAGACTAAACATATGTTCATATGTTTACATTTACACTGCATATCACCTGTAACTAGACATTCTGGTGTCCCCCACATGAGGATGGCTCCCCTGAGTCTGGTTCCTCTCAAGGTTTCTTCCTAACATTACATTAGGGAGTTTTTCCTTGCTGTCATCACCAATGTTCCCTCTAATTTTTCATGTGTCTGGGCATACACACAAGCTTCCTGAGCACACTGAGGACCACTGTGAGCAACATCAGATGTGCACGCTGTTTCGTCATCATAAGGGGTTAGCATTAGCGTTACCTGCACGGCGTGTATAGGCAGGGCACATAAGCAAGCACTGCCAATGCTATGATTGCCTGCGTAGCATCAGTGAACCTTATCGTATCATTGGCTGGACACCTGCCACTCACCGAGTTGCAATGCAAAATTGTACAGAAAACAATATTATTGGTCAAATTAATTATATTATATCTAATATTAGATATTATTTAATACGTTTATATTGAATTTTATTTTATGCGCTGCATATATTTTCTTGTGCGCTGAGAATGTGCGAGCAGTGCGCAATTGCGCAAGCTAGAGGGAACATTGGTCGTCACCCAAGGCTTGCTCATTGGGATATGTCACACATTCACATTTTTCATTTTCTTTTTACTGTTTATCTTCCGTAAAGCTGCTTTGGGACAATGTTTATTGTTAAAAGCACTTTATAAATAAAATTGAATTGAATTGAAAGTGTTCTTTATCAAAATACACACCATTTGACTGATCGGCATCAAACTCAGGACACATACCCTATTCAACCAGGCTTTCCCTGGATGAGTTTGAGATGAGGTCCCATCTGGAACATCTCAGGAATAGTGCATTTGCTAACTTAGCAAGGAGTGTTTAACCCATGACCTTCTTGGTCAAGATAAAGACTCTGCCACTGTGTGCCACCTAAATAAGATTTAATATAAGAAATATTTACTTAAAAACATGTGTCCCAGGTAATTCTGCTAGTAGCCACATAGAATCTTCTCTGGTGCATTAGTCTCAAACTGTCTTTTGCAAGCACTAACACCTTAACCAAGATCCAGGTGTTCATGGTTAAGCAGACAGACAAGCATAAGACCACTGTGTGCAATGCACTGCCTGGAGTAATGTGAAGCACGCCACGTTCCCTTTAAAGGCAGCATGGCAATTCCATGAAATAGTACGTGTAACAAGCTCAAATAGGTCAGGTTTCCCCATATACCATACCTTCTGTACTATGAGTTTTTTGCACAAACATTTTACTTTAATTTGCAGCTAGATGACAGTTCTAAATTAACCATTGCATACTAAAATGTTCTACTTTTTAGAAAGCTGTCTATTGGTTTCTGCATTAGGCCATTTAGTCTAAATGTGTTCACAGATAGACATTGGTACTAGAAATGTAAATCTTGCACATTAGAATTTTAATCAATACATGCAATGTAATAAGCTTCCGTTAACCCTAAAACTACCTACAATTGGGGAGAAAAACCCCGCAGAAATAAACCTTATCTATGCTGGCACGTCCTGGAATGCCAAGTAAAAACAACATTTTATACGCACGCACAATACACGAGTGCAACTGTTAAAAACGAATGCACAATTTCACTCGACTAAACGACACATTGTGATGGCAGGACTTTTGAATACAGGCCAAATTCTAAAGAAAGAGCAAAGAAAGTGGATTTGTTTATAACCGCTAGAAAATTCTGTAAATTGGAATTACAAACCGAATTATCTTCCTTGTTTTTGCAAATAAACTAAGGTAAGACATCAAACTACACACTTCTGAGGACTTAAAGAGGAATTCTCTATCGTGAGGAGTTGGAGCTGGAACGTGAGCGATGGCGTCTACGGCCTGGAGATCTGGAACGAGAGCGTCTTCTTACTGGGGAACGGCGGCGTGGAGATCGAGACCTACAATTAGTTGGAAATGTGTTTTAAAAAGTTTACACCTTATAGGAATAAAACAGTTTTAGTTTTAAACAAGACAGTTATAGATCTTGTTTCCAATACAGTGGAACCTCGGTATAAGAACGCCCTGGAATACGTAAAATTCAGTTTACAAATTGCAGCTCGTCAAAAAAATGTGCTTCTGTTTACGGAAAAAATTTCAGTAT
>JAOUQX010000019.1:6662282-6676437 GCA_028566295.1 Liobagrus marginatus | reverse complement strand
TGGGATATGTTACTGTTAGTGGGTGGGATATATTACTGTTAGTGGGTGGGATATATTACTGTTAATAGGTGGGATATGTCACTGTTAAAAGTGAACAAAGTTTTTGTTAGAAGCAGGAAAATTGGCCAAGCTTTGAACTAGTTAGACAAGGGCCAAATTGTGATATCTAAACGACTGGGTCAGAGCATGCCTCGACAGGTATCGGCTGTTTTGGCAGCAGAAGGGGTCCACAATAGTAGAAACACAATATTAGGAAGGTGGTTGTAATGTTATGTTTGATCGGTGTATATTTAATTTTAAGCAGTATTTTTACATTTAACAGTACTTTTAAACTCTAACATACTCATAATATCTCAGCCCGTCGTTGCCTGTTTGCTGTCTTTTAACAAAGGGCTTATTGGAAATAAGTCTTGCTATTTTCATGTTGTAAGACAAAATGAATCACCTGCAGAAAAGGGCATGAAGGCATCTTTTTTAACAAAACATCCCTGTTCATCAAGGAAGTTTTCTGGGTCGAAGGTGTGCGGGCTCTTCCACTGACTTTCATCCCTCAGTACAGACATCAGTAAAGGGTAAACCGTTGTGCCCTTCAAGAGACGTAGATGTTTCAATAAATAAAGCATTCGTTTTAAGCCACATTACAAGCTGAAGTGAATTTAATATCAACATCATACCTTCTTAATAAAGTAGCCATTAAAGTTCACATCACAACTGGTGGTGTGAGGGAGACTCATGGGGACTATACTGGCCAGTCTCTGGATTTCATGAATCACTGCATCTGTGTAAGGCAAGTTCTTCCTGTCCTCCACCACTGGCTGACGACCTCCAATCACTCTGCCAATCTCCTCTTGGACGTGATCTTCATGTGTAAACATGGTGTTACATTCATGAATAATAGACTATATATTTACAAAAACAAAAAAAATAACTTACTTACATTTTTTTTTGTAAGTGCACTTACCCTGAATGTGAGGGTACTTGGCCATTAGCAGCATACCCCAGCGCAATGTTGTGCTAGTCGTATCAGTACCAGCAACAAAAAGATTTGTCACTGTGGTGATAAGATTCTTGTCATTGAAACGAGAGTTTTTCTGCCCTGATTGCTAGGAAACCAGAAAGTACAACGCTAACGTTAGAATGAATCATTTAGTCAGCGATTAGACTTGACATGCATTAGAACTGCTGTTCAAAAAACATTCTATCGAGCAAACACCAAATGCAAGCAGGTATATATTGTGATATATATATAGTCATATATATATTGTGATGTATTGGCTAGCACAGAGTAAGGTAGTATGTACTTTTAAGTATGAAGGACAGATTACGGGGTTGGCCACAAGGGGGTGTGTTAGTTTGGTTAGTCAGTTAGTTTTGGGTTGGCGTTCAGTGAGACAAAACCTGTTTTCAGTGTTGTTAATAAACAGCGTAATTAGTAAGAAATACTACTGCCTTTTTTCGTCATTGAGGATCTAACTATATATATATATATATATATAGAGAGAGAGAGAGAGAGAGAGAGAGAGAGAGAGAGAGAGAGAGATAGAGAGAGAGAGAGAGAGAGAGAGAGATAGCGTGTGTTTCGAGTTTGATTGTTGGGGCCTCATACCTGGACGCACTTAGGGCACCTAAATCATTAAGTCCGTCCCGTCTGTGTATGTGTGTGTGCTAGAGAAGCCTGAGCAGAATGAAGGTGTATATGTCCACCCATCCATCCATTGATTCATTATCTAGTGTTTATCCTGTTCAGGGTTGTGCGGATGCTGAAGTTTATCCCAGCTAACTTAGTGTGTGAGTTAGGGCGGGGTACATCCTGTACAATCAGCAGTTAATCACAGGACTAACACTTAGAGACAGACAACCATTCACACTCACATTCCCTCCTATGGACAATTTAGAGTAACCAATTCACCTATGCCCAATCACATGTTTGGAGGCGGGAGGAAACCGGAATACCCAGGGAAAGTGTGCTAAGGTTTAAGTTATAAGTTAAATATAAAAACAGCTTAACCAGGCGCATTTCATCCTGTCTTCCTTACCTCATCACTTTGTTTCCGGAGGAGAAAGGAGTCGACAAACCCTCTGCGTTCCCCTGGATTTAGTGTCTCCTGAAGTCCACTCACCAGCTCACATATCTGTACCGTGTTTTTCTCTCTATTCGTGTTAAGTGTTTGTTTGTTTTTTATGAATGGTCCTATCCAGGGAAGTATGTTGTAGATCTATAAAATAATACGATAGTTTAAGTTATGCAAATATGATCATAAACACTACTCAGTCATTTATGTGAATGGTTCGATCTTCTTAGAGCAATGCGCGGTACCAGTACCGAAACTATACTTAAACAGACTTAAATGATGACATCAACACATCCACTAGAGTATTACATTTTAGAAAAGACTTTTCCCTTCAGATGTGCAAGAAACTCTATTCATCACTTACTCGCATAGAAGCCGAGCCTCCAATCCTGACATTTTCATTTGCCCTGTCGACCATTTCTTTGAATTGAGGATCACTGTACTCAAATCTGTTTCCATACACAATGGATGAGATGATGTTGGACACGGCATAGTTTACTGGTTGAGTTGTGTCAAATGATTTTCCTTTGGAGGAAGAAAAAAAAAAAATGGAGCGTTACAAAAACGATGAAGGAATTATACGAGGAGAATGAATCTGAATATTATGTATGATTGTGTCATCTAGGTACCTCCAAAACTCTCAAATACTTCTTTTAGATATTGGATTTCCTCAATGATTTTCTCCTCGCTGCCCTTCTTGCCCATTCCGAAGTCTCGCAGGTTGGATAAAGCAAAACGTCTCATCTCTTTCCAGTTCTCCCCGTTAGAAAACAAAATTCCTTTAGAACAACAAAAAACATTTTCAATCTTTATTCGGTCATGACCTCGTTACCTCACTTTATACACATTTAAAAGAGTCAATCTGTTTTGCTCTAGAATAAGTAGATGCCTACAATAGAATGCATAGCAAATAATGTTTAGATGGTATACTCATACACTTCATCTATTTTATATATATATATATATATATTACATAATAGCATAAATATGTAGCATGTCAATATAATGTAAAGATTCTTTACCATGGTCTTCAGCAAACTTAAATGTTTGGTTGATTTCTCGTTCTCCAAACTCATCGGCGTAGTTAACAAGTGCCTGCTTCACTGTTTTGTACCCTGCTAGGACAATAATTTTCTTGCTACCAAAGTACACTCTGAACACAGATCCATATGTCTTGGCCAGCTGGAAGAAAGAGTCGGACATTTATTATTCAAATACAGGTCATGGATTCTTTATTACATCTCTCTCTCTCTTTTGTTTTCCATCAGAATGATGTGACGTGAATACAATACATGGAACAAAGTATGTGCACCCCTCACCATCCCAGTGAGTGTTCCAACAAACACTGTTGCAGCATGACACTACCCATGCGTAATATTCCTTTAGTGACCACACTGACTCTTACCTCAGAAAGTGATTCATGGGGCCTGTCCAAGTCCACCTGAAGTAGGTTTCCCAGAAAAGGCAGCGGTTTGGGTCCAGGAGGTTCATTCGCTTTTTCCTCAAAGCTAAATCTTAATAAATAGAAATAAATAACTACCAGGATCACAACGACACCAAGCAATATGGTTGTCCCAGTCGCCTGCAGTAAAAGATTTTCTAACACGGCCATTCTGCTGTGTAAACGTTTTAAGAGCTGTCTTGCTGACTCGTGTTTGCAATGCTTTTGTATTCCAAAGGCAAACACACACGCATATATATATACACAAGGTACTCAAGGGCAAAGGCGCTTGCTCACTAGTGGTTACATAATCTACAAACATTACACCTTCACATTAATAATTAAACCAAATTATGTATTACACTCTTTATTGCAGAGACCCTGAATCTTATCAGCACAGACTACAGTTTCAGAGTAGGTGAAGGGAGAGAATAAAATGTATTTGTACTTGCCAAGATTATTTTGTATTTATTTTTCACTTGTTTGGCGTGCAACAGATTATAATCCATTCATTCATTCATTATCTAGCGCTTCTCCTGCTAAGGGTCGTGGGGATGATGGAGTCTATCCCAGATAACTTAAGAGTGTGAGGTGGGGTACATCCTGAACAATCAGCAGTTAATCACAGGACTAACACGTCGAGACAGACAACTATTCACATACACATTCACTCCTATGGACTATTTAGAGCAGCCGATTCATCTATGCCCAATCACACGTGTTTGGAGGCGGGAGGAAACCGGAGTACCCAGGGGAAAACCTGCACAAGCATGGCGAGAACATGCAAACTCTACACAAAAAGATTCTGGGGTTGAGGGAAACGAACCCATGACCTTCTTGCTGTGATGCAGGCATACTAACCCCTTTGCCACCCCACAGGTAATAAAGGTGTTAATACAGATGTTATAAATGTAACAGTTTTTTAAAAATGATTTTCATCAGCTTCCTAACAAATCACTTTCCACCATAAAACATATTAGTACAGTTCATAGTGTGACGGCTTGTTCAATCGTATTGGTCTTTTTTTCTTTACACTCTGTGTGAATGTGAGCCAGCGTTCGTATCAGAGCGGTCAGTAAACAGTGGTTTACCCTTTATCCTTATTTTGTTGGCAGTCGTCACTCAGCGACTTTGTAAATAGTGTCATTCATTTAATATTGGGGGCATCCAAGTTATTTGACATATTTGAACACAACAGTTACATTCCCATCTAATTAGGAACTTTTAAAATGATGTCACTTCTCATAGTGCATCCTGAAGCTATTTATTGTCTGGGTATGTGACTCGTGTACCACGAGAGGAAATAGCTTCAAGCTGCACAATGAGAAAAAGGCACGACCGCGTCCATTTTGGAAACATTGGGTCCGGTCCTTCATGGGTGTTACTTCGACACACAGAAAGTACCAAGTAACTCCTTCATAATCTCTAAATTAACAAGTTATATTCTTGTAACCTGCTAGCTAACAGGATGGAATGAAGATGTAAGATGGTATAAGAAGGAAATCGTTTAGATCTACAACAAAAAAGCTATATTATTTTGTCAATATATTTAATGCAGCGTCTTTTCAACTTTTCTGCTGCTAGCACTCATCGCCATTATGCTAACCCAGAGCTGTAACTCTTGACCCACCACATCCCCATATTTCTTGGATTAAAAAAAAAAGAAAACGAACGTTTTATTGCTTTTTATAAACCATCATTTTACTTCTATAAACTCATATGCAACGATATGAGCTGTTCTCTTGTGCAATGTTTCATTTTAATGACCCGACAGAAGATTGGCAGTAGGGAATATGTGAACGTTTTTAAAGCACCACACAAGTCAGTGGAATTCAGTACGATCCAATTGTTCACTAATAGCTAATCACGGAATCACATGACTCGGACCTAGAAAGTGTTTATTACAGGTTTCTTTCGGCTGTAAGCTGACTAAACACAATGATTTTCCTAAAAATCCTCCAAACAAAAATCAATAATTTACCCTAGGCACATGGCACACAAATTAATAGTGGGTCAAAAGCATTGTTTATTCGTCTTTTTTTTTTTTTTTACTTATTCGTGTGTAGTTCCACAGTCATTTATTTATGTATGTAAACTCTGCCACAATTTGAACTGGCTTTGTAATTTTAGTGCCATTTTTATGACGTTACTGTTTTCACAACCTGTGAGGAGATTTCTAGTAGGGAATATGTGAAAGCTGTTAAGGCACTGCACGAAACCTGCCATTCAAATACAGGCTTTAAAGCACTCGCGTCACGTGATCATTCAGGTCTGGAGTAAAGGCAAACACCTCACCTTTATGCACAGTAGAAACCACATGACTCTGACCCAGAGAGATGCCTGACTATAAGTCAATGTTTAAAAAAAAACAAAAAACTTCCATCCTCTTTTCGACTTCTATAATCATAAAATAAACTTAACATTAAACGTTTATCTTAATACATGATGCACTATATGATTGTAGTCTACTTATTTCGAGATGGATAATAAATAGCGTGCGCAGACAAATACATTTTTACAAATTATAATTCAATTCATAACAGATGATTTATTAGCACTTTGTCATTTTATATGACATCCAGCTAGAGATATCAAGAGAGATGCACGACAATATCCGTTTCCGTCCCATTCTTTCTTCAAGTAAATTTAATAAAAATATAAATAAAGAAAGCAAAGAGCCGTGAATACATATTAGTCAAGATTAATTCAATGGTACAGTACATAGGATCTATGTAAGGTTATTCCCACTGTATTCAATATTATGATGATCATAAAAAGTTCTCAACATGTCCTCAAAAGGCAGGAAGGTCAACAATCATCTCAAAGGTGAAAAAGCTATTATACTGTGCAAATTTACACACATAAAAGTAACAAATAAAAACATATAAAAAAATAAAACAAAACATATTCTGTACACAAATAGATCCTTAAACCGCACAAGTGTGGTTGAGGATACGCACAGTAGTGTGACACCATCAGCTCGGTCAAACGCAACTTATGAATATGACATACGATTTACTTACTGATACCGCAGAACGAATCAGAATATTAGTCAGTATATTAGGAATGTAGCAGTCGTAACTGAGGATACAAAACAGCTGTTAGTTATCGATATGCCAGAGCCATATTTCATTAGCCCTTTTTTGAAGATATTTGCATGGTTTGCAAAATGGACTGGATTGATCAGAAATGCAGAGGAACTGTCAAATAAATCATAGAACATTTGCAAATGAAGTACATGCATTAAACACAGTAGTGTTACTTTTCCTAAGGACTCAGTAGCCAATTGATGACTAGGTACCACTCTTTACACACCATACAAAAAAATAAAAAAATAAACCTTACACATACCGAGTCCATTTCACAATGGAACTAGTTTGCAACCTGGACAGTCATAACACAAATGGTGTTTTACTAATAATTTGATAGGAAATGAACAGTTTTTAAATTGCAACCAAAGCAGCAGTCATATTAACTGTAGTCGTGTCAAATATTTATTAAAATATTCTAGCATATTTTCGGGTCCGGTCACTACTACATTTTATGGCCAAGTGCATGAATATCTGACCAGAACACCTATATGTGGTTCTCGCCCAAATTGTTGCTGCAAATCTAAAAGAACACAACTGTCTGAAATATCATCATATGATGTAGCATTTAGCCCAAACATGTTGAAGCATGACAATGCAACTGTGCACAAAGTGAGGTTCATGAAGGCATGGTTTGCTAAGGATGGAGAGGAAGAAGTTGTGTCGGGTTAAATGTCAGATGCCCAACGTCAGTCTTTCAAACAACTCTAAAGAAGAAAAGCCTTGGGTGGGCTGATCGGGCTTATACGCAAGTGTATTTGGCCGTATAGAGTATGCGCTATATTCTTATGAAACACAAAATATGACCGTAATAATATAATAATCCATTAAGAAGTGTTTGCAGTACCGTTCTTTTTTTTTCCTATGCAAGCCTTGGAGGTTAAAATATTTTAAATATGAGTAACTACGTCTTTGGAGGAAGATTTCCAGTGCAAATATTGTTTATATAAAGTAATGTTTTAGAAACACAAACGAAAAATGTCTATGTAAGAATAGCTTCAAATACAGCTCAAATGATTTTTCAGGAAAAAAAAAAACGTTTATGGTATTGCAATCTTCTTTCAGGAATTTTGTTAGTGATAAATGCTGTGGCGTTGCTTGTAGGTTTACTTTGATTGTATAAGGTGAGATTTTTGCAAGAAAGCTTGAAAATACATACATACGGTCAACCAGGAGTCATGGGTTTTCTTTTGCTGCAATATCACTAAATGCAGCGGATGAAAACAAAGAAGTAAACCAAACAATTCCTACATCTCAAGCAGCTATATACTTCTGTAGACCTTACAACATGTAATCCATACCATCTTAGTCAATCATGGTTTAAAAGAAGCCTCCACCTACAAAAACTCGTGTAAAGACTCAACATTTTAAGGATGTACTGAAGATGTACCTGGTGTGGGCAAAAGAAAAAAAATCTCTTCGCCCAAACATTCTTCTTGCAATGACTGCCACACAGAAACAAGCACTAAACGTACTGTTCAAGATCTGTGATTAGTGAATTACATTACCGGTGCAGTACAGTGGTAGACATCGGTGTCTTGGTGTCAGATCAGAACATGTGCCGAGAAGTCTCTCAGCCAAAGTTGCATCACATAGAAACAATGAATACTACAGCAGTCTTCATCTCTCTTTCTCTCAGTCTGATTTTAACTTGCTTTCTGAACAATGCTGGAACTGAGCAAAGCTCAGGAAAACTTGCTCCAGTGAGATTTGGCTCACACAATAATCCTCAATGCTGTATTTCTCCTTAGCTGCCTCAAGGGTCCCAAAAACCTGCCAAAGCCCACAGGAGATACAGTTAGGACACATTTGTACTAGACAAGGTGCTAAATAACAACCAACAGTGGGTTATTTTTTCAGCACCTACATGTATAAAGATCAGAGATCATAATGTTATAATAATGTACCTGAGCCCAGGTTAATGTTTTGTCAGTCAAGTGATAATGCACCATTCCTTGGTGCTCGTCCTTCAATAAGCTCCCTGTAAAAATTAACCAGCATTAATACACGCTTTATAATGTATGCCAATTAGTCCAATTAGAATCAGTTCAGTTCAATGCCTCAATTTGCACTATTGTCTGTATTTGATCTTTCATAAACTTTTAGCCCAATGGGACCGTGTTAGACATTTTGTAATGTTGTTTAAAAATCAGTAGAGAAATTATATTTCCAGTTTTCTATATCAACTCTAGTATACAAAATTGTGTCCAACATCAACTAAAACGTAAATAAAATGTCAGCCTAAAGGCAGCAATTTACTTTACATACTGTAGTTTGAAATGTTTGGATGGTTTATGGTAATGATAGATCATGTGTTTAGGGTAATGAAATCAGTGATGTGTTTTTCTTTTTGTCCCTGTATATAGCACTTTTTTTAAATGTCTACAACCCGGATGGATGGATGGATGGATGGCGAGTGACTGAGTGGAGTGAGTGGAGTGTGTGAGCGAGTGATTTCAGACACCAACCAGGGAAGGTGCTCTCAATGAAGTCTTTAAAGAGCTGCAGGCCCATCTCCTCTAAATCAGCCCCCATGTGGATTTTGGCCAGAAGTGTATATCCACTGCCAAATTTGCTCTTTAGATGCTGCGGGCTGCCCAGACACTTGAACTGCCCATTGACCATCACAGCCAGTCTAGTGCATAAAGCCTCACACTCCTCCATACTGCGTGAAAACACGCACACAGAAACAAATGGAGATAAATGAACAGGAGCATTCATATTGTATCTTTGAGATCTATTAAGTCTGTATGCTGAGCCGAAAGCAAATATGTTTCTTTCTAAATATTATGCCAATTTATTTACTTACTGTGTGACTATTGAATATGCATACCCCCCCCCCACCCCCACACACACACAAAGTAAAAATGTTCTACTGTATAAAAAACATGTCTCTAAGGCCCTCTAGTGGCCAGCTGCAGTACAATTAAAAACACTTTCCGATTACTGTGGTAAGAATGGTACAAAAACACAAACTTCTATTGAAATTTTTTAGGAAGTGTGTATGAGCCTTTCTATACACACATACGCCAACATGCACTAGACATGTGGGACTTTTCACAGCTTTTTCATAAATTGCTCATAGAAAATTTTTCCCTATACAGTAAAGACATTTGGGTACGACATGATATAATTCTGGTTTTATTCTATGACAGTTACACATTCTCGTGTGTGTGTGTTGTTCTGTTCCTTCATGTTGTTCCAGACAGACTGGATGGTGATGAGATCAGATCTCTGTGTAAAGCACTGGCTGCTGTCAGATTACTCGTGCAGACAAACATATCAATGGCTTTATTACAATTCAATGCAAAATCAATGTTTGTAAATGTAAACTGCTATTTCCTACTGACGCCACAATAACAGATCGAAATAACTGACTTAAAACCATCTCTTAGCTGCTGAAAAAATTAGTGTTCTAATTATTTTGGCCACCACTGAATTTCCCAACACATTTTTGATACATTTTACATACTCAATGTGCTGAAGGCAAAAAATATTCTGTGCACACTGAAAAACTCACCTGTGTGAGGTGATGATAATAGCTTTGCCAGATTCTCTGGTACGGGTGACTGCATCCCAGAGCAAGCGTCTGGCCACAGGATCCATGCCAGTGGACGGCTCATCGAGGAAGATCACAGGCGGCCCGCCGATCAGAGCTATACCGGCACTCAGCTTTCTTTTGTTTCCCCCACTGTACGACATAAACCATGCACAACGATCTCATAAGCTATTTCATAAAGCAGTGCATATTTTATATTGTATTGAACCACCGCTCTGCTCTTTCTGATAAAATACTTTCCATGCAATGAAATGCAATTTCTAGTTTCTGTCTTTCAAATTTCACTATTATCTTCACAGATACTTTGTGGATTATTTCCACAATAACACAATAATTATCCTTTGCTCTGGAATAAAATACGCCTCTTCTTTTTCCTCAAATTTTTCTTCCGTGTCCTTCATGTCTTTACCTGTAACTGCGGACCAGTTTGTCAGCATGTGGCTCCAGGAGCAAAGAGCGGAGCACATTTTCCACACATGCAAATACATATTTCTCTGGGATTCCCCGGAGCCTTGCATACATGCTGAGAGTCTCACGACCAGTCATATGTTCCAGTACAGCGTCAAACTGAGGGCAGTAGCCAATTCGCTGCTGTACCTGCATGTCACACATGGCGGAAGAGCAATAAAAATAAACAATAAAGCAGCATCCTTTGGACATTTGGACTAATTAAGAATGTCGTCTTTAAAAATGAAAAATGTTTTATCCGAATGAGTTAACGATTAAAAATGTCTGACCTTCTTCACGTCACGAAGGATACTGTAGCCATCAATGAAAGCATCGCCGGCAGTCACAGTCTCATCGCCAGTCAGCATTTTGAATGTAGTTGTCTTTCCAGCTCCGTTAAAGCCAAGTAGGCCGAAGCATTCACCCTTTCCAACAGCCAGGGACAATCGGTCAACTGCCAGCAGAGACTGACCGCCTGGATATACCTATAGAAAAAGACCTTACTGTATGTAAAAGAGAACTAAAGAAACTTAAATTTTGAAACTATGTATATTAAGCAAGAGGGTGTTAGCCAGCTAGCGATGAATTTTTGGTATGTAGATATTATGGTTGTATGTATACACAGTATTTCACAAAAGTCACACCCCTCACATTTTTGTAAATATTTTATTATCTCTTTTCATGTGACAACACTGAAGAAATGACACTTTGCTACAATATAAAGTAGTGAGTGTACAGTTGGTATAACAGTTTTAATTTGCTGTCCCCTCAATATAACTCAACACACAGCCATTAATGTCTAAATTGCTGACAATAAAAGTGAGAACACCCCTAAGTGAAAATGTCCAAATTGCGCCCAATTAGTGTCATGTGACTCGTTAGTGTTACAAAGTCTCAAGTGTGAATGGGAGAAGGTGTGTTAAATTTGGTGTTATCGCTCTCGTTCTCTCATATTGGTGACTGGAAGTTCAACACGGCACCTCATGGCAAAGAACTTTCTGAGGATCTGAAAAAATGAATTGTTGCTCTACATAAAGATGGCGTAGGATATAATGAGATTGCCAAGACCCTGAAACTGAGCTGCAGCACGGTGGCCAACACCATACAGCGGTTTAACAGGACCGTTTCCACCCAGAACAGGCCTCGCCATGGTCCACCAAAGAAGTTTAGTGCACGTGCTCAGCGTTTTATCCAGAGGTTGTCTTTGGGACATGGACGTATGAGTGCTGCCAGCATTGCTGAAGAGGTTGAAGGGTTGGTGGTCATCCTGTCAGTGCTCAGACCATACGCCGCATACTGCATCTAATTTGTCTGCATGGACGTCGTCCCAGAAGGAAGTCTTTTCTGAAACGATGCACAAGAAAGCCCAAACAGTTTGCTGAAGACAAGCAGACTGAGGACATGGATTACTGGAACCATGTCCTGTGGTCTGATAGAAGAAGAGAAACGTATTTGGTTCAGATGGTGTCGAGCGTGTGTGGCGGAAACAAGTTCTGTTACATACTGCATGAGCCACTCCTTTGGAGACCGGGACAAACACACCTCCAAAACGACCACTGCCTTGTTAAAGAAGCTGAGGGTAAAGGCGATGGACTGTACAAGCATGTCTCCAGACCTAAACCCTATTGAACATCTGTGGGGCATCCTCAAACGGAAGATGTCCGTTTGTGATGTCATTATGAAGGAGTGGAAGAGGATTTCAATGAATTTTGGTTAAAGAGGATGGATATGAGAGGAGAACAGGATTATTATTTTATTTCTTGTTGTTTACACCTATAGGTGCTTAATATTATAAAGCATAAAACCTTTTGTATTAGACCGTCCAAACTTCTTTTTTTTTTGTGTAGGCAGGAAACAAATAAAAAAGTTTTTTAAAAATGTAAATGCTTATTTTGTTCATTCGTACAGTAGAAATGACCTAAGCTAATGTTTTATTGAGAGTGCTAGCAGAGAGGACTTTCTAAAACCTGTTCTTTGACCCAAACATTTTAGTCGAGTCTCCTCAATAAACCTATTTCCATAAAGGCCCTGTGATAGCTCTAATATTGTTTTCCAGGACTATGGATCCTACAGTGATGCACATACTACTACATAAGGAGTGCAGTTTAAAGTGTACCTTAGTTAGTTCTTGCAGAATGAGAGGACTGCCCACCATAGACTCAACCACAGGCTGGCATTCAAAAACCCTCTTTCTCTCATCGGCCACATCTCTATCCTCTGGTTGAAGGGCTTCTGCTCCGACCTGTATGCCCTGGACACAGAAATGCATGCACATGTATATTTGTCCCAATAAATTCTGCATATTTAAGCTCAGTATATTTCTAAGATACATTATATCTAAGTGTATCTGCAATTTTTGTCTTTACACTGGAACACTACATGTTGACTACATAACAAGTGCTACTTCCTTCTTTTTGCTTACACACCTTCTTGCATCTCTTGCAGAGGTTTAAGAATGTGTTGATGCACTGAAGTTCGATTAAGAATAGAAGAATAAGGAAAACCACACCCTGGAGGGACATGGCCACCAAGTAGGAGCCCACTCCAGGTCTATTCATAGAGTAGTAGTTCAGCTCATAGGTGATGTCTGTAGAAAACCATAAAAATCAACAGCAATAACTCCTCATTGATGAAAGAATTAAGAATTTAGAAATAATTCATATTATCTTCTGGATATTGACCATGCTTATTTACAGACAAAAATGATTCCGGCATGAACTTTATATACATTTCTGTGTACATTTATAAAACAAGGATGCCACTAACAAATGATTGCATTTCCAGACAACGTACAAATGAGTCGATATACTTTTTAAATCATGTCTGAAAACCGAAAACACAACACATCGAACCTGAAGTTAGTTGAGCGATAACAGCAGAAGACCAGATCATGGCAGCCAAAACCACGAATATAAGGTTAGCATGGGCATAGACTCATCCAATCTGACCGTTGAAAATTAGAAAAACAAAAGAATCGCTTGGCTATATTTCTAGTTTTCAACTGTCCAACTGAGTGTGTAACAATGATACCTTTAGATATTAATTGATTGAGAGGAGTGGAACATGAAGTGTGACCTTTCATACAGCATTCTGTGTAACCTCTGGGGCTCAGTAGTTCCTGAATTACCCATCTGGCACAAACAACCTTACTCGATTCCCTGACTGAACCCGTTGTCGTGTGTTTTCATGATTCCTTTGCATTGTGCTGCTGCCACATGATGCCTGCATGAATGCGCTTTCTAATGAGGTGTGAGTGTATGTAATAATTAACTGAGAGTAAATTCAGATACTAATTGCAAATGGTACTAAATAAATGTCCCTGTTCAGAATAAATGGATTTTGAACATGAATAATTGAAAGAAAAATAGCAATATACTTAAGACATATAGCTTAGACATATCTGATGGTCACTTGTAGTGGTACCCCGCTTATCGAGTTTAATCCGGTCGAAATACGAAAAGGTCAAAGAGCGAATGTAATTATCCCATTGGAAATAATGAAAACCCAATTAAGCCGTCCGCAATCTCCACCGATACCCATTTATTAA
>JAOUQX010000019.1:6638968-6651388 GCA_028566295.1 Liobagrus marginatus | reverse complement strand
TATACAGCATTGCCGAGCACACGGTAGGCTTTTTAACATGTTTTTGGCGACTTCTTCACCCGGTCATTTTCTGTACCTAACATTTTCTGTATAAGACGACCCCCCCTATTTTGGTATTATAATTTAGTTGTAGAAAGTCGTCTTATACGCCGGAAAATACCAAAAGTAGACGCCAAGCAAAGTGTAAAAACATCTCAGCAACGATCAAGTGAAACCGGAGGCACATAAGATAAATTGAAAATGTTGATGCAAAGAATCTGAATACTAATATGCACATGTGATATTTCCATTTTCATACATTTGAAATTATTTCTAGAATTCTGTTTTAACTTGGTCATTATGGCGTACTGAGTGTAGGTTAACTAGAAAAACTGCCTCACTGCAAGAAGGTCATGGGTTCGATTACCACTCAGGGTGTTTCCGTGTGGAGTTTGCATGTTCTCCCCGTGCTTGCGTTGGTTTTCCCCGGTTAGTCCGGTTTCCTCCCGCCTCCAAACACATGTGATTAGACATAGGTGAATTGGCTACTCTAAATTGTCCATAGTTGTCTGTCTATAAATGCAGATTTATAATCCCTGCGATTAACTGCCGATTTTACAGGATGTACCCCGTCTCACACCCTAAGATAGCTGGGATAGGCTGCAGTGACCCTGAACAGGATAAACGCTAGACAATGAATGAATGTAGTACCAGGCTGATCTATAAAAAAGAGAAGGTGGTCTGAATAGTTTCTAAATGCACTGTGCACATTAGTATCTGATGTCTAAAATATCCTCATTAGTTCCTCTGTCGTGGTCCAGTGTTAAGGTAATCAGATGGATAGTTCACACCTGGGAATACTATTTGTGCCATACAATGTTTAGTTAAGATCCACCAAAGTGTTTTGTAGCTCATCATTTTCACAGTATTAGTTAATATACAGTATACTCAATTTATACAAACCTGCACAGGCTGAATGCAGCATGACCAGCTAAAAATGTATATGCATGAAATAAAATATAAAAGTAAAGCTGCTAAATAATCACCGACACATAGTACAGATAAGGAATTACCCCAAAGGTAAAAAGTAAAGTTATTTTACCGTAGACTAACAACACAGCCCATTCTACTTTTGCCTCGCTATCACAAAAATTTTGCAACTATATTATTTTTTGACATGCCAATCTATTTTTTGTTGCATTTCATGTTGCAGAAAATAAACAAAAGAAGTTTCTGTGATCCTATGGGGAAAAAAAATTCAGTTCTTAACAGTCATGACTTTCTCTTCAAGACAAATAAATTGCAACTAAAAATGGCCAAAAAACTATTATAAAAGCACGCAGACACCTGGTTTCCTTCGTATTTACAAAAAGGTGATTAGTTTTAAGGCTGCCTGTCCTTTGGAATGAGCTACACTTTTCTGACCACATAGATTAAAAAACATGCCAGCGGTAATAACTTCATATCTTTCCGAGAACAGAGTTGTTTAGGGAACTTGCAAGGAAAAAAAGTTAATACAAATGGCCAATAGTCAAAGAATAACCATAAATAGATTTGCATTTTCTGAGGCTTAAAGGGGGAAGAAATTTACCTGAGCATAGAAAAGCAGATGCTCTCTGACCGTTAGATTATCAAAAAGCACATCGTGTTGTGGACAAAGGCCTAGACTGCGGCGGATCAGTGCCATATCTTGGCATATATCGTAGCCATTGATGTAAGCTCGGCCTTTGCTGGGAGGAAACAAGCCTACAATAAAAGAAGAAATAATGCCCTAAATGAGAGCGAAGCAAGATCGAATAAGATCAGAATGACTGGAAGTAGTTGGAAGAATTTAGACCACTGACCGCTACCACAGTATCCAGTGATTTAAATCACAATTAAGCAGCTCACCAGTCAGCATGGACAGCGTAGTGGTCTTCCCAGCTCCGTTGTGTCCTAGCAGCACCGTAATATGGCCTTCGAACATACTCAAGGTGAGATCCTTCACAGCTTCTTTGGTTTTATTGCCCGTTTTGAAAACCTGTAGATGATACACTAAAATAAATAAAATTACATCCTACAAAGGTCATAGTAACTGTGTTTACAGACAGGACGGCATCTGCCATGTAAATATCACACATTAAGTACTTGTCCATTTCTACCTTGGCCAGGTGCTTGATTTTGACCCCCGCTACTAATCCAATCGGTTCTTCTTCAATGAACTCGCTCTTCAGCGCTTTTTCTGCATCCTCTTCTTCCTCCTTCTCCTTCAACACGGCAACTCGAGGGCTGTTGCACCAGTATGAGGGCTGCAGTATTGTAGTAAATGTTACACATTATTTAAAAAAAAACATATACAGCTCTAAACAGCTTTAATAATAAAAAAAAAAAACTTTTGTTTTGATTCCTTTATGCCTATGAGCAGGGGTCATCAACATGGTGCCCGCGAGCACCAGGTCGCCCGCAAAGACCAGATGAGTCGCCCACGGGCCAGTTTTAACAATATCCCACCATAGCACCACTTACCAGTGATCTGCATCTATATTTTTCGTTGCTATTCTTTTTTAAATCAGGCTTACATTAAAGTAAATTTGAAAATATAATGACTTATAAAGATTTATAGAAATAAAGTGTTGCATATTGCTATTTATCTGTTTCCTAGCTTGTTTATCCTAGAATTGCTGATAATTATTGTGAGAAATCATTAACATGATCGGTGTCTTCACATATATGAATAACATTAATTATTAATATTAACATAATTAAAGGTAAATTGAGCAAATTTGTTATTTCAGACGTGAAAACCAAACTGGTAGCTCTTCGCATTAATCGCTACCCAAGAAGTGGTTCTCAGTTTCAAAAAGGTTGGAGACCCCTGGTCTATGAATGTTGGACTAGGCACCCCTAAAAATATCTCAAGCTTAAGTGCTGCGATATTAACTATATTTAAAGGTATTATAGATTTTATAGGTTTTTAAATTTCTATTTATTATGTTTTACAATTACAACAAATCGACTCTTGTTAGATATTAGGCAATTGGGGGGATTATGGCTTTAAATCTGTGTAGTAAATAACTGAGACTGTTATATTGGAGATGTTATTTTCTCTTTTATACTAGATCAGGCCTGGCCAACCCACGGCTCCCGAGCCGCATGTGGCTCTTTGCCTGGTTTCATGCGGCTCTTAAGTTCATATCGAAGTTTGTGTTTGTGTGTTGTTTTTTTTTATGTGCATGTTCGCTTCGCTTGATTTCAATACGGTATTTATCAAAAACGCATGTGCGTGAGATGAAAATACCGCAAAGTTTCCCAGTAGGGGCAAGATCATTTGAGTAAACAATTTGTGTCAAGTTCGCTCTCAAAATAGCATGGAAAAAATGCACAGCAAAACGAAAATATGAAGATGAACACAGGACGTTTATAACAGAGTGGGAGAGTTTATATTTTTTGTTGAACGTAATGAAAAGCCATTCTGCTTTATATGTCAGGCATTATTAGTGCATTTCAATGCTTCAAATCTTCAGCGCCACTACCGCTTACTCCATGCTAACATCGACCAGGAATTTACAAAAGGGACTGAACTTCGAAAGCACAAAGAAGAAGAAGAAGTGAAACGATATTGTAAATGATTATATTTTTGTTTGTGGATTTGGTTGAACTGAGAGTTTTTGTGTGTGTGACAGTGCACACAATGTTCATTGTTGAAAATGACTGCCCTGTGGTCTTAGTACTGTAGGAGCCAATTTCTGTCATTATCATGTTGGTGTGTGACATTTACAATAAATCTGGCTGAGCAGAGGTCTGTGTGTGTGTGAGAGAGGAATGGATGGGGTGATGTTCATGTGTGCCCATGTGTATGATGTGACTCTTTGCGGTAACACAGTAAAAAATGTGGCTCTTAGTCTCTGACTGGTTGGCCACCCCTGTACTAGATAGAAGTGATTATCCGTTACATAAAAATACTCTAACGTCTTTCTTCTCGGTCATTCTTTGAATCATTAACTACTATTTTTGTTTATTAGTACGGTATTATGTCCTATGGTATCACACACATAATAGCACCAGACAGTTGTCTCATAATAGCTTAAAGAACAGATGTGTATCGAAATAGATAAGATATAATCATCCCTTATCTTAAAATGATTGAATTTTCAGCCATTTTGAAAAGATTACAGCCAAGTTTGTTTCACGTATTGAAAAATTCATGGCGTGACAGATAAGCTGTGCGTATGTTACAAAATCATGCTGATTGAAAGCGTCCGTACATGCAACACCAGTTTGGAATAGATGGCGTCTCGTGTAAATAGTGAAGCAGAATATTTCAATTGATGATCTCAGAATTGAGATGACAAAAAAAAAAGTGTGCATAAGTGCAGAGCCACTGAAGCCAACAAGATTCCAAAAATGCTAACATTTTAGCCGCTGGCGTCGTTCAGTCGAGGAGCTCACACACATATTCTGGACTTAAGACTTAAGAGTCAATAATCTAAATAAATCATGTTTCCCAAACAAAAACAAGAATTTTCAGCACTTTAAATTGGCTACATGATCATTTAAAAATAAAAAGCAGTAAGATATCAGAACTTGATCAATGCATACCAGCAAGAAAAAGTACCATGGCCTTGGCACACCATACTCTCCGGGGAAGACGGCCTCGATGTACCAAGCCACCAGACCATAGAGTGTAGCATCTAGCAGCAAGAGCCCAAGAACCTGAGCTAGCGAGAAGTCATCGTCCACAGTCACAGGCTCAAACAGATTACTCCACTGGATCCCCACGCCTGATTAGAATAGGAAGTATAGAAATACACATTTGTGCTAGTCTGGTTGATAGATTAACTATATTAGAGAGCAGGGGATTAAATCAATACTAAATTCTTGGAGACAATTAATATTTAGAATTGATTTTAAATTTCATATCATAGTTTATATTTAGCATTTATATTTGAATTCATCCTTTATTTATACGGATATATCAATTCATCTTACCTTTGCCTTCAAACATGCCGATAAGTTGGGAACCCATTGCCATGGCCACATTAGAGATAAGACAGGCAGACACTTTCTGAGTGTGCGATAGCAGGTCATAACGGGGCCACAGGAAGAGGTATGGCAGGTAGCTAAAGAAGTAGAGGAATCCGCTTGCTGCTGCTGCAACATTAGCTGTGAAAGTCACAGGGAATGAGAGAGTGATAATTACAGAAATATTAGTTATATTATATAACCACACACACACACATATATATATATATATATATATAAACTCTAATATATAGTTATATATTATTAACTCTGGTGCAAGGCCAAGCACAAAAAGTTTTCACACTCCACAATGTGCCATTCTGAGTTAGAACAGACTAAACTGAAACATCAGATATTAACTATGTCCCATTTGCAGCCTATTTTCTGGCTGTGGGGGGGAAAAGGAACGTGGCATTTATAAAAACTAGACATGTATGTAAAAATACCATTAAAATAATAGCTTTAAATGAATCCATACATCAGTTTTTATATATTCTAAAAAAGTCGATGCAGAAATTCGATGCAAACTGAAATCCGTGCTCATCGTCGGGTTTAAATTCATTCTTAAATGCAAGTTCAATAGTTTGATCTACAAAGTATATTGCAAAAATATTATCCAATTTGCTCATTGTTGGCCATAGAGTCATACTATACTGGGAAATTTAATTCAGAAATAAAGCAAAATGTATACAATGTATGACATAACGGTTATTTAGAGTGGAACATGCCAAAACTGATTTCTAATAAATCACCACACGGTCTTCTATTCTTAAAATAGAGGCTTACAAAGGACTGAATTTCAAAACATGATGCTTGTTTTTACAAGGTGATCTTTGAATGCATTTAGCATCCAATATATTCACTTCTTTTAACATTTCACCCGTTATATTAAATAATAATTCAGTTCAGATTTTATCAGGCACGCGCACAAACAAGCATTTACTCCAAATTCCGTTTACATTTGCTGTTTTTTTTTTTTATTATATTTGAATTTGCTACATTTGCTATTTGATTAACTGGGTGCTGGTTTTTGTGCTCATGAAGTCATATTAGGAAAGATATTTGCACACCGGTCCACATATTTTATTTTAAAAAACAAAAGTCTGAAAAAGTTACCTCTGGAAAAAAAGGAGCTGATCATGAAGCAGAAGCTGATAGTAGCCATGGCAAATACAAGAAGGAAGACGAAGACTAGTGTAGGGTCACTATGGGTCAGCACTGCTCCGTTTGGACTCACCTTTTTGACAAAATCACAATAAGAAATGCTTTAGAAACAAGATCATACAAAGATTATCCAAATCCAGTGGTTGCCGCGTTGATTTATCATAATTCCATGGTAACTATCTTATAAGAGGAACTAAACTGTGCCATTTGTTATAATCGCATAAAAATTAAAACTGGATAACTCTCACTAGAAAAGTTAACCACAATAAAACGTTTGAGCTCAGACAGCAGGATGAATCTAGTAAAGGGAAGAAAAACTCACTTGGACACACAAGAGCAAAGTTACGAAGAAAATGGAGATACAAAGGAAAATAAAGAACATAAGGAACCAGGCACTCCAGTGCAGCCAGTTGCTCAGACCCATCATTCTCATGTATTCCTGAAAAATACAAAACAAAACCGACATTATACAAACATTTTAATTACTCTTAACTTCAATTCAATTCAATTTAATTTATAAAGCACTTTTAACAATACACATTGTCCCAAAGCAGCTTTACAGAATATAAACAGTAAGAAGAAAAAGAAAAACATGAATGTGTGAAATGCATCCCAATGAGCAAGACTTGAGGTGATGATGGCAAGGAAAAACCCTAACCCCTAATGTAATTATAGGAAGAAACCTTGAGAGGAACCAGACTCAGGGGGAACCCATCCTCATGTGGGGGACAGCAGAACAAATGAACGTCATAGCCACCTATTCCTTAAAAGCACCTTAAGTTTTCTTTCCTTCTCCTGTACTATGGCTCGGACGATGTTAAGGGATGTGTAGGTGAAGCTAAGCACCAACAGCAGAGGCAGCTGGTTCTGAATGGCCAGGATAAAGACATCGTAGATAAAAGCTGGGTACGGGAAGCGTGACAGAACAACGCGTGTCTGTTTGAGAAGGCCGTTCGCCGCCGTCCTGTTGTAGGCCTTCATGATGGCACGGTCAACAGCATGCTGGATCATCAGGAAGCCCTCGCGGTAATAACCTTTTTAAATACACAAGCAATAGTGTAAATAATAAATAAATAGTCTATATCTACTACAGCAATAAGAAAAGCCTTCCGTTTACACTGTCCATGATTTGTTCTTGGATGCATTACCATGAAGAAGCATACTCAATATTTGCACACGTATAGCCGAGTCCCTGTCCAACAGGTTTCCATGTTTCATGACCAAACAGTAAAATGTTTAAAAGCATTGAAGGTTGAAGAATCCTAAAAATTATTGCCTGTAACTTTAAAAGGCATGTATTAACCAAGTTGTTTTTCATGTGGTACGATTGTCATTTGTTGCAATTACGTTCATATTTTCAGCACCACCAAGCTGCCAGTCCTGGGCCCCTGAGCAAGGCCCTCAACTCAACGCAAATTAACTAATTAAACCTTGAATTAACAAATTAAATCTCAACTGCTCAGGTAGATAAAACTAAGTCGCTCTGGTTACGGTTATGGTAAAGTGTAAATGAAATGTAAATATTTTATTTCTGAAGTTAGGTGGTGGATGAACTTCCCTCTAAATATGTGAAAAACTAAACTTCAAATAACAGATGAACACCCACATCTTCCTGATAGACTGGCACTTTTTTAAAATGCGTTTGTAGATTTTGCATAACTTTATTTGCCAAATGATGCAAATGTTGGACATTTAGTGTGGTCAGGTCATTTTTAATGCGGATTTAAAAACCACACCGCAAACACGCAGTACAAATTTGCATTAAATCCTCAAAATTGTAGTTCATTTGCCATTTCGAGATTCTCCAGCATTAGAACATCGGCACGTTTTGAATCACGTTACCAAATTAAACAAACAAAAACCACAACCGCAAAGTGTTCTTCCGTCATAAAGTAAAAGAGTAAAGGTCAATAACAAGTTGAAGCCCTGTGCTTCTGAAGCTCTTACTTCCAAGAGTTATGATGCAATTAAGAACACAACATGGTTTTTTAAGTGAGCTCTTACTTATCACCTCAAGTACTGTGGACATTTCAGTATGTGGCTTGTTTGTTCCGGGTCAGTAGAACAAGAGCAAGCAAAAGCAACCCTTACCGTTTGCTGTGGTGGCTCGAACTGACCTCATACTAAATCCTCCCTTATCAAAATGTACTCCAATGAACACAGCATTATGTTCATAATACCGACCTGGAGTTCCACCTTGAGAATCATGCTGCTCGCGAGGTCCAGGAAGCTGAACGAGGGGGAACAGTCTGAGAGTGTGCCAGTCAAGGTCATTGTTTGGATTCAGCTCAGCTTTTTCCTTGGGAGGAGCATTTCGGGGGCTATAGGTAAAGCGTAAGTGATATTTGACCTTCAAGAGAGAAGAAGGATAAGGAAACAAGACAGAGGAGAAGAAAAAGGAGCATGAAATTAAAGAAAACCGTTACTGCCTGAATTAAGGGGGGGGGGGGGGTTAAAATAATTCAAGCAATAAAACAAACGTTAAATCCTTAATGCTTTATTCACTGGTATGAATGTTTAAAACGTCATAATTACACTCGGAAATCAGTCATCTACCGTTCCGCTATTCAATGCTGCTACTGTTTACACTAGTCACTTTACTGTGATAAACAATTCTGCTAGTTTAACTTAAATGCTGCTATCATTATTTAGTACATTGCCACATGTTGCACAACCGTCGGCGCTATGTTCTCTGTTGTATGTATCGGTCCCGTAGCGTATTGCATGTACTGTTTGTTCTGCACTCTGCACTTGGTGTTGTACGTAGCTCTTTGTTGTCCTGTTGTGTGTTATGTGACTGTGTGTTGTTCTGTTTTGTGTGACTCTGTGTTATATGTAGCATCATGGTACTGGAGAACCGTTGTTTCGTTCCATTGTGTATTGCAACAGCTGTATATGATGGAACGACAATTAAATGGTTTTTTTTTTTTTTTATCAGTTTAGCAGAGAGCAAGGTTTTGGTTTTAAGCATTCATCTAAACATTACCTGAAGTGGAAGCGGTTCATCATCGTGAGTAAAGGAGTGGTCAAACACCACTGCTGCCAGGATCTTTGCTGAATCTTTGTCCGTCTTCACAAACTCCTCAAAATGTCTCTCAGTCTCGAACCCACGCACTGGAGAAAGAAAGCGTAAATAACTATTGCGCAACACTTTAATGCTGCATTATATTAAAATGCCTTTCATTATTTAGACTCTGAGGATACTTTGTTTAATTTCAACGCATTAATAGCTATAACATTATATACCAACATAAAATATCGGGTGATATTAAATCACAATAAAAACACCCTTTTTTAAATTTAAACTGCAGTATGGCAAATGCTGTAAATGCAAGCGGTCTTGATTTAGCACTAATGTTTATGAACTAATGTGGTAATACCTCATCATATAAATTGATATTTGACTAGCATTTAATTTAAAACTCATGTCCCCAGAATAGATTACTTTCATCTTAGAAATAATGTTAAAATAAGAAATATAATGTCACCACATAATGCTGACGTAGTGCCGGTAGTTCATGCATGTATTACCCCCAGGTTGGATTACTGTAATGCCTTAGTGTCTTAGATGCTCTGGTAGGACCGTACGCAAGCTCTAGTTAGTCCAAAATTCAGCCACTAGAGTTCTAACTAGAACCAGATGGTGTGAACAAATCAGGTTATTGCCGGAGTCCCTTCCTGCACTGTGCTTATAGCGTACATTGTATGCACTCATTACATGATCATACCGAATACCGCTCACATTCTGTCTCTCTGCCAAGTTCTACATGCTGCTCCAAGCGCCCAGTGTTCCTGTCCTTGTCTCAGACCTTCCTGATCCAGTGCCCTTACTCTGTTTAGAGGTGATCATTGCTACTGATGATGGACGGTTGTGCAAGGACGGGCGGCGACGGTGCTGTGCTCAGCGTCCCCATCAGTGAACACTATAACTATGTAATAAACATTTTAGTGCTGAACCCGTAACCAAACCTAGACCTCTGCTAATTTCTGGACTGCTCAAAAGCTCCTGGTCAGAACTCCGGATAAAACCTATTTATTTATACTGGACATATAAACCTTTTTAAACTGGATATCATCTATAACCCCATACTCTGCACACTGAGTCTGGTTCCTCTCAAGGTTCACATAAGATAAAGAACAAATAAGAATAAGTAAGAAATTCTTATTTCTTCTTTATTTTCCGTGAAGCTGCTTTGGGACAATGTCCATTGTTAAAAGCGCTATAGAAATCAATTTGATTTGATTTGAATTGAATTGGCTTGATTTCTGTCTACACTGTAACTTCCACATTTCTGTACAAATTTCCCCTTTAACTAAGCAAATAGGTTTCTATCTGAGCCTTTGATAATTCCCAAGGGTACAAATTTTTGTGGAAAATATATGTGCTCATGGCAATGCTCAGTATATTATTGGGACAAGTTAAAGAATAGACAAATCAATGTTTAAATTCATGTGATGTGGCAAGGTACAAATCTGTGTTACTAATCCAACGAACAGACAATTTGTGCCTAAAATTTTTTTAAGCATTCAATAAGTTCTCCAAGCACTGTATGAACTCCATGAATCTTATCATGCATACTGGGGTTTCTTAAAGTATAAGATAGGCAATTTATACAGTTTACCCAACACTTAATGTGTGGGAAGTGGTAGTTCAGTGGTTACGATGTTGTACTGCTGATCCAAAGACCGGGGTTCAATTCCCACCACTGCCAATCTATCACTGCTGGGCCCCTGAGCAAGGCCCTTAACCCTCATCTGCTTGGTTGTAAGTCGCGCTAGATAAGAGCGTCTGCTAGAGGCTGTAAATGTAAAGATTCTGTGGCATTAGGAATTTTGAACCTTGCTGTACTATCATGCTTTGTTCCCATATATTAACAGTTTATCCTGTGCCATCCTTACATATTAAACAGCAATATGAGGATATACATTAATAACACGAATATTGTAACTCCAGGCTTTAACTGGAGAGAGTAAAAGTGAGTGTGATTGTGTACACGAGAGACAACGAAATTAAGGGCAAAGCCTAAAACTGCTGTTTTCATAGTTACAGCTCTTAGCCAACAGCCAGAAAAAAAAATGAGGACAGACAGGTTCCACAGTCTGAACACATCTGTGTAAAAAAAAAAAAAAAAGACACTAGCTTCATTACACCCGCCTTTCAAATGTACACAAATGATAGTCAGCTACTGCACATGCACAATGGAAAAGAACTGAACGCTCGATCCTAAACATTCTAAACCCAAGATCAGCTACAAGCTAAGCCAGCTTTGCACCACCCCTTCAACAAAGCTATGAAACACAATCCATGGGCTTCCTGTACAGCTTGTTTTCACCCAAGCAATCAGCACCATCACATGATCCACTCAAATTAAAACTGGACTGAACTGCAATATCAGGAAAATAAGCGCTTATTACCTTCCTCTTTTCTAAAAAAAAAAAAAAAAAAAAAAGAAGAGACAAAAAAGTCTTATTTCTAAGTGGCTGGAAATGATCTTGCATTATTTGCTACATGCAAGTCTGACTCACCGAACGTCCAGGTTCAATCATTTTCTTACAGTAATTTAACACAATAACATTCAAATATAAAATTTATATTACATATAGAGCATCATGAGCATGGACAAAGCAGGACGGCTGTAAAGCTAATATGTAATTAAAATCATAGATACACTGCCCGTCCAAAGTCTCACACACACTAATATTTCATATTTTCACTGCCTTTAGCTTGAATACGGCATGCAATCGCCGTGGCATCATTTCGATAAGATGTAATGTCACAACATTTATTCCCATCCAGAGTCGCATCAATTTTTCTCCAAGATCTTGTATTGAGGATGGCAAAGTCTTCTACAGCACATGCCACAGATCCTCTATGGGGTTATGGTCTGGACTCCATGTGTGAAAATGATGTCTCATGCTCCCTGAACCACTCGTTCACAATTTGAGCCCGATGAATCCTGGCATTGTCATCTTGGATTATGGCTGTGTTAATGTTCTGTTAATAATTAATCTCACAAGCCTGCAACTATACAACAGCTACTGGAATCTTTTGTGCATTTCCTGCTATGCCATGAGGGTTTGGGGCAAATAACGCTATATATACATATATCTATATATACTGTATATACACATACACACATATATACTGTATATATATATATATATATATATACACACACACACACACACACACACACACGATAGATAGATAGATAGATAGATAGATAGATAGATAGATAGATAGAGAGATAGATAGATAGATAGATAGATAGATAG
>JAOUQX010000019.1:6609690-6627124 GCA_028566295.1 Liobagrus marginatus | reverse complement strand
TCATAAGCTGGGATATGCGGAATAAAAACATTTCACTGCGTGTATGTGTATGTGATAAATACGATCTGAATTTGAATATGAATAGGGAAAGGAGGGAGAAGAGACTGGGGAAAAGGGTTAGCTGATAACGTTACTGATACAGCAACTCACATAACCCTGATGGAACTCGGGATAGGGTTAGTCGACGAGAAGTTGGCCGACTTAAGTAAGAGGAAGTGATGAAAAGAAATCATCATAAATTAAACATGCTGTAATGTATTCCATACACACTGTACACCGGAACTAGGAATATACAGCACTGAGCTCATAGATTATCTAAGGCTTATCCTTATAACTATTATTATTATTGTTGTATTATTATTCTATGTAGTACACTCTGAAACAAACCCAGGACATGTTTGATTTAATCTCTCATTGCTGAGGTCGTTGGGTTCTTGAACAGGAACATTTTTTATCTCAACATGCTTGAGAAAACACATGCAAATACAAAAAAACAAATGAAGATAAAATCATCAGGTGCTGATGACAACACACGTGATTCACGTCATCACAACGCAAACAAATTCAGACCCAACAAACATTTTAAAGGGACCCTGTGGAGAAAATGTAGGTAGAGAGTAGGCTAGGTGATAGCAAATAATTGTTTAAAAATGTTTACAGGTATAACGTATTATGGTGATATTAGGAGTGGCACTAGAGTATGACAGAAGGAAAGGCTAGTAGCTAGGAACCGCTAAAAAACAACGGTGCCGTCAATAAGACCTGTCCTACATAGGGGACAGTTAGTTTACTGTCTATGTGTTGACTAACACATAATTAAAATACTATTGCTACACATAATCATAGAAGCACTTAACATTTATTTGACTAATAAACCTAGGACATAAGAAAACATAATAACTAACCTAACTAGCAAAAAGCATACAAAATTGAGTGAAAAGAGAGTAGAGAGGTACTTACACATTGTTCAAGTGATAAAATCACAAAGTGAATGAAAATCACGCTGATGATAAAAAAAAAAAAATCAGACGTGAACTAGACGAAGTCAGGACCCGATTTAACTCTGAATAAGGAAATGGCCAGATAATATACAGAGTTAAAAAAAAAAAATCAGCTTAGCAAAGTTGGGTTTTAAGGGGAACCAGATAATGACAGACAGGAAAGGACCATATATGGTAGTGATGGATCCCAGCCCTAAGGGAAAGGCAGAGTCCGCAGAATGGAGGTCAGGGTGACATTTTGGACTTAAGGGGAACTTAGACGTAATGGGCTATAAGGGGGCTACTGGTTTTAAGGGGAATTCAACACCGGGTGACTAATGGACTCACGGGTTCTAAGGGACTTTCCACCCAAGGGAGGAATAGCAAACTAAGCAAAATTAGGGTATTTAAGAAGGGACTTTGTCAACGTGTCAGAATTTGATTTGGATTTTTTTCTGTTGGGGTGAAACGAGACGGAGCGTTAACCAATACGTTGAATCTGTATTTTCCTTTGGAGAGCTCTAAATGAATTGAAGTACAATAAATCTACTTTGCTTTTTCCTCAAGACGGCTCAACGCGTGTTATTTCTTCAGGCATTTTGTGCCTCAATTTGATTCTGTTTAGTGTAAGTCAGAAGTAAGTTTGATAAGTGATTGGAGTCAAGTTAGATGATAACCCCCCAGGCGTGATATGCCGGTCCAGATTTGAGTTTGGTGCCGACAACCCCAACAAGCGTCTCGGAGAGTAACTCCAGCTAGCATAAGCATGAAAATAACGTTTCACAGTTCATTATGTACTTCATCAGATTATGTAGGCTAATAATATCCAAAAGACAAAGAATCATACATGTTCAAATAAATAAAAACTCACCTTTCAGCTCAGACATCACCACTGACCGATATCTTCAATTCAATTCTATTTTCAATTGAATTTCATTTATAAAGTGCTTTTAACAATACACATTGTCCCAAAGCAGCTTTATAGAAAATGAAGAATAAACAAAATTATGGAATGTGTGAAATGTATCCCAATGAGGTGATGATGGCAAGAATAAACTCCCTAATGAAATGCTAGGAAGAAACCTTGAGAGGAACCGGACTCAAGGGGAACCCTGTCTTCATGTGAGGGACAGCAGAACGTGTAGTTACAGGTGATATGCAGTTTGTAAGTTGGGATATGCGGAATAAAAAACATTTCACTGCATGTACGTATGTGTACGTGATAAATACGATCTGAACTTGAATTTAGATATGAACATATGTGCAGCATTGACCCCACCTCCATCAGTCAGCAAAGATCACCTCCAGCAACAGCCAGAGGAAGGGCATTGGCACGTGTCAGGATGGACGGGGAGACAACCAGGGACACTGGCAGCTTGCTTGCAGATATCTGTGTTATGCCACTGAGCAATAATCAGGTCCCGGTTGATTTGGTCATTTATTGGGAAAACATTTCCGTTGTGGTCAGTTCTAGTTGGAGCGCATTTCCGTATTTGTTTGCGTTGTGCGGATTTGCAGCACGCGTTGTCAAACAATATTTGCCGGTGTTATCTGAAGTTGCAGTGTGTTGAGATCTCTCGGCCATCGTACAAACCTTTCATACAGCGAAAGGGTGAGAACGCACTGCATACCTTCACTTAACACATTATTTCCTTAATATTCTTAACATCCCCCCCCCCACAGGTTTCCAACACCATAAATCTATATGTAAGAAAATTCTATACATTTTGTGTTAGATCATTTATTAACAATGACATGTAGGGAACATTGGTATAAATAGTGTAGCTCACAATTTGGTAATAAAATCAAAGTCATGGTCACTTTACAGTTCCAGGCACTTGGTCTAAGCATGAGACCAGGTTCTGGTATGTGGGGAGTGTTCACATGTTCTAGCTGTGATGCCGGGTGGGTTTTCTCACCACTTATACTGGTATCTTTTACCTCCCTAAAACATGGGTAGGAGATTTGCCTACAATAGTGTACATTGAATTGGTCTTGAGGATGTATCCGTGCCTTGCATGACCGAGGCCAGGATAAAGCATTTTCATTACAGGTCAATAAATCTAATGTATTAGCAGTTTTACCACCTTATTAGTAGTAACTGTACATTAGTTTGTGTTAAAACACGTGGTATACACAAATACTTAAGAAGCACCCACATCATTTATAGGTTAAACTGTAAAAATAATAAATAATGCACATTTCTGTTTTTTGTTTTTTTTTGAATCCTAATAAAAACACAAAAGGCCCATCGCTATTAACATTTCTTTAATTCAAGTGTTTAAATAGGAGTATAAATATATAAATCTGTAATTGGTATTTACATAGCTAAATACAATAGAGATCACAGGTTGGTATTCACATCCAGCTTGTAGCGGTCAATACTCTGCAGTGCATAGGCACACTAAAGGCCAATCCAATGAAGTACTCCCCCAGAGAATTAGGGGAATAAGAGGTAGATTTGCTCCGACCCCCTTTTTCGAGCAGCAGAAAAACCGCATACTAACGGACACTCACTTTCCCTATTTGTACTAAAGCAAAAATAAATAAAAAACCCGTCAATAATAACTTGCCAACATGGCTTGTATTATGAATGAACAGCTTAAGAGTGTTACTAAAGCTGTAGCTAAATGAACAAATATACAGCTGGGGTCTTTGTAGAGCATGAGTGGGCAGTTGCATTTCAGGAGAGAGAGAGAGACAGAGAGGGAAAGTGAGCGAGAGAGAGAGAGAGAGAGAGAGAGAGAGAGACAGAGAGGGGCCGACAGAGAAAATGAGAGACAGAGAGGGAAAGTGAGCGAGAGAGAGAGAGAGAGGGAAAGTGAGCGAGAGAGAGAGAGAGACAGAGAGAAAATGAGAGACAGAGAGGGAAAGAGAGAGAGAAAGAGAAATAGAAAGAAAGAGAGAGAGACCTATAGATGCCTGTCTGCTGATCTTTGTGCATTCCAAGCACGTGGCAAATTCCTTCCACACTCTTTTTCCTCCATGACATTGCTTAACTCTGGGTAGCTTTGTATTCCCCTTTTATTTGTATGTTCAATCTCACCGTGTCCCTCTGTAGAAAATGTAGGCCAAGTGAGTGGAATAGATTTTTGCCATTTAAACTTGAACACCGTGAAAAAAATCACCATGTCATATTCTCTGTCTGACCAACTGTTCGTCACTTCTCACGACACAGGTAGAAGATACTGACTGACCCCTTATCCTTAGACCAAGTTATGTTGTTAAAAAAAAAAACAAAAAAAAACGGATCTGATAATCAGTTAGAGGAGCATTAAATGCGTCTTTAATAGTCGTTACTCATCCATTAATTTCATACTACATGCGTTTTATTTTGTACACTTTGCTGGTCTACATAATAATCTTCCGGTTACGCCTCTACCACGTGGTCACTACAATTTCTTTGACGTAAGCAGTGTTTAAATTAACGGTGATGCACAATAGCATGCAGGAGCATCGTTCTGTATGATCTCAAAAACAACATACTTTAAATGCATAATGAATAATCATTAAAAAAAAAGGTTTTTCAATTGAATTTGTTCTACAAATGACGTGTTAATTGAAGTTGATGGCTGCAAATATAATCGTTCGTTAGTTTTATGAAGAGACACACAGGGAACTCCTACTGTAGCCTGATTAAAAAGACTCCAGTATATCCTGCCTACGTGATGTTTGTATGATTGATGCTATTATTAGTGTCCTTTTTTCCCCCTGCCAGTTTTTCGTTCATCTGAAAAGGCCAGGAGGATCTAACTGCCAAATAATAAGTTATATGATCAGTTTCATCCTCAATAATAAGGACTCAGCTTTTAGTACACCACAGGAAACAGCGTTCTTGGCGTGAACACTTTTTCTACCAATCGTAATGAATAAACATGTTTTTCCTCAGCATACAACCAGAGCTGAACACATTGTTTCACAAACCAATTCTTGCAGTCATATGAAATACAATAAACAGTGATGGCTACTGTAAACCAAAATAATGACAAACGGACCAGGTTTATTTATCTGATATTTCTTTACCAACCTGGGTTTCTTCAAATGGTGAGAACTCAGTGTTATGATCGGTATTTCCACTGTGGGGATGGATGTTAAACGGCTGCAGTTTATGAAACAAGAAAATACGTTTTATGAGCTGGGAGTGAAAAAGAAGGAGAGCTGATGGAAGGTAGCTCCTTAAAGCAGAAATGACATGAGAATTGGGATTAGTTTGAATGGAAAAGCTGACGTTGGCCAGTGGAGTTGTGAAGAGAAAAGGCCAAGGAGATCGTCGCTTCTCAGGTAGTGTAGTGTACACCAATTGAGTACCGCTTGCTCAAGGCACAGGAGTGAAGTAAACATGAGTGTTGACATCATCTGGTGTCTCCTTTTATTTTTTCCCTTTCAGTAAGATCGATTTCTGTGAAACAGGGAAATTAAATCTCTAAAGACGTGTTTAGACAAAGGTTATAACATTAACAATTCGCACCTAATCCACTTCTAGTGGACCTAGGAGCACACCTTCCGGTGTAATTCAGTTCCAAATGACTCGCGCATGCTACGGGTAATGAATGTACCTGCCGAGCCAAATCAGCTGTAATGATCGCAGACAGGAACTGAAATCGTTAAGCATGTCGGCTTCCGGGAACAATAGTCACTGCTCTATACGTGAACTCGAACGACACCTAGCCTGACATTTAAAAAAAAAAAAACAAAAAAAAAAAACCTGGAAGGGACTCAAGTGGAATACCATGCACTATGCTTGCATTTCTTCATCTGCCTGCGTGCACACACAGGAAATGTTTTCTGCTTATGCCCTCTCTGGCCTGTGAAGACTAGCTAAGGCTTGGCTCAGGTTCCAGTCTTCCATTGCATAAAAAAGTTCACACATTGCTGTAGTGTCACAGGACAGCAGAATGACGTGCGGCGATTACAGAGTTGCACTTCTGCTGTTCATCGCGGTGTCTGGTTGCCTTTGCTAGATCACTTCTTTGCTACCTTTGGGAAGCCATTTGGCCTCAAGGGCAGGAATGCAGGGGACTGACGGCTGTGTTGACGGCAGCACTGACTTCAGCAGTGGCTTGGTGTTACGGCCCAAGCGTTAAGTGTATTAAATGTGTACATGGCTCTGGAGTTGTTTTGAAACCAGACACTTGCTGAGTGGCAGTAAACGTTGTTTGTGAACCTTTCGTCTTGTCCAGCAGGTTCCTTTGCTTCCTGATGGTATTCTGAACACAGAGCCCATCTGCCCTATTTGCGTGTTCACACCGCTGCTACCTGAGTGAACAAATGGTCCAAATTTTGGCAAAGCAAGATGCTACACAAAAGGCAAGGTTGTATTACAACTACTCTTAGTGTTGTCAGTCCAACGTCTCTTTTCTCATAGGGGACACTGTTCCGTTGTAAAAGAGCCTCCCTCTTTCTTTTTCTTCTTGCGTTTCTTCTTATGTGCAGTCCAACAGGAAGTGGCCAGTACCACCAGGACAAGTCCGACAATCAGCAAGACCACTGACACCACCTTGGTCTGAGGAAGATCATTGTACGTGTAGGTCACGCTCGTCCCAGCTATGCCAATCACCAGCGAAATTATTCCAAAGGGAAATATACAGCGATACCAGGATTTCTCCATGCCTCCTGTGGCCTGTGAAAGCCTTTCCAAAGATGACAGGACATCTGGGACTTTGGCTGCCCCCTCCTGAGTCTGGCCCTCCTGGTAGGTGATGGAGGAAGGCTGGGGCTGGCATGTCAGGTGCCCTGCTGTACAGCCCATCCTAAGAAGGCGATGCCAGTGAGGCTGTTGGAGGCTACGTAAACTTCCTCTTCTGTACTTTAAATCCAATACTTATTTGAGAAGGGATGAAACCTAGGTCTAAACAGGCCCATGTGAAACTATGTGCAAGATGAGCGAGGCCAGATAAAAAAGGACTGAAAAGTCTCTGCGCAGTCCTCTTTTCTCTTTCTCTGCTGTGCAGCGTTCGAATGGTCTGCACGGTGAATCAGCAGCAGCATGTTGAACACTCTCCCAGCGTGACTGTGCGTGGGTATATAATGTGCCAAAGGCAGAGGGTGGAGTGCAGAAGCAGTAAAGGGGCTGGGCAGCGAAGGCGATTGGCTGCAGTCACAGTGTGACGGTGAAGAAGAGCAGAGAAATGGGGGCCAAAAGAAGGACTGGAAAAAGGAAGGGAGGGTTAAGGGAGGGAGTTAACCATTAAAACGCAGTGTCCACTGTAGCTTTTTCGGGGATCACTGCAGCACTTCACACATTATTTTTAATCATTTATTTATTTATACCAAGAATAGAATAACAAATGTTCCAAAGAAACAAATAATTTAAGCACGTGACCGTATTAAACACAAGAATGTTGTGTCAAGTTCTACAATCACAAGCAATTGTTCAGCTTTGTAATCAAACAGAGAATATTCCATGGGAAATCCTAAATGGGCTCTGCATGCTCCCTCTGTGGCAGACTAAATCCTCCTTTCAGACACACACACACACACACACACACACACACACACACACACACACACACACACACTCACCCACGCAGCAGCAGCAGACAAAAGCAGGTTGCCAAATGCCTACAAAAACAGTCTCGTATAAACATCCGTGCAGGGTTTCTACCTGAGCCGAAGGTTTTTGACCTAAGAGAAAAGAAAATTAATTCCGGGACATAAAGCGCAGCTGAAAGATCGATGGGAGAGCAAGAGATTAAAACGAGCAGTCATAATGGGGAAGCTTTCCATGTCAGGAATTATAACTATAGCAATTATAGCTAATAATATATATTTGATGTTTTACTAAACAGTCATAACTAGCTAGACTAGCAGCAAGGAGGCTGTTATGATTAGAAGGTGCATCCTATTTAAGGGTCTTAATTCTATGTGTTCAGACATTGGGCTGATACTTTAATGCCTGAACTGAGGTACAGGAAATAATAATGTCATCAGTCAAAAGAAGACCCACAGTGATCTGAAGAACGGATCATGCTACACGCAGATGTTCTCAGACAGCATGGCCATTGTACTGGTTACAGTAGAGATGCATCTGGGAAGACGAGAAAATTGGTGTAGAAAATTTGGTCATTTGGTGCACGTGAACTAGTAGTGTAATTTTGCTGTGTTGTGGAGATGTAGTAAACCAATCACCATTCAGTGATAATGCAGTGGTCCAAAATGTATACCTAAAAAACAGACTGGACAGGACAGACACAACCCAGATGGTCTACATAAGAAAGGCAAGAGCAAACCACAGTGTTTAAGGGTTTTTAGTGTCTTTTAGGGATTTTTGATTTCCAAGCTGTGCTTTGCTGTGGTAGAAGAATCACAAAAAGGAAGCCTAGACAGCATGACAGAAGTCTTGTATTTCTGCTCATCCTCTCATTCATTCATCCATTCATTCAGGGTCGTGGATAAACGCGCTGGAGTTTATCCCAGCTAACTTAGTTTGTAAGGCGGGGTACACCTTGTACAATCAACAGTTAACCGCAGGGCTAACACTTAGAGACAGACCACCATTCACACACACATTCACTCCTATGGACATTTTAGAGTAGCCAATTCACCTATGCCCCATTACATCTGTTTGGAGGCAAGAACGGGGAGAACATGCAAACTCCACACAGAAAGACGCTGTGTGTGCTCATCCTTGTCATGGTGCAAGACAGGAGCATCTTAAATTCATGCGTGGAAGGTGCTGCAGTTTTGATGATATTTCTGAGTGATACTCAGTGCAGTCAGGTTTGCACAACAACAAATTTCAATATGCTGTCCAACCCAAAGCCTTTCAAAGAACTGGTTTATTTATAACGGATTCTAATCCTCTTTCAGGTTCGTACTGCAGTTTAACAAAATGTCTCTTAAGTGTTCTGAACTTGCGTCAGACTAAGATAGATGTAATGTTAAAATAAGTACAGATTTGACTGTACGTATCTGAAAATAAATTCGGAAATGTGCTTTC
The DNA here is from genome assembly GCA_028566295.1 of Liobagrus marginatus. Lineage (NCBI taxonomy): Eukaryota > Metazoa > Chordata > Actinopteri > Siluriformes > Amblycipitidae > Liobagrus > Liobagrus marginatus. The sequence goes on along the minus strand of JAOUQX010000019.1, from coordinate 6,618,205 downwards.
ATCAGGTCATTGGATTATTGATAAATTTCTACTTATTGTGCATAAATACGGTATTCGAAAGCATGTTCTCTCTGGATCCACCAGAAAGCAGGTGTGCGTACTCACATAAATGTAGTATGAAATAACCAATCAGCCAATAAGTTACTTTTTAATAATACTTACGCTGTTGAAAAGGCTTGTGTTTATGTTAAGCGATATAGCGTCATGAACATGGAAAAATCCTGAGCGGATTATTGTAAAAAGAATTAGAACATACCGGTGATGGAATCTGGTAGCCCAGAATGTGTGCACCAAGAATCGATAAGCATCCTCAGCATTGTGAGAGCTATGAATCACACACTCATTTATGCATTACAGATTTGGACTGGATACTGCACAGATCACCACTTCAAATGTCATTATTAAACAGCATCACTGCTCTGTTTCATGACTGCGTGGAGTTAAAGCCCATACACCAACTATGTCTCTTCTTGATTTTAACTTGGCTCAATGGATTGATGACATAAGGAGGAGGCACTGTGGGTAAAACGTGTCTAATCTCCGTTGCGTGGGGTGAGTGTCTCATCTGTTGTTTGTCCACTTTGTTTAGTACTCTTTTGCCCCATTTTCGTAGTGAGTCACTGAGAGAGGAGGAGTGCGTGGGAGATAACGTAGGCTCCAACTACCACCACCTGTCCTCCCCGTCTGGACGAGCCTACATGGCCAGGCTCTCACTTCCACCTACAGCGCTCCTACAAGGCATGGGGAGCTTCGATCACACGGCACTACATTTTAGGCTGATGATAAATTAGACGTTCATTGTATTGCAAAGAGCAGCGTGAGTCACGGTGTTGAGCTGGCAGCATGTTAAAACTCTGCTGTGCATATGAGCTATGTAGTAGACATACAAGGATGAATAAAAATCAATGCGTCATTCAGGTTTCTTTTGTAACCATGGAGACGTTACACACACTGTGGCGCTTTAAATGCTCATAATAGATCGGAACAATGAGGAAGAACCTGCACTAGTTATCTCAGAGTTCTCGCTTATGTGGAAGCGATCGCAGTAACTTGGACTCCAGCAAACATACAGATTTCACTATCTGAACGATATCAACGCACAAGCTTAACAAACAACCTGGTAGTGTGAAATATGGATGGCAATTAACTTGTGCTTATTCTTGGTCACGACTCGCACATAACTCTGGTATTTTATTTAAGTGACCAGTTCCGATGCGTACTTTCCACAATTGTTTTGCGCTTTCCTACAGTGACAGCTGCTAGTATTAATTCAGGCATGCAGACCAAAAACAGCATGTTATTATCTATACTTATAGATAATAGGGCAATATGGAATAGGGCAATATGCATATTGGAATAGGGCGATATCTTTCAGTCTTGAAAGATAAAGGGCAATGAATCATTGGGTGTCAAATTGTGTGTCACCTGTTTGTTTTTTTAAGGCTATTGGTGTTTATAAAAGCCTGTGTATTGGCTATTAGCAAGTTCTAAGTCATTTATATTTCTGCCATTTGGCAGACGCCCTTTTATCCAGAGCGACTCTCATTTACCGAACTGAGCAATCGAGGGTTAAGGGCCTTGCGCAGATGCACAGCAGTGGCATCTTGGTGGTGCTGGGAATTTAACCCATAATCTCCTTGGAATCTCCTCAGATAAATATTCTACAAAAAAATACAAGAACACTATTGTTAGGTCTACAGACGAATTAAAAATAGGTTTCGCTGATACAAAATATATCTGTACGAGATGGAAACAGCATGTTGTCTCATAACTGACAAAGGAGAAAATCATTTATTTGCTTATGCATTTAAAGGTCATAACAGCAGTAGGCTATTTTTTTAAAAGCGTTTCTGTGTTTAAAATTCTTGCTTTTAGATAAAAGGTTTACATAGTTCAGATGATGTAGGATTAGAAGGGTGCATTGTCCACTGGAGATGTAAAATAAATCAGAACACATCTTTTAAAATCATCAAACCATTTAAGGCACTGCCCCCAAGTCCCTAGTCCAGGTGCTCAAGGATACATTATTGCATGTCTTATTTACATTTACATCATTTAGCAGACGCTCTTATCCAGAGCGACTTACATCCGAGCAGTTGAGGGTTAAGGGCCTTGCTCAGGGGCCCAGCAGTGGTGCTGGGAATCAAAGCTCGGTCTTCGGATCATCAGTCCAACACATTAACCACTGAGCTACCACTTCAACCAAATTGTTTTGGTGCTTTTGTTGCTCACCCTCAGTTGATCAGCTATTTAACAAGATGAAGATGGCAAAAGGTGCAAATCAAGAAGGGATAAAGACTTTAACCTTATCTTAAACTAATTAATTTTTAATTAATGAATGTACTAACGTCACTTTGTAACATGGTGCTTCCGCTAGAAAAACCTCAGCCAAACGGTTCAACGTTTCATCACATTCTCCAGTCATTAATTCACACAAAACGACAATTTAGGTCATCTTCCATCAGGTTTGAGTTGCGTGTCCAAAAGCAGGCTGGGAAATTGAGCACCTCCCTCACCCAGGAGCGAATACACACCACGTAGTGCAGTAGCACTGAGGTGCCTAGATGAGGTAGACTCACAGGAGATCAGGTCTAGGAGTGCATCACACATGGCCTGTAGTAAGGAACATGCAAACATCTTTTATTTTCTGGTTTAATGGGATAAAACACCGTTAGGAAAAAAAACACCATAACTGTTCTTCTGAGCCGGGAAATAAAAATTCACCAGAGCTTAAAGGAAAACTTGTTTTAGGCATATGGGAACATAGTGACACCTGGATGTAAATGCATGACACTGTATTTTATAGAGAGTTACAGGGTCTATGGCTTATGTGCATATAATCTTAGTCACAGCATTCCGCACACAACCAGGGCAGTGATGAATCACGTAACTGAAAACAATCACTGCAACCCCAACCCACTGATTTCACCTGTTCCTTTAACAAACACAGGTCTTAACATAACCTTGTCTGATACTCAGGGTTTAGGGAGTTCTTTGATACATCATTGTTTATCTACTGATCATTTTTAAATTACTATTGGCATTTTGTCCGTTATTAAAGGCAAGAAGAAAATGACAGATTGACTCATCAGTGACTAGTCAATACAAACCCAGACCTGGAATGCGGTAATGGATTCACCCTTATATAATATTAATATTAACCCTAAATACACAAAAAGGGTTTAAAAAGATAATATGCCATAATTAGACGCACTGTTGGCAAGCATGACACTGCTTGGGAGCCATTTCAATCTTTCTGTAATCTTTTTATGTAACTATTCATAATCAATAAATCAATGAATGAGAATAGAAAACATTTTCAAGGTTTGTGAGAATCATAAACGCTGACCTGGTGCATGCGGCTCTCCAGCTTCAACTCGGCTACCTGTAGTCTCAGACTGTGTAGATCGTCCAGCTCACCTTGGCAGCTATAAGCCAGTAGTGGGGGCAGATAGGGTTGCGGCGAATGATGCCACTCAACCCTGCTGCGGACTGGACACAAAGCCCCATGCCACCCTGCCATCTTCCTCTCCCAATCTGCGGAAAACTATTACTTATACAAGGCATGTTACGATAAAAAAATACATCAGTTTATGTTGGATTGTGCCTTTCTAGCAGCTGCACCTTTTATCCGTGCGTATTGTCTTTGCATCACGTGTGACTGTTGACTCATTTAGACTGCTGCCAGTTTAATTCAGGTCTATTGTTTACCTAATTACACGGCAAGGATTTTTCTTACAATATGCATATTCATCTGATCCTAATCTGAGGTTAGTGAACTGAACCTCCATGCGGATTGGATTAGTTACAGAGCTATTCATCGGTGTCCGTTTTCAAACAGGCTTCATTAAGCACCTTTCTTGAGGCGATCGGCATCTTTAATGACCTGGACCATCATTTTGTCCAGGTGTGTCAGCATTAGCAGAGATTCATATTCCTTCTCTGTAGATGGTTCTGAACACAGACATGCACACAAAAACACACATGAACAGAGCACAAGATATTTTCACACACACATTTTCACTAAGGCAACGACACTAGCTTGTCTTTGGAAATCTGCCAGAATATAAACCGTGCCATTACTGTTGTGTTAACGCAAATAAAAGCATTAGATCATGTCTCTGCTAAAGTATCTGCCTGAAGGGTCCTGTGGCTCATCGCTCAGTCTCTCCTCCTACACCCTTCTGCTACTATCTTTTGCAGGCTCTCTGACAAGTATTCTCTCTCGTCAAGCCTGTTTCTTTATTCTACTACCTGGATATCCCTTTTGGTGGCGTCGGAGCTCAGCATTATAGCAAGAAGTCAGGTCCAGTCCTAACTGTGTAAGGACATCTAGCTCGACTTCCATAGCTGCTATGTGGACAGCAGACCAGTCTGTGGGAAACTGGCACATGCAGAGGTCAAGGAGCCAGAACATGTGGTTTAAATGAACCAGAGTGTTGTAGAGTATGGTCAATGGTAAGAATAAGTGTAGAAAAAAAACGCATCTGTATTCTAAAAAAGAATTCCAACATTATAAATGCATTATTAGGAGGATTAGGGGAACAATGTGTGGCAAACAAAAATACATCATAAAAACTAATAGTATTAGAACGCTTGATAATATGAAATGCTCACTATAGGAACAAATTAAATTGTGTTAATACTAAGGGAGGTGATTTCTATCTGGTAAAAATATTCAAATGACCAGAACCATAGCCCACCTTATGATAAAGAACATACTGAGAATGCACATGCATCCTGACAACTGACTTCCCAGGGTTAATGTCCATCGATTTCACACATAAACCTCTGGCTGCTTCGTTAATCACCTCCTTAGGAGTTCTTGCCACTCTCTATGGCCTCAGATTTCCAGTGGCCTTATTATGGCTTTAGCCACAAATCCTCTACCGCCAACCTCCACTGAGAAATCCTGTACTTTCCCACCGATCATCTGGCAACCGAGCTCCACATATAAAAGAACGACGTGGCAGATTGTAGAAGCTGCTTTCCAGGTAAAGAACAATGCTGGAAGTTTTGCTGGGATTATTGCAGCCAACACGGAGTACTGATTTCTTGCCATAGTGATTAACAGATACCGATTCCGACGCATCAAGCTTTATAAAACTGATCTGTAGCTCTCTGATCACCGTTAACCTTTTTATTTATTTATTTGATAAAGTAATACTATAGATGTTGCCTTTGGTCTATTTTCATATATTTGTTACATTTTTACAGTAATGATGTAATATATGTAATGTTATATAACTATTGTTTCAACTGTGTACTAAATACTCACAAATTACTCATTATACAGCAAACATTTTAATATGCCTTTAAAATGGGATTTATGAAATACACTATGCATATCAGGACACTTAATGCAAGACAAAAATCGGTTAGAGTTAGTGAGAACCGATTGAGTCATAAAATGTGATTATTGGACGATACCGATCTCTGGCCGATTGATTGGAGCATCCCTAACTGGAAGTGATAATTAATGTTAATGCAAAAGGGGGGCACAATAGATTACATTAAGCATCTAAGATCAAATAAATGTGCTCAGTGTAATGTGCCTAATTTCTAGAATTTCCCCCCAGATTTCCAGCTGCACAATCAGGTTAATAAATGTTGGCGTGACGGAGAAGAACTTTTAAAAAAAAAAAATGCTGTTAAAAAAAAAAAAGGAAAAAAACATGTCACTGGCTACTTCTTCTTTAACCAATTCTGAAAGGATACAGTTCCAATAAGTTTCTTCATGAAGTGGTCTCTCTCTGGTACAGGCATAGAATGTCTGGCCAAAGCTTTATTCCAGAGTCTGTAATACAGACATAACTGACATATTAAATGGAGCTCAATGCAAATATTACACACAGAATGAGATGCTGTTTAAATTACACACCAATCTCTCTCTCCACACACACACACACATACCTGTACTTTTTGGCCTGTTGTGCCTGCCACAATGGTAATGATGTAGCGGGACCCCTACAACGCAGAAAGCATGTAATGTTAATTTAAATAAGGAGCTACTACTAACGCAAAACAGCCACGGGTGATCTCACCATTGCTCTTTAGGATCTGATGATTCACTTTGGGAACAGGACTTCTTCACTTCTGAAGATAAACAGACACTCGTCATTCCTCCGTCTGATTCTACAGAGTGCCTGGTCATCCGACAGGGCCTTATTTGGAAATCGAATCCCGTACATTTCTGTGTCGATAAAGGTTTTATTCCTGGCTGCCTCCCTTTGCTAACCGGCCGAGATGATGGCACTGTTTTAGCCAGAATACCGTCTCCACAACCAGCAGTACTTTTTAATTGTCCTGCACGCTGACGGCTGGGTTTCAAGTCCGTGGACAATGAGGATTTGGTTGGGTTTCTCTTATTGCAGTCATTAACAGCAGAAGCTTTTCTAACGCTGCCACTTGAACATGTTAGTTCTTGAGCCGTTGCGCTAACTGCAGAGCTGCTGCGGATTTTCAAAGCCTTTTTCAGAAATTGGTCTAGAAGCTCAATGTCTTGCCTTTCTTTTAGAAGGATGTCTAAAAAAAAATGAAATAAACGTGTGCGATTAGTAAGGGTGAAGGAAGGGTTTGGACAAAAGTGCTAACATGGATTGTACCGTAGTGTTTATTACACCCTTCATGTTAAGGAGACGCAATTACTGTGCATGGTCAGTACATCAGATCTAAAACTGAGAAAGCAGTGGTACCTAATATACTAATATTATAATGGAGAATGCACAAACTGTACAGAATGTATACATACACTGTATATTTACAGTATAGTATGTATAACATTGTATATTTATACTATATTATGTATAGAATGTATACGTGCACTGTATATTTATAGTATATTATAGTAGGTTATATTTTTGGTATACTATATTTTAGTATATATATTATTATTATTATATATTATTGTCATACATATTGTATATAGATGTACATTTGTAATTAGTAATTACTGTACTTACTTACTGTAAATAGTATTTATATGCAACCAACCCACCTTTTACAATTCCTTTCTCTCTCTCACCCCTATTTACAGCAAACTTTCGGTCAGTCGTCAAAGCATTTCACTGTACTGTATGTTGTACCACGTATGATGTACATGTGACAAATAAACTTTGAACTTGAACTTGAGTTCAAATTCAAACCTATAGCCCCCTATAAAATAAAGTGACTCATGCAAATACAGTATGTTGTGTGCAGAATTGTGTTGCTGAGTCAATGTTCGTGACGTCATTGACTGTAACTTTACCAGTAATGTGATATGTTACTGTATTATTATTATTTCACCTTTTTTCCCATTCATGCTTATTCTCTTACCCTTATCATTCACGCTGGTCGGTGGTTCTGCGTCACTGCTGACTTCCACTCGCGTTTTCCTGCCAAACGTCGACGTTATAATTAAAACTATTGGCTTGTAAATGAACAAACATATCCAGTAATAAACATGACTTACATGGAGCGTAAAATTTTTTTACACTGTCGGATATTTTCGGTTAGTTTTAACTCCTCGGCTTTGCAGAATTTGGTCGCTTCGTCCATAAGTGCAGACATGCTAAACCGAAAACATGTTGTAAACTAACGGTAAACGTTTAAAATGACTCTATGTGAACATAAACAGCATGGCTGGCTAACCGACATGTAGCCTTGGTTTAATAAGCTCACCTCACAAAGTTTGAGTTTCGAGTCACCCGCCAGGAAGCGAAATCTCACAGATATCCGGTGAACACGTTGTAAAGTTAAATATTTACAAAACACTCCCATAAAGCAGCATGTTTCTACTATTTAGCGTTACTTATAATAATGAGCTGTAAGCAGCGATTCAATACATGTGTTTTCTCGTTCTGTACCCTGTATGCTTCCGCATACTGCCGTTTTACATAGTATGTTAAAATAGTACACAGGGGTTCAACCTTTTTTTTTTAAAGCAAACTTTTTTTTTTTTTTAGACTTTTAGACGTTCAATATTACGTTCGCAGTTTAAATAAAGCGACTCTTAGACGCGTCAATTTAGTAGTATGCAGCATCGTATGATTTAACATACGTTAACATGTTTAAACCTAGCGTGCTAATTAGTAGCCGACTTGGCAAACAGACGCAACAGTACAACATCTCGCGAGAGCAGACAGCGTTGCCATGGAAACGTTGAAACACTTTGAGACACGGCTGTTTAAAAAGTACGGACTTCTCAGAGGGGTTTGTTTCGGATGATCCTGCAATATGGATCAAGAACCGGCCAACGAAGTACGGATGACTGTAGCACGGGGAGAGAATTTGGTACATTTTATTCATATATATATGTGTGTGTATATGACTCAGAATTTCAATACTCTCTCTCTCTCTCTCTCTCTCTCTCTCTCTCTCTCTCTCTCTCTCTCTCTCTCTATATATATGTGTGTGTGTGTGTGTGCGTGCGTGTGTGTGTGTGTGTGTCTTTCCATATATATATTTATTTATATAATGGTGTATATACATGTGTGGTATATACATACATACACATACACACACACACACACTG
>JAOUQX010000019.1:6576189-6598201 GCA_028566295.1 Liobagrus marginatus | reverse complement strand
GAATCAAAGAATTTCACTGTATGATGTGCATGTGACCAATAAACTCAACTTCAACTTTAAATAATTGTGCAGTTGAGCTGAACATACTACACCCCTCTTTTATAAAGTATTCTGTTGTCACATAGAATCTAGACAGTCACACGACCAACAATTAAATGGATGCATCTTTACAAAATATTTTTTACAGAACTGACCAAAAATATACCATTATAAAATTCTATCTGGAACATGTTGCCACCTATTTCACAATTCACAAATTTTTGTTTGCTATTGTGTCAAATCTGATATGGCTAGTGAGATTCTGAATGGTTTTACTCTGCTATCAACACCTAAAAGCGTTCCAATCATTATTATGTCATTGTGATTTAAATGCTGATACTTAACAAAAGGTTTGTAAAAGTGCAAGTGAAACCTGTGGCAACGCATTCAGTATCAAATGATTTGCAAAAACGTTAGGTCACAGTTATTAATTATTTCGGTTCGCGATGGTGTATTTATGATCGTTTCTGAAACGTTGTGATCAATTGTATTGGCGCAAATACTGTAGAATTCCATGAGGTGCATTTCACATGCATCAGACGTTCATGCAGCAGTTTGTATCTGTGGCGTTTGAGGCTACATGAAGTCTAATACGGCCGGCTGATAATATTACACCAGTTTGGCTCTTAAAACGAAATGAAAGAATAAAGATTCCAGCTCAGTTCACCTAAAAGACTTGCAGCCTATCGTTACATTGCTAATCTTATAACATTTCTTATGGGAAAATAACTTTACTGCTAATTGTGGACGAATAATTCATTTGTAATGGACCATGAATTAATCCCTTTGATTATTAGCATCCTAAATATTAGAGTCTGTTCCTGCTCCTGGAATTTAAACTCCAGGCTGATCATCAGCTCTTCACTTCATAGGGTTTGGTGATGCTTTAGCAGTCCTGGGTTAAATGATTGCATGTTTATGTTCAAATTCACATACATGCAGTGAAATGTTTTTATTCCAAATATCCCAGCATATGAATTTGAACGCTGGGGTCAGAGCGCAGGGTCAGCCAGAACGAACGGCGCCCCTGGCGCAGGTGAGGTTAAGGGCCTTGCTCAAGGACCCAATGATGGTAACTTGCCTGATGCGAGGCTTGAACCCCCGACCCTCTGATCACTGACCCAGAGCCTTATACCGCTGAGCTACCACATCCTCATGTCGTGATATATTTATAGAATAGGAGATGACACTGTGATTCTCAAATCCATTCTAACCCCATTAATGTGAGCATCATGGGGAGAAGCTTAAATCTGAGAGAGAAAAAAGGGCAGTGCGCAATGTTTCCTGTTTCTCCTTCCTGTTTGCACTCTTAACGTAGAACGTTCTTTTTTTATTTTTTTATTTTTTTGGTCTTGCTCTGTTTGCCCCAGTTTGCACACGTGCACTTTATATTAAGGCTAATTTATTTCACTTAAGTTTTGTGTCATAGTGAGAGAGAGAGAGACTTGTATCCCTCAGTTTGACTCCTGTGCTGCCGTGTGCTTTAGGTTAAGTTAATGTGATCTTATGCATTACATGACATAATTAAAAAAATGATGTTCAATAACAAGGGCTGGGCGATAAAACGATAACGATAATTATTGCGATATGCTTTTCCTCCAATTAAACAATAACTGTTCGATAAATTGCTCAGCATAATGCACTGTGCAAAACCGACCAATGAGATTGGCGCTTTTGTTCACATGCTTGGAGCTGCTGAAGTTACAGTAAAAAAAACGACTTGGTGGCGCTCAAGTACAAAATGGTGTTACTCATTCTAATATAATTTAAAAAAAAAGGAAGAGAGAGGCTGTGTCCGAGAAAGACCGAGTTTATGGGCACCTGCGTTTTATTGTCATGTAAGTTACAAAATATAAAAAAAAAAGTGATTCACTTTGTTGACTTTTTATTTCATGTTTTTTTTAGGAGTGGATCTCAAATGTGCGTGGAAGTTCCCTTAACTCTCAGGGCAACCAAATTAAATCCAGCTGTAGCCTTGTGGCCTTTAACACTGACCAAGCTGGTAAGTTCATGTTCCTTAATCAGTCTGAGATTTTGCTGCATTAACAGATAGATGGAGAAAATTTGTGCTGGGGGTTTCATCTTTAAACAAAGTGAATCCATGAGAACCTGAAAACGTCTGCTTTAAACCAGATGTTCAAGCAGATGTTTACCTCGAAACATCCTTCAAGCATTGCACTGTTTAACTATGTAGTATTATACAGTTCCTTCATCTGACTTTAGAGGAATTTAGTTCTTTGGTGATTTAAATCCAGATTTCTTTATAGATACATTATGACATGTGTATTGTTAAAATGCTACACGAATAAAACTGAATGCAATGATAGCTGTAAAAAGATATACTCAATAATCTAGGTGAGATGAGTAGATGAACTAATGATGTTGTACTAAATCTATGATGTTTGATTGGTGAGAACCTTTATCACTCTTCCCCCATCACCTATCAAAGTGCCACACAATTGATTGTATTGTGTTTATTGTAACAAAAAATCTATTTTATTGGGATTTTATGTGGTAGGCCAACACAAAGTTTCAAATAATTGTGAATTAATAATAAAATAATTGCGCATGCTAACCACTCTGCCACAGTGCCACCCACAGCACACTTCTCTGCTATTTATTTGTAACCTCACAATTATGTGCCGTTGGTCTGGCACATGAAATCCCAGTAAAATACATTTTTGTTTGTGGTTGTAACGTGACAAAATATGTAAAGGTTCACTGGGTATGAATACTTTTGCAAGGCACTGTATATGTGACATGAAATGTAAATACGCACAAATCTATGTGAAGTTATGTTATTGATAATGTAGCCTAATATAGTCTGGTTTTCCGACGTGTTCATACTTTCCTAGTTATTACATCCTCTGCTCTTCTTTGAAAGGGGGTGGAATGCTGGGGCTTTGCTCACTTGATCCTGGACCTGATGCCAGACGGACAGTAACTCAAATTCCATGTCATGCTGGTAAGATGTCAAGGAATGTCTGTTTGTTTGTTTTTTCATTTAATTTAATTGAACTAATTTAACAGCTATATCATATTTAATTAAATACAGTATATCACAAAAGTACGTACACCCCTTACATTATTGTAAATATTTGATTATATCTTTTCATGTGACAACACTGAAGAAATGGCACTGTGCTACAATATAAAGTAGTAGAGTGTACAGTTTGTATAACAGTGTAAATTTGCTGTCCCCTCAAAATAACTCAACACGCAGACATTAATGTTTCAACCGCTGGCAACAAAAGTGAGCGCACGCCTAAATGCAAATGTACAAACAGGACCCAATTAGGCGTTTTTCCTCCCCGGTGTCATGTGACTTCTTAGTGCTCCAAGGTCTCCGGTGTTAATTGGGAACAGGTGTGTTAAATCTATACTGTATACTGATGCTGTGTACTGATACTCTATACAGAGTCTAGTGTTTAGACTGGCAATGGCTGTAAAAAGATTTTCACTTGGGCCAACTGAGTTGGGACATATAAAGCAATGAACAAATATGTAACCCTATTTGTTAAATATATATACAAAATACAAGAAATGACCTTCCATTGACACCGTTGTCTCATTTTCCTTTTGACAAATGCAAGGACATTCTGGTGGCTCTGCTATGCTCTCTGATGCACTGTGCTAAAATGTGTTAGTCCAACTGAGTTAGATCTGAATCATGGCAATCAATACAAAGATCTCTGATTGGTCCCCTTGATCATAGGAAACATTTCTATCCTGATGGATGGGGTCTCTATCCATAGGACCCAAACATTTACTGAATGGTTTAATGAGTATCCACAATCCATAAACAGGTACTCTGGTGTACACAGTAGCCAGATATCACACAGTTATGTGTGATACAGCTATGGGACATTTCATATGGGGCATCATCAAAACATGCACAAAAGTAGGTACTTCTGTATATAAGTTAACCTTAAGGTGCTAAGTTGTTCGAGCAATCCGGGTTCAAGCCCCACCACGGCCTAGTATCATGTCTGACCCTGCGATCTGACCCCAACTTAAGAAGTTGGGATATGTGAAGAAACAAGTGTCACTGTGCTGCAATGTAGATGTGACAAATAAAGACTTCCTTATATTATATAAAGTATATTTATCTCCTTTTGTACTTCTATTAGACCAAGTGACCGATCTGGATTTCTCCCCATTTGACGACTATCTCTTGGCCACCTGCTCAGCTGATGATACGGTATACTCTGTGCAAATTTATTTATTTATTTTATTTACTTATTGAAATTTACGTGCAGTCTGTACAAGCCCTCACCTTGCTTCCATTGAGACAGAAATGGAAAAACAAATGCAAATGACAAGGAAATGAAAAATATTCAGCATTTTTGCACAGCATTTTTGGAGCCCTTTTGGAATATTACCTAATCTATTATCTAGTACAGGGGTCTCCAACCTTTTTGAAACTGAGAGCCACTTCTTGGGTAGCGATTAATGCGAAGAGCTACCAGTTACCAACGGTAAATATGGTTAATACGGTTACCAACATTAACCCTCAAATGCTCAGTTGGGTGAATGTAAGTGGCTCTGGATTAGAGCGTCTGCCAAATACTGTAAATGTAAATGATGGATATACACTCATCACAGTTACATCACCTGATTACAATTACGGTGGTGAACTCTGGTGTGAAATGAAATGGTCTGCATCTAACTTGCCGCCATCAGCGTTTGGTGCTTGTAGCAAGACGAAATCGGCCTCGTTTCTCCCGCAACATGTTGTATTATTGCTTCTTTTTCAGTGTATTTCAGTGTAAAGCGAGTGATATGACAAACATAGCACTATTTACAAAAAGTAAATAAATAAAATAAAATTAAAAAAAATAGCAGCATTTTTTTTACTGGTCTTGACCAAACTGGCAACATCGTGATATGGGCAGGGTAAACGGCAGCATGCACCAAAACGGGTAGCTGTTTTTTTTTTTTTAATAAGACAAATATATTGTTTTCTTCACAAGTGATGAGTTATTTTAACTCCAACATGTTAGACATTTCAGAAACACCCTAATGAAACATGAGCACTTGTGTGAAATATATTTCCGATGTCTCCTTTAATGTGTGCATTCTGTTAAAACATCATGGAACTTTACACTTCAGTCTAGCTGTACTTAGAACTATTAATACAAATATATGAGCTCATTATGATTAGAAACCTTCTATCCGGTTTCTTGAAAACATCACTAAACATAATTCATCTTTTTTTCCTAAAGTAAATGGTTAAAATGATCGGCCAATAAAACTAGATTAAATGAACCTGTCACGCCGTAGGACTGTGTCCGCCTGAGGACGCTGCTAACTGTGTGTGTGTTTCTGCTCATATTTCACATATGCACTGTGCCACACACACATCCAATCACTCACACACACGCCCACACTCACCGATGTGCACTTAACATTTAATCAGTGCGTGTGTATAAATCGGCCATGCTGACAGGAAGTCAGTGTGAGTCATTATTTGGTAGCTAGTTGGTATTTGGTTTTGCCACTGTGATCGTGCACTAAATAATAAAGCTGTGTTCACGCTCTGCATTTGCGCCTCAAGCACTTATTCAGCCACGAATGGCCAGAAGCCGTTCGGCTCGCCCGCATCACAGAACCAGAAAATGTCAAGTTTTTGACTTGGAGTTTTTGTAAGTTTTGACTTAGCTTAGAAAACACCTGACAAATGTGACTGTCTTAAAGATCTGTTCAGATCAAAACCTTGTTCCGTTATTTGCACTGAAGCATCCCGAGTCCTGCCATTCTACACCCGTTTGCATGCAACAGTCTAGAAATTTTGTTACAGACTTCTAGTGTAGGTTTGAGAAGTTCTTTTTGAAGGGTTGAACCCAATGTCACTTTAATTCATTGGTTTGATTTGATTTAGTGTATGGCTACCAGCAGTAAAGATATTTTATATATTATATATATATATATATATAATATACTGTAATACAGTATGAGTAAGTGAATATGATTTAAATCTATAGTTATGTTTTTGCCTTCCTCCGTCTCTGCAGGTAAAGCTCTGGCATATGTGTGATCCAGCTCAAGAGCAACCTTCAACTGCCAAGGCATCTTTAAGTCCCGGGGAAGGACGACTGGAGCTGGTGCTTTTCCATCCCACTGCTGCAGGCTTGCTGGCAGCCGGCTCGAACAGGGGCATCCAGGTCTGGGATATCAGCAGAGACAAAGCACTGACCGGTACACTCTCCCACCGTCGAATATACACGCACATATACATATACACATACATGCATTCATACATACATACATACTGTACATACATACATACCGTACATACATATATACATACATACTGTACATACATACATACCGTACATACATATACATACACACATATACATAAATATACATACACACATACATACATATATACATACATACTGTTCATACATACATACCGTACATACATATACATACACACATATACATAAATATACATACACACATACATACATATATACATACATACTGTTCATACATACATACCGTACATACATATACATACACACATATACATAAATATACATACATACATACATACATATATACATACATACTGTACATACATACATCCATGCATACATAAACATACATATACATACATACATACATACATACAAACATATACATAAACATACATACATACATACATACAGTACATACACATAAACATACATACATACATACATACATAAACATACATATACTGCATATTTAACTGGTTACGTTTTCCATAACTAAAAACTAGTGAAGTTTACGGCAGCACATACCGTAAGCATTGTGTCTTCGTCGTCAATGTTCTGGACTGTCTTGTTTCTGTTCTTTCTGTATGTTTGTCCTTGTTTTGATTGCCATAGCCTCTGGTTGTTTCCAGTCCTTTGGGGTCTAAGCTGGAGCAGGTGAGACAAACGACTGAAGCCGAGCGGCTGTTTGATCCTGGCACCATCATGGCTGCCGCTCACTGCTGCCACCTACTGGCCCTCCATCTCTCACCACCGTTTTTCTCTTTTCATACCATTTCTCATAACTCGTGCGGAACCCTCGCTTCGTATGCGTTTTTTTTTTTTTTATGTGTTGAATGTAAAAAAATTTTTTGATTTACAGTCACCAGTTGCGTGACAAGTCAACGTGTCACTCGAGTGTTTGAACAGTTCACTGGTTTTAAGTGTGCTTGGGACTTGTGCTTGGCTGCACCCTCTCAGTCTAGATCGTACTAAGGAGATGTAGCCTGCCTTGTATGTTTTTAAACTCCACAATCCACTTCTGCCAGGCTGTGTTCACCGTGCACCTTTCTTCCTGCTGTTCCATATTTGTGCGTGTCTATATGTGTGTGTGTGTGTGTGTGCGCGTGTGTGTTTCGCTGCAACCTTCATAATGCAAACTGACATGACTTTGCACATACAGTGAGTAGTCGAGCAACTCACCGAACAGAAATGAGTTGCGTATGATTTAAAAAAAAATTTTGTTAGCGTAGACATTTAGACCTTGATAGCTGCAGCTAGCTTATAGACAATCAACAGTCTAACATATTAAAACATCACAAATTCATTAAACCACAGCTTTTGCTGAACCGATACCCCATATCCAATAATATTACATGAGCAATTTAAAAGTGATTTTAGTTTATTTGTCTTAAAGTTTATACAGCATGTACATAAAATGTCTATCCTAGCCTAGCCAACAGAGAGAAATGCTAACTAGAGCTGGTTGATCATTATTAGTGTAGGTTATAATTCATGTCAGTTTTGCTTTGACGTAACTACTGTGTTTCTTTTAGTTGTAAACCTGTGTGTGTGTGTGTGTGTGTGTGTGTGTGTGTGTGTGTGACAGTGCTGGAGCAGCATAAGGAGCAGTTGCAGGGTCTAGCCTGGAAAGGGGACGGCTCCCTATTAGCCTCTACCTGCAAGGTGAGCCAATGTATTTGTAAGGATACAAAGTCCAACCGGTTAAACTTCACTTTGATCCTGATAGCTAACCAACGTAACAACACAATCACATCATCACCGTATCAAAACCAAAACGGCCCTATGACGGACATCACTCTAGGCAGAGTAATGCTAATGAGCAGTTTTGATTTAGCAAAAATGATGCACATATCTCTGACTGCTGAAATCAGTTCTTCTTCGTAGCCTCGCAATGAAATTAGAGTACAAAATGACGACACGGCTCACTCAAGCAGAGAGGGCGATTGAACCAGGAGATTTGTTTATAGTGAATATGGAATATGAATACTTACTGTACTGGATGAGTTGTAACTTTATGACCTGACTTTTGTAGTGCAGCAAAAATAAAATATATAAATAACAATACAGGAGATGCAACGTTCCGATGGTTCCAGATTTGACCGTATGCAACTTTGAGTTTAAAGCGAATAGTACATACAGTATAACACCATTTAACTTCAATGGTTTTGAACATTTTGATGTGTATCTACACACACATTGACATATCAAGAAAAAACAGCTGCTAGCAACATTGTTGTACAGAACTTTCTATACGTTGTGAAACCCTCCTAGTTCAGAAACTGCAGAACGGAACAATGCTAATATGACAAAGCATCTCGAAAACAGCACAGGACAGAAGATGTTTTGGTTCTGGACTCGGTAATCGGCAGGTCAGGTCTCATCCGTCTTTACTGTTCAAGGACCAGGACGGGCATTAAAGACAGACCAGAAGTATGGTAGATTATTGATGAACCTCTCTGCAGTTGCAGATGTAAATGCACATTCGACACCATGACACAGCTGAGTCTATGACACTATATGGCTAAAACTGGCTGAGAACATTACCAGCACACCCACATACATGGTTCCTTCCCAAACTGTTGTAACACATTTGTCTAGAATCTCTGTATATGATGTTATGCAATACGCATTATCCATTTACTGGAAATAAGACGCCCAAACTTGTTCTAGCATGACCGTTGCTCTGTGCATAAAGCTTCCAAGCTCAATCAAGACATGGTGTGTTATGGTTGGTGTGTGAAAGAACTCGAGTGCCCTTCCCAGAGCCCTGACATTAAACGCCTTGAACACTTTTGGGATGAATTGGAACACCAACTGCACTCCAGCCCTCCTAACTCAACATGAGTGTCTGATCTCATTAATACCACTGTGACTGAATGTGCAAATCCCCACAGCCACGCTACACACTCTAGTGAAAAGCCTTTCCAGAAGTGTGGCTGTTATTATAGGAGTACAAGTGATACAGTATGTAGGTATGTTCAAAAATTCATAACCTTTTTAAATGCGATGAGATAATTGTGCAAACACTATTAGAAACGAGTCCTATTACATTTTCACCATCTTTTGTGTAGTCAAAATAAATGTAACTTTTAATTGTGGAAGAGAGTGTGCGAGGAGTCTACTTGGGTTGTTGGGTTCCTTAAGTTGGCTGTTGGGTGGTGTTGCACTAGATTGCCAGCAGAGATCAGTAGAGCATCAGTCTCGCAGGTTGGCTCAATCCAGCCCTCTACATGAATGGAGTCTTTAGCAAGTCAGTGTAGCAGTTGATTACGCAGTCCTACTCAGCACATTGCCATTCCCTAAATACTGTTTGTGAACCGGCCATCCATAGTCATTGTCTACCGCTTATACAGTACTCCGTTCAGGGTCGTGGGGTCGCTGGAGTCTAGCCCAGCTAGCATAGGGCGTGAGGCAGGGTACACCCTGGACAATCGCCAAGTTATTCGCAGGACTAACACTTAGACACAGACAACCATTCACAGACACTCGCATTCACTCCCATGGACAATTTAGAGTAGCACATTCACTATGCCCAATCACATGTGTTTGGAGGTGGGGGGAAAACCGGCATAAGGGGCCCTGCTGCCCTGTGCTAAAAACCGGCCAGAACTAAATAAATTCTTTGCCATAATACCATGCCCCTGAAGATGAGAGTGTGAAGGTCGAACGTGAGTGTATATGTAATATAAATAGATGAAAGATCTCTTGGCGCTAACTTGGATCAATTTCCATTAAATAACTCATTAGACTAAAATAATATTAGACCTGTTTTCAAAGTTATTGGTGCCTTAAATTAACACAGATGTCGCATAATGAGCAGGATAAAAGTGTGCAGCTTGCCATTTATCTCCCCTCTGGCCCTGTGTCCGGCGTCCTGCGTGTGCCCAGTCCATTATGTCACCTCCACCATGACCCCTGTGGAGAATTCTCTTTAATCAGGCCTTTATCTCACCCCATGTGTTGGCAGCCCATGGAATCATGACCTCGTTAAAGTAGAAGAAAGATATAGCAGTAGCTGGGTTCACCTGGTCCAGTTAGTGCTTTAGTGCTTTATAAGTGACTGCACGTGCCCCATGGATGCAGTGGCTTTGCTGCAATTCAAGAATGCCAGAACAGAGGAAGTCACGTTACATATTAATAGATCTAGAATTTCTTTTGGCAATGAACAGGGAGTAAATATCGCCGAGTCAAGATGCACTTTGCTAACTGTCGGCTTATGAACCTAAACTTATGAGCTTTTTCGCCTAAAAATGACCAGAACTTCCTTGCTTGAGTGTGTGTACATATACTACTAGTCAAATATGACTCCGTTACAAGTAAAAGTTGTAAATTCCCATTTTTACGTAAGTAAAAGTACAGAAACCGGAGTACCCGGGGAAAACCCGTGCCAACACGGGGAGAACATGCAAACTCCACACAGAAACACCCTGGGCAGAAATCGAACCCATGACCTTCTTACTGTGCGGCAGAAGTGCTAATCATTTTGCCACCGTGCCGCCGAGTGCAACATTTGTCTTTCAAAAGTAGTGTAGTTAAAGTAGCAAGTTTCCAGAATAAAATAATACTTTAGTAAAATACAGATACTCATAAAGTGGACTTAAGTAGAGTACTCATTTTAATGCACTTCATTACTGTCCACCTCTGATGATGGCCTTATTTCTAAGATTTTAAAATCTGCACAAAAAATGAATTCACGTTTGTATTCTGGATGTAACAAACGACTATAATAATCATAATGTTTTACTTCAGTAGAATTTGGCAGTACTGTAAATATTTACCCAGAAAGAAATAAAATATTGTGTGGTATTCAAGAAACTGCAGAAAGTGTTTACAATTTAAAGAAACGACGAAATTCAGAACTAACGATGATTAGTATTAATTTGGATTAATATTGCCGATAAAACCCCCCCATTGAGTTTGGGTTTCAAATGCTCAGCAAAATCTCATCTGTCCATTGAAGATATAAAAAATATAAAAACTAAAATTCTGCGCGATCATTTTTACTTTCTCACAGTTTAAAGCAACCCGAAATATCCGGATGTTTTGCATTCAAATTTCAATGCTGAGGTTCAGAGTTAGACTTGCTTGACTTAGGCAAATTTCTAACCATTGAGGACCATCGGCATACCAGCCTGCCTTCATTTCACCCACAGACTTCGAAGCATTGTCGTCGGCTGTTTTACATTAAGCAAACCACTTTATAACGCTGTGCCACTGTTTCTGGTTTAGATTAGCGCTGTTCGAAGATGCGAGTTAATTGTAGGGCAGATAACGTCATTACTACAACCATCTGGAACTGAGTGAATTAAGAGCGTTTAAAGACCCCGTCGGTGGACAAGGTGATGTGTGGCATTGAAAAGTCGAAATGAGGTGCGGGGTCGGGGGTGGGGGGCTGAGAAAGCAATAGAAAACCCGGAAAGTGAGAGAAACATGACACAAGATGACAGACCAGCTCCCGAGTTCCTGTGTTTAGCTTTGCTGGATTGTAATTGAACTGAATAGACCATTGAGTGCCTCTCAAATCCTGCTTATTAAAGTAATTCAGCCCTGCCAACATGCGTGTTAAATTCCAGGCATGGAGCGGATAAATTGGGTGCAAGCCAGAAAACGCAACTCATGACGAGCTTTATATGGAGGTGTGGAGACACATTTTTTGTCGTAGGTCATAGAAATGTGCATAGAAAGCACATGTTGTTCTCGCACTGCAGTTTCTTTCTAAACCGAGGACTGTTAAGAGGATAAAGCTTAAATATAACTGGGTTTTTGTTAGGATTTCTGTATCGGGGGTGGGGGGCGCGAATGATATTTTTACTGTGAGTTTCAGTGAAGCATTAAAACTATTAAAGCATTAATATTGTGTAGGTTTTATTACTCCAGGCATTATACCGCCTTCTTCCAGTATTGCATCATAGTATGATCTCGTATACAGGGTGTCCCAAAAAACAACAACATGGTTTTGTGGTCTCATTTCTCGCTTAAATGATCAAAAAAATGTAAACAAAATGTGTAAAAACTAAGTTGAATGTTTAATTTGTTTATTTATTCTCGATGAGGCCACATTTCATACGAATGGCAACAAGCATAACGCTCGCATTTGGGCGTAAGAAACTCCGCATGCTACAGTTGAGCACCTGGTGCGCATATTAATCATTAGTGAAGCTTCGCGAAATCGGTTAGTTTTATGAACGAATACAGATATACCAAAACCTTATTACAGATTTAGTTTTTACGCTTTTCTACAGCCGTTCCAATCCAATTGCTATTATTTGCTTTGTGATTTAAACTGTAGTCACAAATTCCGAAATCCTCATTTTTAATTGCATCCATGCACTTTTTTACACCGTATAACCCGACTGCGTTAAAGTCCACATCCGAGACTTTTAAATGCTTTTCTTCTTTGGGCTGCTTGGAGTGAAAGAGGTTAACAGAGTCAGCTGTTATATAATGCTGATTAAATGTATACGGATTGTAATAAAATCTGCTTTGTAGGCCTGTAGAGCCGCCTGTATAGCATGTTAATTAGCCTCTACGCTAATGTCGCCGAGGGGCCTGGTACAGGATATACTGAAGCTCCTGAGACCGAGCTCTCTCTACCTCGAGGCTACACAGCTCATGGGTGGGCTGCCTGGTTCCTGATCTCTACAAAAGTCAAGTCAAACTTTGTTTGCTTTCATCCATAACCACCTAGCAAAACACGACACCCATCATGTTTACTCAGTCCGAGAAAGCCAAAAACAGTGTCCTCACCCGTTTAAACTGTTTTTTTTTTTTTTTTCTCTTGACTGTGTTTTTTCTCGAGCAGACAAGAGATTTACATCATGGAAATGAATCCGCTAATCTTTTCATGCTACATTTAAGTGTTTGCTTAACTAGTCTGGTCTGAGCGTTTGTATCATAGGAGAGATAAATTCAACTGGGCAATCTCTCTCTCGCTCTCTCTCTCTCTCTCTCGCTCTTTTGCTTTGTGTGTGTATGTGTGTTTACGCATAACTCTTCGAGCTAAATGCTCACTCACTATGCAGGCACATTGCAGAGCACTTAGATTTTAAGGTCAGTCATATGATAATATGTCGTTCATAAGGATGCCAGTCATATGTCATATGTCAGTCATAAGGATTGTCATTTGACAATCAAATTTGAACGATAAAATAAATCTGTTGTCGCATGTAGCGAGACTTTCCGACTGACGCTGGAGGTTCTGGATTCCATAGCAGCTTTAACTGGCCAAAAGGGCGTCTGACTGTCCATAGGAGTGAATGTGTGTGAATGGTTGTCTGTCTTTAGCCCTGCAATTAACTGGCGATTGTCCAGGGTGTACCCCGCCTCACACCCTAAGTTAGCGGTCAGCGCCCCCTGAGCCCTGAGCCTATCCCAGCTAGCTTAGGACGTGAGGCGGGGTACACCCTGGACAATCATCTATGCCCAATCGCATGTGTTTGGAAGCGGGAGGAAACTGGAGCACCCAGGGAAAACCCGCGCAAGCACAAGGAGAACATGCAAATTCCACACAGAAAGAATCACACCCATGACCTTCTTGCTGTGAGGCAGGCGTGCTAACCACTCTGCCACCGTGCCTCCACGGTGATTGTTATTTAGTTTATGTGTATGTCTGGCATTTATTAGCCCTTTGTTTTGGTGAACAGTAGGCAGTCCTGCTCTGGTCACATCCTGTTTCTATTATTCTATTTCTCCTCAATCATCCAATACGTCGTTCCTTTTCGGCTTTCCTCATTAACGCTGCATGTGAGGGGTCAGTCGATGGTCACTGATTGTTAACAGACATAAATTTTACTCAAAGCTCTTGAAAGCATCTTACTAGTCCTTTGGCTACTAATGTCACATACAATTGCAGGGCTCTACATTTATGAACACATGTCCTTAGTTGAGTGTTGGAGCATGTACAAGTATTGATGTATCAAAAACGATGCAGTCCTCTTATGTTTTTTCGTCTTCACATTTGTGCATGATATCGTGCACCAAGCTGTTTTGATGCTCTGTAAGTTTTTATCTGTTCTTTCTTTTCTTCTCCAGGACAAAAACCTGCGCATCTTTGATCTGCGAGCACAACCGACTGCAGTCCAGGTATAGTGATTTATTTTTTGTACACGCCTCCTTTGTCCCGAATATCACTTTATTATTAGCCGTTAGTCGGGTTGGCTTTAAAACACGTCTGTCTAAAGTGCATGCTGCATATCGTGCGATGTATTTCTATTGATGTAACAGAATACTGTGTTGTTTAAACAAGCGCAGGAGAGAGGAAAGGAATTTTTGCTCTATTTAAAATGCTATAAAATTAAAAGGAAATAGCGTTAAATTTCATCTATTGGGTAACAAGCCTGTCAGAAACCATGAATGCTCTGAATAATGCATCAGCGCAAGCTGACATCCAAACAATTCCAACATCCAAACAATAAGGATGATGCTTTCAGTGTGGTGTTTTTCCCAAATGCTTATTTAACGATCTTTGTGCGTCTGGCTAACTGACCTTTTACAATTGCAAGCGTTCCAAAACCCTAGCTGTGCTGCTGCGCCATTGACGGCCCAATCTGCCACGGATACATAGACTGCACATTAGCTCTAATCACAAAAAACAACATTTACATTTCTAACATTTGGCAGGCGCCCAAATCCAGAGCGACTTGAGTTCATCACACTGAGCGTTTTAGGGTTAAGGGCCTTGATCAGGGGCCCAGGAGTGTCAGCTTGGTGTTACTGGGAATCAAAGCCATGATTTTCTGACCAGCAAGCCAACACCTTAACCACTGAGTTATTAAAAATGATTGGAGAATAAAATAGGAGTGATCTTCCTAACAATTAGCGCACCCTAACCATATGTACTGTAAAAGTATACATAGTTGTACATTACAGTAAGTCAGTGTGCTGATTGTGCATGCCCAGGATCAAATGGTAGCTAATTGGTAAAGTATGGCAGGAAAGTTAGCTACACTAATAGTGACACGTGTGTGTGTATAACATCCATATGTGTTTTTAAACATGCTAGTCCAGATTTATTTTCACTCACTAGATTGTAGAGCAGACCTGGGCAACTCCGGTCCTCGAGGGCCGCTGTCCTGCAGAGTTTAGCTCCAACTCTAATTCAACCCACTTAAACTAGTTAAGTAATGTCTTCAAGATCACTATAAAGCTAAAGGCAGGTGTGTTTGATTTGCACTGGAGCTGAACTCCGGACCGGAGTTGCCCAGCCCTGCTGTATAGTGTGGCGGTGATGATTTGTTCATTCAGCTATAATAGTACTAGATTAGTAAATAGTACTGATGCTATATAAAAGTACTAGTGAGATCAGACACTAATGTTGGGTGAGGAGGTCTGGGGTGCAGTTGTTGTTCCAGTCATCATGTCTTCATGGAGTTCTGGGGCAGGGGCGGATTTAGTGATCTGAGGGCCCTAAGCAATTCCAGGTCGCAATGGGGCCCCAATATTCAAACTTTGAACACTCTGCTTCTATATACATACAGTATATACATATTTTTTCATTCTATTCTGTTGCTTTTTTTCTACATTTGTAAATAAATAAACTGCATGGTTAAAATATTTGTAACCTGAAACTTTTATTTTTCCAATGTAAAATTAAATACAATGGAATTCACAAATAAAACTCTAGTAATATATGATTTATACATATACAGTATATTCTTGGAATTTGTCGGGGGCTCCCGAATATCTTGGGGCCCTAAGCGGTTGCTTACTTTGCTTACTGGTTAAGTCTGCCTCTGCTCACCGGCTTTGTGCACATGGGCATTGTCATGCAGGAACAGTGCTTGGGCACAGCTCTTAGCGACGGTGACGGAAAATGTTTAATGCTACAGCACACAATTGTGTTCGTCCAACTTTGTGGTAGCAGTTTGGCGAAGCTGTTGAGGTGTCCACAAACGTTTGGCTATACAGTGTGTTCGAAAAAAATTGAGTACAAAAATAAAGACGTAAATAAATTCCTACCAGGGTGGTCACTCAGCCGTTGTCGATAACCTTTTCCTAGAACATATCAGTGCTGTGGTGTTTTTATTCTTTGTGTGCAGTCACCGCTAGTCTACTGATAATATGTCGCTAAGAATCTACAAACTATTTGATTTAAACTAACTATGAACTTGTAGCGTGGAGGCATGTGCTTCACTTAGTTTTATGTTTGTCTGTAGCACATGCTCCATTGTTTTGCACTCACACACACACACTGATAACCTTGTTTGCCTCACAGTCACGTTCTAGTTCTAGTTTGGGTTAATTTGGTGATTAGGCACAGCTGATGGGTATTAAGGACTGGTTAACACAAGTATTTAGGAAGTACACGCCTGTTAGATCCTCGATGACGAATATAGGCAGTAGTATTTCTTAATAATCACGCTGTTTATTAACAACACGCTGAACAGGTTTTGTCACACTGAACGCCAAACCAACACTAACTAACTAACTAAACTAACACACCCCCTTGTGGCCCATCCCGTGATCTGTCCATGCTACTTAAAAAGTACATTCTACCTTACTCTATGCTAGCCAATACATCACAACGCCGGTTAGCGGTGGCAGTTCATTCTGGCTACTAACCAGGAGTGTTTGTAGTTTCCAACTTGCTGGAGTTTACGGTGGATCCTATGTTTCATGTGGTTTGTGAATAAAACTTCTGTTCTGACACCGTCTGCGCCTGAGCAATTCCTCATTTGAACCTAGGGTCGAAGCGAGCCGTTGCCGCCCCGTTACAGAACTGAAATCTGTTTGAGTTGTAGTTTCTAGCGTTAGACGTCCAAATGAAAATGTCCCATGCGCAGTTTACCCAGCATCGTGTGGAGGAGGATGGAGAAATGGATACGAGTCCGGTCGATTGACCGTTCAAACATTGACCAAATCCACGCTCTTTTTAGCTGAGCTGTGCAGACCTCGCTGAAGCAACGAAAAACTTATCAATAACAAGTGGGACCAGAAAGGGTACAACATTAGCCTACTCGCTGCTTCAGTAAATAAATACCTGGATGTGTGTGTGACGAGAATGAAAATATGCATGCGTGCGTGTGAAATTTTCCTGCTGTTTTAAACAGAGTTAATGTTTCTAATTCTCCATTTTTGCTGCCTTTAAGTTTTTAATTACTGCGCTTTCATATTCCAGCAGGTTTCGTTTTACTGCATGCGCTTTTCTTTGAAATTCGCAGCAGTAGCCACTAATCACCGAAATGGAACCGGCTTTCTCTGTGGTCGCTTGTGACTTTTTTTTTTTCTTCTCTTCAAATTCTTTCCCAGCGCTGTGACATGTTAGACGGACAGAGTAGTTTATGTGTACCGCATTTAGCAGATGCTCTTATCCAGAGCGACTTACAACTTAAGGGCCTTGCTCAGGGGCCCAGCAGTAGTAGTTTGGTGGTGCTGGGAATCGAACCCCGGTCTTCAGATCAGCAGTCCAACACCTTAACCGCTGAGCTACCACTTCCCATCCAGCGTAGTGATATGTCATGCCATTATTGATCTGCTAGTAGCTTAAACGAAGGATTCTGCGCTTAATACTGAGACAATTCAAGTAGTTTTTCTGCAGGAAAAGGAAAAAAAAACATAAAAGTTGCATCGCAAACTTAACCATCGTGCAAAAAAAAAATAAAAAAGCCCTAAGGGGACTGATTTAACAAATAAAGACTAATTATGGCAATGTAATCAAAAATCAGTTTCTATACCGTAAGGGGCACCTTATCCGTAGTAGATTTCCCAGCTAGAGAGGTGGCAGGAAATTAGTAGCTTACCTAAACCCATTAATACATATAGCAGCGGTCCCCAACCTTTTTTGCGCCACGTTTAATGTTAGACAATATTTCCACGACCGGCCTTTTAGGTGTCTCGGATAAATACAACAAAATAAAACGATACAGCCTGCATAAAAACTGGTATCTTTTACGATGCGCAACGAAACTTTCCAAATATACGATGCTTCGTTCATTTTGCTAGCTTGGGGGTTTAAATTCAGCGTTTATGTATTATGTGTTACCGGCCGAAGCAGCCCCTTTAAGAAAGTAGCGGATGTAGGTAAGACATGTGACCGAGGCAAAGCATCCTGACATGCATCAAGAGTGAGTCATAGACAGATGTGGCGGAGAGAATCCAAAAATTTTCCATCATAAAACATCGTTCACAATTAGATAATAAATCAAACGGAAATAATGTAAGTTATGTATTCTTTCTGTGACCATTGACCCAATTGATCAATTGGCCCGGGACCAATTTGGGACCAATGACATATAGCATTATCTGTATAGATACAATACATGCTTTAAAAATGACTACAATTTACATTAAAGGAATGTTGTAATGGCAGGCAGTAGGAATAAAAGAAGGCTTGTATGTGTTGTCTGCTATCATGTTGGACAGTCCCACAAAATGTAGACGTTTCTATTCACTGAATAAACAGCTTGCGGAGAAAGAATGAATCATCAATCATCAATGTTTTTTAATAGACGAACCATTTGTTGCGGTCAGCTCGGGATTTCCTGGCGGTTATGTTCATCTTTTGGCACATATCCTAAGAAAGGCAGGTAGAATAGAAATAGAAGGTAATTGCCGTTCTGCGTGCACTGTATTTATGATAATGAGGGGATGCTGAGTAATTTGGGTGGATGAGCATAAGTGGAATCTCTAATCAGTGTCTATTTGCGAGCTGGTTTTGTTTAGTCTGCATGCACAGTGTGCGCGTGTGTGTGTGTGTGTGTTTTTTTTTTTGTTTTTTTTGGAGTGCGGCACTGTAAATGATTCCTGCTGCGTTTTATGTGGAAGCTGGTATAGTGTTTTCGGATGGTATACTTGGCATGCTCTTTTTCTTGCCCATGTAACCTTGAGACCAAGTTCTTTTCAGATTGCCCACAACCTATTGCAATTCTGCTCCTCACTTCTCCTGTGCAATTGATTTCCGGCTCTTTTAGCTAAATAATCGGTTGGATTGGAAGGAAGTAGCAGAGTCTGGGTGCGGTGAACGTTGCCCAAAGAAGACACATGTGCCTTTTTTCCTCTCCATGTGTGTGTGTGTGTTTCAAATTACAGAGCTGAAAATACTCCTCATAGTTTTGGGCTGGTGCTGGCTGGTGTGATGGAGAGATGTGGTCCCTGGCACACAGGAGAACAGGAAAGGGAATATTTTTTGGACTCCAGGAGCCAGATTTCATTGGCGGCTGCTGCTGCTGCTTTAGGTGAAATTAGAGAGCCCATGAAATGAGTATGATACAGAAAAAAGGGCAGGGCCGAATGAAAAACATTCAGGATAGACAGCGTGGCTGCAGGGATTTTTTGGACACGCATATACACACACACTCTCACACACACACACACACACACACACACACACACCTACACATACAGTAAGAGAGAAAGAGAGAAAATAGTTGTCTGGATTTTGCGGATTAGGTCTTTCTGATTGCCGGTGCTGTGTAGTGCTTTGTAAAGAAGCAGGGTTTCAAAATAAAGCCAAATCTGTACGATGTACGTTCACGCTTTAAATGTCTCGTAATTTATAAAGACATAATTTACTCCTTCCTACGTTTACAGTTCCACTTTAAAAGAGACCCTTCTGGAACATTGGGGAGGGGGGGGGGTTGTTATGTTAAAAATACATGAAATAATAAGTTATAGAATTAGATTATACATCTAGACATATATTAACATCATCTACAGCAGGTTCAGTCTCATCACCTAATTTAAAGGGGACTTTAAAGAGCATTTAAACATGAGTCTTATTTTTATATTTTCACCCTACTGAGCTCTGTTCATGCTAAAGTCTAACATTACTCATTAAACACATCGTCTTTTATTCGTCGTAAAGCTATTCGCTATGGCACGTAAGCTCTGATTTTGACTTTTTAGGCAGACAGACAAAGCAAGGGTAAAAAGAAACGTTCAAGGTTATTCAATGTTATTCGTAAAAAACGGGTTTGAAGCGTATGATTTGTTATTGTTGGCTGTTTTCCGGTTGAGCTAAAAAGATTTATTTATCCAGGTGACACATGTACCTTTTTGGCTAATTCTTGATCATTTAAAACAATAAGAAATAGTTTACAAATACAAATACAAAGAAATAGTTCGGCATCTATAGAAAGAAACAAGTTTTGGTTGTTGGGTTTAGTAAGAATGACAAAGTGATGTGTACAAAAACAACAACAGTCAAATGTTAGCTTAAAAAAACCGGCTCACCAGAGTTTTCTGATGAAATCATGCATCATCCAATAGCAGATGTGTGTGTCAGTCATGTCAGTGGTGAGAAAATGTACAAAAGCCCCAAGGTCTGTTGATTCAGAGGCTCTTAGCAAACTGTACACCAGAGTAGTGCTTATTTATTTGTCAGAAAGTGGCTTCTAACTCAGGAACTGGTTTATAATCGTTATCAGGCTTATAAATCGATTTATAATCAGGAACTGGTTTATAATCATTATCAGGCTTAAAAACGATAAATTTTTTTAATTTATAATATGTATAGTTGATTTTATTCAATAACATAGTTTGTTATGCTGGTTGAAAGTCTCTGTACCTCTCGTTAGAACTCTAAGTTTAGTGGTGTAACTGTATTTATATCATCTGTGGAAGGCATAGGACCCAAAAAACATCCAATCAAAGCGTTCGGTCCGAATATTACGATAGGTGGTCCTATCTGCCTGTAAACATATACCGCTGCTCAACCTGTTCGCACAGACTGCCTTTCTGCTCAAGTTTTTACATGCCCTTTTCTGTTGCCAAGTATTACCAGGATCAACGTCTGCTTATGAAACGATTAAGTTTTATTTATTTATTAGTTCATTCGTTGTATTTATTTGAAGACAAAGAAACATTTTGGTGGACCATGACAGGTTATGTTAGTATCTCAAAAAAACACAATTAAAAATACATAGTTTTCCCCATGACTGAATTTTCAAAATAGTCCAATTATCCGGGAAAACCACGAACCTGGCAACACGTTCCCGTAGCGCTTTTACGTGTTTTGGAGGAAGCGTGGCTTTGGAGAGTGATTATGCAGGGAGAGCTTTAGCTTTCAAAGCTAACAGGCTATTGTTAGCCTTTCCAAAATCGCCTATTCCAGCTTTAAGATTCAGTATCTGTCTTACACTCAGTAATTGTGTTATAATTATTTACTGACGTATAATTTAGAAAACCAAATTATAATCAGGAACGGGCTTCCAGACAGAAACTGCTTTACATTTTTTTCTCTTTATGTGTAAAAAAAAAATCCATCTAGGTAAGACATCTCGAAATGTAACGTATCATTTCTTCATGTAGTCAATGTTAGGATCGAACTCTCTCTAGGGTACTGCAGTGGTCAAACAGTCTCGCTGAGTATTCCTTAAACGATGCAACTTGAGACTAAAACAATAGAAGTTGTTAAAGAAGAAAGCAGCAATTAAAACTTTTTCTTTTATTACTGTGCATGTTCTGTTTGTAATTTGTGTCTATTATGCAAAAAAAACCAAAAAAAAAAAAACTTGTTCTCTTCCCAAAGATATGTTTACCATAACCCGGCATTGCACACCAGTCAAACTGCTATTAAATAAATGAAAAAGTAATGAACTAAGCTATTAGAGGAGAAACAAAGGGTTTGCATCATGGAACAATGCTGGTCCCGCAATGTGGATGTGGTAGCTCAATGGTAAGGCTCTGGGTTAATGATCAGAGGGTCGGGGGTTCAAGCCTCGCTCCAGGCAAGCTACCATCATTGGGTCCTTGAGCAAGGCCCTTAACCT
>JAOUQX010000019.1:6503219-6527111 GCA_028566295.1 Liobagrus marginatus | reverse complement strand
AAAAAAAAATGTATTTATATATATATCTATCTATATATATATATATATATATAGATAGATAGATATATAGATATAGATATAGATATAAAATGAACATGGATTATTTTGATCGATATAAAATATCCAGAATTAAATGTGTTAAATGTGGTTCCCTGTCTGTACTGTCTGCAGGATGACTAATGAGACGCTCTACTGGCTCCGGGGCCATCAGGAGAAAATTCTATCCTGACTCATTTAACTGACTGCTTGAATGAAAGCCGCACACCGCATCGTCAAGGAAAGACAAACGTACCTAATTGTCTCTAGTCAGCTGTGTAGGCACTTTTGTGGTCAGTTATGATGGCATCAGGTACATATGGAGTCTGTCTGAAACACACCGGTTAATTGTGTGCTCTGGGATTAACAGCGTTGCATGTGCTTTTTTAACTGTTGATCAGAATGAATTTTTATACTGTTCAGATTGTCCTATCTCATTGTAACAGTGTTTTAAATGCTACTTCTTGACCCTATCTCCTTATAAGCCATCAAGAACAGGAGATCTGTAAAATGCATGTCTCCAGGTATTAGTTTGTTGCATCGTGCCACTTTTCCTTACAATCCAGCACTTTCTTACATATAACTCCATTCGAATAATATATTTGTTCAAGGATTCAGCATAACCTCAAAAATCATTTAGGGAACGTTTCTGCTTTTTTGTGATTTGCTACCCAGTAAGTTTCCTCTTACTTTCCCGTTCGACTAATGTGCCATGTGGGGATTTTTTTGTTTGTAATAAAACCATTCACAGGTTGAACCATGTGCCGGTGTGAGTGGGCTCAAACATCATCATGAGCAGGAAGTCTGGTACTTATGCTGGTTAATGTATGATACGATCCGACAAAAGTCACTGTAAGATTACCACATAATATATATCATATATACTGTATTATATATATATATATATACAATGTTTTTTTAAAACAAACTAAACTATGCTAGTTTTTGTTAGCCAAGGAAAAGCAAAAGGAAACAATGAATGTATCACATATGTGTGTGCAATGACATGGATTTGTGTAAACGGGGCAGGATATTTTCTAAACAGCTATAACTCCGCAGTTATATTTTCCGGTCAGTTATATTTTTCAGAGTGAGGAAAATGTCCAGCACAGGTTGTTGCTTTAAGATAACATGATGAAGAATTTAAGTCCAAAGTGATGTTGCTTTGGGAGATCTTGTTTATGTGGCACGCTTTAAACAGAGATGAACCCATGTTAGGGTAAAATATTGGTAAATCATTTACATTTGCATCATTTGGCAGACGCTCTTATCCAGAGCGACTTACAACCGAGCAGTTGAGGGTTAAGGGCCTTGCTCAGGGGCCCAGCAGTGGTAGCTTGGCATCGAATCCCAGTCTTCCGATCAGCAGTTCAACACCTTAACCACTGAGCTACCACTTCCCACTTCCCATCATTTCATAAGTTCCCCTTCTATACCGAATCTCTGTAAAGCGTCAAACAGAAAGCTTCACCCGACCCATGACAAAAAGCTTTCTCTGTATCATAAGAGTAGTTTGATATACTACTGCATAACATTCAAGTCTCCTTATATTCGTGCGAGAAAAACGCTTCGTCCGTGTTTACAAGTTTCAGGAGAAACATCACGAGTCCAGCAAGTCTGAGTCTCTTAGCATCAACCCCAATTAGAATTTACTGTTAAACCTGATATCATCTTACAACTTTACTGATTGATGGGTTGCTCAAAAGCTCCTGGTCATAATTCTGCTGGACATTGATTTGTTTATATACACAACATCATCTATAATTACACACGCCGCTGTCACCTACATGATATTGGGCTCCACTTTGAGTCTGCTTCCTCCCAGGGTTTCTTTCTAATATTCTCTCAGGGAATTTTTCCTTGCCATCGTCACCGCAGGCTTGCTCATTCTGGGTGAATATACATTTCATTTTAAAAGTCGATGCAATTCTGGTGCAGAAAAGAGTTCTTCCAGGACGATTTGTTCCCTGGGACAGTGGTGTGGTGGGAATCCACTCTGGATGCTTCCTCCTGGCTCTCCGAAGTGCCCCGAGAGCTGTTTAATGCACATGGACAAACTTTGGGAGACACGTGTAACACACCAATACGTACAAAATGTTCTATGCGTACAAGATCCAAAAGCCAAGTCCCTTTCATCGCTGCTGGCAGCTATGTTTTATAATTGTTTTGTTTTATTTAAACTCTGTCCCTTCATTTTAGCTGGCTCAATCAGATGCCATTATTTCCAAAACACTTCTTCTAATTCAGTCTAATATCATTTGAAGTAAGGACATATGTAAAGTTTTTAGTTAATCATTTCTGTCTAATAAAAGTAAAAAAAAGTATTTTATTACAAAACCATCGAAGTGTCATTTGTAATATTTGACAAGTATTTCTGAATGAGTTGCTGAGTCTGAAGGGTAAAGAACTAGGAACGTGACTTCAGCGGCGCAATGCATTTTGGGACAAAACGCTAAAGCATTCGCCGTTTAGAAGTCGCTAAAGCTCGCTCAGCATTAGTTAACAGTAGTCTAAACCAACTCCAACCAGCAGGCGGCAACAGACAGCAGTATAAACCGGAAAAACTAATTTCTTCTTCGGTGTGTGTCGTAGTCTGCGTCACCTTCAGCATTAGTTAACAGTAGTCTTACCCAAATGCAACCAGCAGGCGGCAACAGACAGCATTTTAAACCTGAAAAACATTTCTTCGGTGTGTGTCGTAGTCTGCGTCACCTTGAGGAACACACGTGAAATTGCGGATGTTGTGAACGCCGTGGCGCTGCTTATGACCGAAGCTAAAAAATGGTAAAATTATTCTTTATATTCTAACTGTGTTTGACAGTAAGATGGACGGCTGTATTCACAGACGCAGTACGATTAAAGATGGCTTATATAGATTAGTAATTACGGCATAATTGCAGTTGTTTCTGTGTAGCTTGACTCGTTTAGTGTTGTCTTTCAGGCGAAGTATCTGGCCCAGGTCGTGGTGATGGGAGTGCAGGTGGTCGGTCGCGCTTTCGCACGCGCTTTACGGCACGAGTTTGCAGGCAGGTTGCTCACACTGAGACGGGTATCATTATCCACACGAACAGCTGTGTATTAACCAGAGACCACACACACACACACACACACACACTCGTCCTTTACTGCATTAGAAGTACAGATACTCACGTTTAAAACGACTCTGGTTAAAGTACTGACTGCACTTTATTACTCAACTTAAAGTAAACAAGTCCGGACTCGGACATGTACTGAAGTAAAAAAAAAAAGTAGCCATTACTGCTGCTGTACCTATTAAAGTGTCATGCTAACGAGACCTTACATCATATTACTACTTTAACGCTTTCAATAATAAGTTTGAAATATTCTAGCTGTACCCCAGAGTTAGTTTTTAAGGTAGCCGGTATAGTAGAACGTTTCCTTTCATTGTTTCCATGGCGACGCCTAATTCTTACCACGTGACACACCGCAGTCACAATAACAACGTATGACAGATGTATTTGGCCAGAGGGGATCAGGAACATGTCTCTGTTCTCAGTCATGTTGACATCACTACTCTCTCTGTCTCCTCTACCATTTATGTTGCTGTCTTTCTTTCTTTCTTGCTCGGTTTTAGTGTCATAAAGTACCATACTAAACAGATTAAAGCTCAAATAACAAGCCTGGTTTAAAAATGTAAGAAGTAAAAATAAAAAAGGTGATCAGAAAAATAATTAGTGAAGTAATTCTTGTACCAGAAAATTCTACTTAAGTACAGTAACGAAGTATTTTTACTCTGTTTTCTTCCTAGCTGTGGTATTAATCTAATGACTTACTGGAACATTCACTGTTCAAAAATCCAGCCGGTAAAGTTAGTCTACTAGCTTAATCCTGGTGCTATCTCTAAAGTATGATAGAAATGAAAGGCGCGTTTATTATTGAAATAGCTCGTGATATACATATATTAACTGTACAGTACAGAGTAATAACTTGTAGATAAAAACTAATTTTGTGTGGGGTAATGCTTAGGGTCATTTTTATAAAATGTATTTATAAAGTACATTTATGTATCCATTTTTATTCCTTTTATGCTTTTAAAATGAAGTTTAAACTCAAATAGCTGCTGTATAGTATAAACCCAATATAAAGTTCAAAGTTTATTGGTCACATGTACATTATACGTGGTACAACATACAGTGAAATGCTTAGTCACATTAAACGATAGTACTATAGACCCTGTGCCCTATTGACTGAGCAAGTGTAATATTTAGTATAATACCGCTGGTACATGTCACGGAAAGCACTATTACATTCAGAATTCTGAGTTAATAAAATGAAATATGCTTCCTTCTGCAAGACTGCTTATTTAAAAACGTATAAATATATATAAACCGATTAAAACACTTCAGTTTAGCTTGTTTTTGATGTACTACATTTACTTATCATTACTTGTCATTAGACAGTTTAAACTATTGCGCTAGGAAATTGCATTAAATTATCGAAACATGTTTATTTCCCAAATTTTTTAAAAAAAAAAATCGTTTTGCTTTCATATATCTCCAGTACCAGGCACTTATGTTGTAATGTTATATGGCAGCATTTTGTTGCCAAGGGATGTGAGGTCATGGCACATATTCTACCTATTCTTCTTATTCTATGCCTAAACACTATTTCTTTTCCATTCATGGCACTTGTATCCAGCGAACTTGGCTTACTGATCACTATGAGGATCTGTTTGCTTATTTTTGTGTACTGCTGTAGTAATTCAGTACTCTCTATGGGAAGCAGTGTGGACCAATCCATATTTCTGTGTTTTTGCAGCCAGTCAGGCGGCAGCGGAGGCAAGAGGTCAAGCAGGTAAGCAGTCGTCTGCTGTTTCCAGCTTCACTGGGATGAGTCTGCAGGAAGCACAGCAGATTCTAAACGTAGAGACACTAAACCCAGCGGAAATCCAGAAGGTATATGCCACGACGCTTCTTTATGCACTCGTCGTTTTAAACAGAAAGTTCCATCATGTCACTATTAGTGACCGCAACTTTTTCTTTTTGCAGAGTTATGAACATTTGTTCAAAGCAAATGACAAAGCAGTTGGCGGCTCTTTGTACTTGCAGTCTAAAGTAAGTGGAGTATGGACGAGTCATTTTTGACACAGACATTAGAAACACACTGAAGGGATTTTGAACAGAACCAGAATTATAAATAATGTCGTCTTATGTTTTTGTTTTTTTAAGTAGAATTGTATAACTACGGTCGTTTGAGCAACTTATTAATCAGGATCGTAATCACTTACGATGTGTATCAGTGCACTTGCTCTCTCTAACGATTAAGGGATATAAAAAAAAAAAATCAAAAGTATTTGGGGCATTATACTGTGAGTTATAAGGGAGTAAAGGGGTGATGATGTGAGTTGCCCTAGATCAGGGGTTCTCAACCTTTTGAAACTCATGGCCCACCAATGCGTTTTTAAAACATTCTAAGGACCACCTTTTCAATTATGATCGTATGAGCACAGAATAAGAGAAAATTCATAAACTACAATGATCTATTAATCTTATCGTTTATATGTCACTGTAGCAGACTTGATCAAGTCGATGCAATGTTGACTTAAGTGGTTTTGATCATATAAATTCATAAGAACAATTAGATGTCAATTAAAAAATCAGAATTAATTTGAGGGTAGTCTACCAATGCCTACACGGCCCACCAGATGGCGCTCCTAGGGCCGTTGATAATCACTGCCCTAGATAATAGTTTTTGCCATGTAGGGCTACTCTTAAGCACAAAAGCTAACTGCTGTAAAGGTAGCAAATTTGGAATTTGGTGGTTATATTTTTTCATCCAGGATAAATAACTAGCCATGTATGTGTCACTATTGCCAAATTGTGGTTATTTGGGTGTAAAAGTTGTTAAATTGAGTTTTCTTTTGCAGGTGGTAAGAGCAAAGGAGCGTCTTGATGAAGAGATTTTAATTCAGAATAAAGACAAACCACCAGAACAGAAACAGCCACATACATGAGTAATATTGTTCACCTCCTTCCCTTTACTCCCTCCACTGTAAATAATGTACTTGCCGTAATAAAGATACATCATTTCATCACCATGGAGGTCATTTAAATTCTATCATCGATATGTCTTGCTTACCAGACTAGTAATGTTGAACAGAAACTTATAATTGGTAAGTGGTATAATAATAAATAATAATATAAACTGGTATTAATAACTGGTAACATAGCCACTAGAAAATGATCATATAGAGTATAAGCATTTCACTAGCAAACTGTTTTCTGTAGGTCCGATTAATGCGTAATACCAATAGTCAAAATTGTCCCAATTAAATGTAACCATTTCCTTCTCTAGCTATGTACAATACAGGAGAGGGTTGTTATTAGTTTTATTTGTGTGGGACTCAAAGGAAGATGAAGTGCAGCATAATATCAAATGCAAATTTATTGTTTTCAATGACGTTTACATTAATATTGTAATAAAGTTTCTCTGAAACAGACAAACACTAGTCCTGTACCAGTTGACTACACCTTGTAGGTTCGGCTTTAGAATATGATTCGGTTTATTTTAATTTAATATACTTTGTATGTATATATTTCACCTACAATAAAAAGGCACTTGGACAAAAATGAAAACTAATATTAAAATATTTCAATGTGCAAACAAAAACAATACCGGCCTTAACTGGCCATAGTCTTGCATTAACTCTTTGGGCACCACTATGGCACTTAAATCATTTTAGTTTGTTTAATATTTAAGAGCAAAAGTATGTCTTTTTAAATCGTTTAAAATAATAGGGTTATTTAAAGTGAAATGGTGCTTTTTGTACCATTGCAAAATAAAAATAAATGGTTACTGGATTAAACATCATCATCTGAGCCAAATCAAGGCCCTGTCCTAAGCATTCTGCTTATTTCCAATATATTTCTGTTAAAAAAAAAAAAGCAACTGCATAACAAACACAAACACACATCTCCCGGGTGCTCAAAGGGTTAATGGGTTGAACATTCAGTCTGATATTTAAACCATGTAGACCATGAAGAGTCTGTGTCACGATGAGCTTTCTTAAATGATCAAAGAGCAAATGAGGGTGAAGCAAAGAAAGGAAGTTTAAACTGCCTGAAGACTAATACAGAAAAATGGTGTAAAGGGCTGTAAAAAAACAAAAACAAAAAAAAACAACCTTAAAACATTTCCAAACCTACACGACACATGGAGCTTTGCATTTTCACCTCACGGCTCCAAGGTCCTGTATGGAGGTTTGCAAGTTCAGCTACCTTCAGGTTCTCCTATCTTACTCGCCCGACTCTACGAATATTTTCTTTTTGTGATGCATCTTAGATCTGTATTTACACTGTTTTTAACTTAGAAACTGAAATGAGATACCTGAAAGGGAACTTGCATGACCTAAATTATCAGAAGAGATTCTCAGAGAGTAATTTGTTCGTTTCGAAGTAACTGCTTATACCAGGGGTCACCAACATGGTGCCGGCGAGCACCAGTTTGCCTGCAAGGACCACATGAGCGGGTCCAGAGACTAGGAAATGATCAACATTAAAATGTCTCGTCCAACCAATATAAATCATAGCTATATACTGTACGTATGATCAAATGTAGCATAATGTAGAGTTGTTTTGATTTAAGTGCGAGTTATTCATTCATCCTTTACAACTAAATAAAGGTAAACTCTCCAGGCAACTAATGGTTTGGAGGAATTCCAGGTAAAGAGACTTGGTAAAAAAAAAAAAAAAAAAAATCAAAGTATTTTGCCATTAAAAGCTGTTCAATGTAGATTGTGTGTGGAAACAAAAGAGGTATTTTTGTAGAGAAGGAATGATATCTTTGAGCTGTATTGAAGTGTTCTGTTTTTGCACAGTGTAGTTTCCTGCAACATGCATTAGGTGTCAACATCACATTTGACACAGAGGCCTGTTCTGTTTGTCCGCACGCGAGTAATCTTACATAATGCACAGTGTGGCTGTTTAAGTAGTGTGCACAGTGTGCGTTAAGGTATTAAAACAAATGTCAAACAGGTGCCATTATTGCACCAACTGCATTAGAGTCACAGTCATCTACAGTGAAGTTATGAGCAAAATATGCCACATTTTGTTTACTGTTTAACGTAGCTCTGAGTCTTATTTAAGCAGGATTTACACCTGACTAGTTAACAACACTTAAACAGTGCTGGTTAAGTGACAGATGGTAACGTATATATCCATTTAACCCGAAAGCTCTCATTTCAATGTAATAAGATTAGCAGTTAGCCGAAGAGCAACGCGGCATTAACCTTAACCCATCACCAAGC
Source organism: Liobagrus marginatus (assembly GCA_028566295.1). Lineage (NCBI taxonomy): Eukaryota > Metazoa > Chordata > Actinopteri > Siluriformes > Amblycipitidae > Liobagrus > Liobagrus marginatus. The sequence goes on along the minus strand of JAOUQX010000019.1, from coordinate 6,518,809 downwards.
TCCTCTGCTAAAGCTAACTGTGTTAGCATTGCCTGAATAAAACTACATGGCTAATGAAAAAGCCCTGAAATGAAATTTACGGTATACAAACGAGTGATCACAAACTAAGAATAATTACACAGGATGAAGTACTTAGTGTGTCCCACACACCGGCGTCCAGCGTGCTTTAGATATGCGTATAGGTTTTAGACAATTAGCTTACAGTTACAAATACAAACGTAGCTTACAGTTTTTCAGAAAATGTAAACATGTTTTCACGTTTACTTATTAGTTTTTGTATTGGAATAAACGCCAATAAGTCAACTTGAAAAGGGAAATAGACATATATATATATATACCATAATGGGATAAACTAGATGACTCTTACAAAACAGATTTGAAAATCTGATAGTAGATGCGTTTACATGGATATTGTATTTCTATTACAATTGTTTGTAAAGTCCAATCAGAATTAAAATGCTCCATGTAAGCACCTTAATCAGAATGAAAAATTGATAAAAAAAAAAAAAACAATCAAAAAAAAAACCCAATCAAACTAAAAATTCTTCAACGTAAACTAGTTATTCCGAATTGTGAGATTGCAAAAATGTTTTTGCAGTACAACCCTCTCCCACCAGTCCATACTACGGACGTTCATGCGCACGGACCTCTAAGTCCCCGTATAAGAAAGGAGAGGTTGGAATTCAATGCTTTGATGTGAAGCGCCGCTACCAAAATGTTTCCAGGAACAGCGCGTACCTGTGCACTCAGTAGCGCGATTAAGCGATGCAGCTTATTCTTTACAGGGTTAAAAACGAGGGAAAAAATAAAATTCTTCGAGTGACCGATGAGCTGTGTGCATGTCACAAAATGATTCCGATTGAAAGCGGCGGGCAAATATGTAAACGCCAGATTGGAATGGATTTCGTCTATTGTAAAGAGTCAACCGAAATATTTAAATCGGAATGATCTCAATCGGAATGACAAAGTGTGCATGGAAACAGGGCTCGTGTAAGTAATTTATGTAGAATATATATATATATATTTTTATTTTTTTTCTGGGAATATCATAACTGATGTTAAAAATGGTGTAGTAATGTTTTTAGCACCGAAACATTTTTTGTTATTTTCTAATAAGCCTGAACTCGGAAGCAACAAGTCAATTATCTTGTTTTATACTGTCTCCAGATTAGACACGCTATATAGAATGACTTTTGTATTTCAGGTGAATAATAGTACAATACTTTTTAAGTTTTGTGGAATTCTTGTTTTGTTTCTGCTATAAGAACTTAATGTATACAATGTCCCTGCATATTTACCCTCAAAATATAGTAACATGTTTTTGGTGAACGACAAAAACGAATCATTACATTTTAACATGCTTGTTGTTGCCTTGACGATGGCACGTTTAGCACAAACACTTGTGTGATATTTGGAAAGCAATATTATTGCTAATATTATATTTACACATTAAGGCAAACTGAATAAAGGCTGAACCGAACCTCACCTCACCTAGTTCTGTGTTCAGGCTGTTTCTCATCATGTTACAGTGACACAATGTGCTGCAGTGCAAAACATTGTACAAAAAACAATTTAAACACTAAAATAATAGCTATGGAAGTAACTTAATACAAATATTTAGGTTCTGTTTTTGGAAAGATTTCGAAATGTGGCCTCGGAAATAAATGCTAGAAATTATTGGGTAGAAACGTTGTATAACGAGGACTGAGGACTTGATTAATAAAAACAGAGAATTTGCCCCTTGACCTTTGATCCCTGTGTGGTCCCTTTCCCCATCGGAAATGACTGGCGCATCCTTCTCAACTGACCACAGCTGGTTTCAACATTAAAGAGCCTGAAGGTATGACTACCCAGGACAAGGGGTCAGACATTCCTGTGGAGAGGTTGAGGATGTTCCGGGGGCTTTCCTCCTCCGGCTCATTCACTCTAGAACTGCCTGTTGCTTGTCCAATGGGATCTGAGCACAACAAAGACACCACAGGCAAGCCTAGCGCTGATGTCGAGAAGCCATGGGGCAGCAATGGTGACTTGGCCAGGCCATTAAAGGACAGGACAGGTGAGCTGGGACTTCCTAGCATGCTCAGGTCCAGGGGCCGAGAACTTGGAGGAGACAGAGGTAGGGAGGTGCCTAAGAGAGCCGCTGCTGCACTTGGGAGGGTGACATGGCCATAGCTCAGCTCAGACTCTTTCCCTGTTATATGAGATGGTTTTGGCACAGTTGAACCCATGCTCCCTCCTTGTCCTCGGTTTCCCCCTTCTAGGCTTGTCTGCTGCTTCTGTGAAGCTACAAAATGCCCATGTGCCTTGATGTGCTTTCGCAGAGAGCTTGGGTCTGTGTAACGCTTCAGACAACCAGCCATCTTGCAATAGTATGGCTTATCCACATAGTGTGTACGTGTGTGCTTAAAGCGGTCACTGGAGTTTGAATAGCGCTTATTACAGCCTTCGTATGGGCAAAGGTAGGGCTTCTCACCTTGAAAATGGCAACGGAGTGTTAAGATGACTGATATGTTAAGAAACATTGAAAAGCTGTACATTTGAATGCAGTATCGCTAACCTGTGTGTGAACGATTATGGATCTTGAGGTTTTCCAGGCGTGAAAAGCGCTTGTTGCAGGTGGAGCAGCGGTGTGGCTTCTCGTTGGTGTGTGTACGAATGTGGATTAACATTTTGTACCTGCAAACACAAACAATAGTGTCTATGGCTGGACACCAGTATAACATATGTATAAGTCTACTACCTCTACAGCCTCTTACCTGGCATTGAAGCCCCGTCCTTTGCGTGCACAGCCCTCCCAGTGGCAACAATACCCAGAATCCTTTTCAGACTTTACATGAAAGTCATTTACATGATCCACTAATTCTTGCAGGGAGTCAAAAAGCAATTGGCACTGCAAAGTACATCTGGAATTAAAAAACTAGTACGAGCAGATGCATTATTATCTATACAGTATGTATAGATGAACTGTGGCTGGATACTGGATAAAGAAAAGACTCGATTTGTCTAAACATCTAGCCATCACTTTTTTCCTACAACACCTTTCTCACCTTTCTCCAACGACAGGATAGCTGTTCATCTGCTGAAAGTTCAGGGGAGGCCCTCTGGTCATTGGGCTGGCCAGTAAACATTGAGGATGCCAGGTGGAGTTCCCCTCCCCCTCTAATTGGCAAAAAGAACTGAAACGCTTGTGATGGGGCCCCTCCTTCAACATAACGGATGTGAGTATATTCCTGCCACAAAAAACAAATGCAGAATGAGGGGAATATTTTTAATACATGTTAAGATAAAATAATAATTTTTAATATAAAAGCTTTTTATCATATCTAGGGTTAGGTTAAGTTTTTTTTGTTGTTGTTTTTTTTTGCGTATATTATTTTATATTCTGGTTTTTTTTTTTATTATTTAGCACGTCCTGCCGTATCATTTCCAGTTTCCAAGAACAAATTAATAACAACCTGTGCGACGCTTGCATTGCTTTGTTATAGTTGTGTACTCTCTTGCTTTTCCTCAGTATAAAATAAAGTATTGTATTCTCTATTATACAGTTAATTTTGTTTTCTATCTTGAATCTTAAATCTATCCTTTTGTAAACTCGAACAGTCACAAAAAGAATTTCACCGCATACTGTACTATGTATGATTTTGAATGTGACAAAAAAATAACTACCGTAACTTTTTTGACTCTGGTTTTTTTTACAGCCTTCTTGCCAACTCTAGCCATTCATCTAAGACATGTCCCATCAAAATGTTTATGTCTACAGAACTGCAAATCAAGTCAGTATTCTCACTATTCTGTGTAAACTCGAGCTCTGGCCATACATCTGCACGATTTTATACACTGGGCTGCTGCCACATGATTAGCTGATTTAATAAATGTGTTTTGCGTAGGCAGGAGTAAAGGTGTTTCCTTTAAAGTGAATGTATTATGCATGGCTAATATCCTTTAATCAATATAAAAACCAACAGAATAGGTTTTGATTAAACTTGGTGCCAGCTTATACTGTGTGTGGGGATCCACATCCCCACACACAGTATAAGCAGGCACCAAGAGGCCAACGAGAGTCTGTGAGTTTCGACTTGTTGACTGAGCACAACCAGCAGGGCCTTAATTAAATTGGGACTAAATTGAATTTAGTAGCATGAGGTCTAGATACTCGTAGCTTGCTATAAATCTGATTTGCCCCTACATCCCTTCAGTTAGGAACAAGAAGGAGCTAGAGAACATTGTTAGAGGACATCGGGTCACGGAGTTAACAGATTTATCCATAACTAATAATTCACTCCTTAATAAATGGTAAATTTATCACCAACTGCAAAACATCAGACACTTGTGTATGAGGACTATAAACAAAGTGCCATCTGGTTAGAATTTTAAAAACAATCTTTTATGTGTAGCAATGTTGAGTGGTAATTGTAATTCATTTTAGTCTTCCTAATGGTAAAAGGACTGAGAATTAGAAGGACTGTATGGCAATTTAGAAAATATTTTGTTTTCCACAAGTCACTTTTCAGGTTTTATAAAATGTATTATTACTTTTGTAAGTTTCAAGTAATTTCAGTGACTATTGTGGGTTTTTCGTTCTTTAGTAGAAGTGTACCAACAGTTTTGTCCTGTATTTTAGAGTTTAGGGCTACACTTGGAGGAATACACTCTTCGCACACATAAGATCACAGGCATCTCGATCCTATCTAGAGGATCCTAGAGATCCTACGTCCTATCTAGAGGCTATTTAAACCAGATTTTTGTCATGCTTTTTTCACTTTCTTGGACTACCAGCTGTGGTATCCCCTGCTCTTGATATATGGATGACCAGGCACATGATTTACTGTTGAGTCATTCTGGAATAAAAAAATTCTAATTTAAAAATGATAACTAAATATCTAAAAAACGGTTATGATTCATATTCTATGTATTGCGACCTCAGGGCTCCTTAACCAAATTTGCTAATATGCTGACAACCAGTGAACAGAAGCTTGGCATAGTGTGCAGTGCCAACTGAGGATAGAAGCTTTTTCACCTTTTGAGTAAGTTTCCCTTTAAGACGACCTCTTGTACTCACCTGTGAGAAAAAATGCGAAGAGCCATTTCCGGTGAGTTCAGTGAGGCATGGTTTTTGATGAGATGACAGCGACATACTGAGGGCCACTGCAGAAAGGGTGCGGGGTTCCGGCTTCTTCTTACACACCATGTTTATATCTAAACATACAGGCATATGAGCTGTTATTAGTTCCTCTTATTTACAACCAGAATTCCGGAAAAGTTTTTAAATTTGAATAAAATGAATACTAAAAGACTTTTAAATCACATGAGCAAATATTTTATTCACAATAGAACATAGATAGCATAAATGTTTAAACTGAGAAATTTTACAATTTTTGTCACTAAATGAGCTCATTTTAAAATGAATGCCTGCTACAGGTCTCAAAATAGTTGGGACAGGTCATTGTTTACCATGATGTAGCATCTCGTCTTTTTTAAAACAGTTTTAACACGTCAGTGCATTGAGGTTATGAGTTTCTGAAGTTTCGATGTTGTAATTTGGTCCCATTCTTGCTTGATATAGGTTTCCAGCTGCTGGTCGTCTTTGAGATACTTTTCGTTTAATTATGCGCGAAATGTTCTCTATAGGTGAAAGATCTGGACTGCAGGCGGCCAATTCAGCAGCCGGACTCTCCTACAACAAATCCATGCCGTTGTAATAGCTGCAGTATGCGGTTTTACACTGTCCTGTTGAAATACACGAGGCCTTCCCTGAAACAGAGGTTGTCTGGAGGGGAGCATATGTTGCGCTAAAATCTTTATATACCTTTCAACATTCATAGCGCCTTCCAAAACATAGACGCTTACCAAACTGTATGCACTTATGTACTCACATACCATCAGAGATGCTGCATTTTGAACTGAACGCTGATAACATGCTGGAAGGATCTCCTCTTTAGTCTCCCTCCTCTTTAGGACTACGGCGTGATTTCCAACAAGAACGTCAAGAAAATTTGGACTCGTCTTTTCCACTTTGAAGCAGTCCATTTTAAAGTGGCCCACAGGACACGACGGAGCTTCTGGGTCATGTTCACATACGGCTTCCTTTTTGCATGATATTGCTTTAGTTGGCATCTGCAGATGGCATGGTGGATTGTGTTTACCGACAGTAGGTTCTGGAAGTATTCTTAGGCCCATTTAGTGATGTCATTGACACAGTCACGCCGATGAGTGATGCAGTGTCGTCTGAGCGCCCGAAGACCACTCGGGGCATCCATAAAAGGTCTTCGGCCTTGTCCCTTACACACACAGATTTCTCCAGTTTCTCTGAATCGATTGATGATGTGATGCCGTGTAGATGATGAGATTTTCAAAGCGTTTGTAAGTAGACGTTGAGGAACATTGTTTTTAAAGTATTCCACAATATTTTTACGCACTCTTTCACAGACTGTTGAACCTCTGTCCATGTTTAATTCTGAGAGACTCTATCTCTCTAACACATCCCTTTTATAGCTAATCATGTTACAGACCTGATATCAATTAACTTAATTAGTTGCTAGATGTTCTCCCAGCTGTATCGTTTTAACATTTCTTGCTTTTTCCCCACTTTGTTTCCCCGTCCCAACTATTTAGAGACCTGTAATAGGCATCAAATTAGATATGAGCCCATTTAGTGGATAAAAGTGTAGAATTTTTCTGTTTAAACATTTCAGTTATGTTTTATTGTGAATAAAATATAGGATCATGTGATTTGAAACTCGTTTCATTTAATACTTTTCAGAAATTCGGGTTGTAATTACTCAGTCACAAGCCTTGTGAAAAAATATCCACTAGACTCGTGCCACTCAGTGGTGGCCAGATGATTGAATCAGAGCCTCTGCAGAATGGCAAGTGTTGGAACAAAATGCACAATTTAAAGATGACAAGCCCATGAAAGCAGCCTAATGGTTTTGGCAATGTTCAGCTGAATAATCTTGGGTCCTGGTATTTATGTAGATGCATCACATACCATCTAACTTTACATTGTTGCAAACCCAGACAGATTTGCCAGAATGCAAAATTGTTCAGGAATACTTTAAGAAAAAACACAAACGGTTTATATTGTTAAACTGGTCTCGAACTTCCCGAGCTCTTAATCTGATCAGGTTGTACTACTCTTCTTTTTAATAGGGCCTAGTTTCAGCTTTATCGTATGTAGTTTGTCGTGCAGTGTAGTCCCTCCCATCAAGCAATCAGGTCAGGTAAAGCTCTGATGTCAGAAATTTTGGTTGCCTAATTATCTAAGAATGAAACAGCAAATTATTCAGAAATTATGTATATGTGTTGCTAAAAATCCCGTTTAAACTACAATCTCAAATATTACTTCTGAGATTTTAGAATGCTAAACCTTGTGCTAAAAAAAATTGGTGTGTCAGCTTTAGTTATCTTGGCCCGTTGAGATTACCTATAATACTGGAAGCAGGGGAGGCTTGAACAATATCTGCTGTTCCATTATCAGCAACTGGAAGCGGCCCAAGCCTCTTGGTATGGCTCTGAGAGGAGGTAAGAGTGGATGGTGACTTAGAGCCTCTGCTAAGCCCATCAATGTCCCCTCTGGGCAGCTTCAGGTCCAGTGGCTCATCTAAGGAAAGCATGGGTGCATCCTAGAACCTCTTACCTTCGAAAAATGGACATAAACCAAAGAAGAAGGTTATTCAGCAATTAAACTACAATACTAATTTGGAAATTTTTTATATTTTTCTATCTTTTTCTAAATTTTTAATATATTAAATATATTTATCGAACAGCAGTTCGTATGTATGTATGGCTTGTTATGACATCAAATTTAAATCTATCTGGAATTATGAGTTAAATTTTACGATTTACGATTAAAAAAATATTAACAAGATCACTTTAGTCACAGTGTCATCTGTTCCCATTTGCTAAAAGATAGAAACGGGTAAAAAAAAACAGTGTAGAGTGAACACGACAGTTTAGCATCTATGTGGTTTCATTTCGTACCAACTGTACATCCTGCAAAAGTCTGAAACTACCGTAATTAAAAGTTTTTGCAGCTATGTTTTATTTGCATAACACAAAAAACACACTTCCTGAATATTGGAAATTATTTTTTAAAAGATTTAAGAATTTAACAAAAACCTTTTAGTGATGCTGTTTGTGGGTAAATACGGCAAGCTTGATTTTTCAAGTTGTGTAATTAGCACAGTAGACATTCTGTTGATCCTGTGTGTATAAATACACTACCAATTTAAAATGAAAACATTTAAGTAAAATCCAACATGCTTACACTTATTCACATGCTCAAAATAACACTGATCTGTATGTTCTCTCTCTATGACCTTTGCTTGCTGTGTTATTCAGAAAAATGTCTGCAATCCAGCCCAGATGGCCAAACTAACGCAACCCCCAATGTTGCCCCAGCATACCACAGCATAAACCTCTAGAACACACAGCCGGCTGCAGCATGCCCTCTCTCAACTCTTATGTCCCCCCCCCTCCCCTCAATCTGTGTTATGCTGTGTATCTCCAAAATACAAAGTTTACACATGTGCACGTCAAGGCCAACTGAACTGAATAGCCGATTGCAGACCAGGTTTATTTTTTTTTTTACTTGACCCCAATGCCAAGCATTACTAATGATTTTGTGATTAAATACACATATCCCAATTAAAAACAAATATTTAACTTGTTTCAATTCAAGATATTACTGAATACTATTAAAATATTACTTAATATTATTTATTTTGGACCTTGATGTCTTTGCAAGTGCTATTAATATTTATAAATGATCATGTTTCTAATTATATGATTTAACTAATGTGGACCTTGATTGTGAAATTCAGTTTTTGGGGGGGATTTGGGGGAGAGGTTGGAAGATGCCATTAAATAATGATTGATTTATTTTTCATTTTGTTGTTTTGGAAAATGACCAACTTTGTTCTTTTTTGTATGTTTATACATTACACAGTTCACACACTTCTAGGAGAATTAAATAACCAATATAGTAAATTGTAGTTGTAAACCTGTTAAACTATTTACTACCTAATTATGTGTACTTTTGTTGAGGTTCACTGTCAAGAACATAATATACACAGATGAATTAATTCTCAGAGCAATAAAGTTATGTGGACACCTGACTAATCACACAAATGTTCTTGTTTTACATACCGTTCCATATTATATATATACCAGTCTCTAAAATGGCCTTAGTAACACTGTTTTTTTTTTATCCACGCTCAGGTAGATACATCTTACTGTGACTGCTGAATCAAATATCAGCAGCTGTGTTGTTTAATCAAGCTCCTTCTTTGGCATGTTAAACAGCACATAACCAACAAAATAAAATAGTCACTTCACAGAGATTCTAAACCATAAATTAACTGAATGAAAAACAGTGGTTCTGCTGTAACCGTATGTGTAAAGGAGACCCAAATGTACAGTATGTGTGCTACTACAGTCAGTCGGTCGCGGCAACGGGCACTTTGTGCTGACTCACTTGAGTCTAATGAGTTTAGAGAGTAACTCTGGAGGTAGTAGATGAAGGTCTAATGTTGAATCCTTGTACAGTGTAGTTTAATGTCCAATCGCTGTATGAAGGTAGTGCACAGTAATATCTGACAGTGAAGCTGAAAATAACTAGATAAATCATAAGTAATTGGCAAAAACTGGAGAGATACTGAGCATCATTGCCATCTTCATCTCATTTCATGATCCTATTTATCACATACATGCAGTGAAATGTTTTTATTCCACATATCCCAGCATATGAATTTGAATGCTGGGGTCAGAGCGCAGGGTCAGCCAGAATGAACGGCACCCCTGGAGCAAGTGAGGTTAAGGGCCTTGCTCAAGGACTCAATTATGGTAATTTGCCTGGCGCGAGGTTTGAACCCCCAACCCTCTGATCACGGACCCAGAGCCTTACCATAGAGCCACCACACCCTCCTCTATTTGCCCTTTACACACAACTGCATACCTGTGCATGGCTCCAACTCCATAATCATCATTTCATAATCAAGTTTGCAGACCACGGTGGTAGGCCTGATCAATGGCAACAATGAGACAGCCTACAAGGAAGGTCTAGTACCTGGCAGTGTGGTGTGCCAACAACAACTTTGCACCCATAAGCCCAAGGAGCTGATTGTGGACCATCAGTGGACTAGAAAGAGTCATACACTCTCCCATCTGTATTGATGGGTTGGAAGTGTAGCGAGTGAATAGCTTCAAGTTCCTCGGTGTTCATATCTCAGACGATCTTCTCTGGAACCGAAATACTTCAACCCGGATAACGAAGGTACAACAGCACCTTTACTTTTTCAAGAAAAAGGGTGAATTTGAATACGCATCAGAAAACAGAATTCTACGGCGTATCCATTACAACAAGGTACACACTGCACGACTGTCAGTTTTTAATCTTGAGTGTCCCAGCCGCATACCTCTGGGAGGAGCTATGAGTAAAGATCACTGGCCAACAATCTTTTTATTGTTATTTACACTTCAAAGTGCACATAGAAACCTGGGCCCATGCCTATAATGTCCATTGTATAATGCGCCCCGGGCTACACTACGTTACTAACATTTATCTCAATTGTTCCCTAACAAGAGCGAAAGGCATCATCAAAGACACCTTTCACCCGAACCATGGGCTGGTTAATCCACTTTCATCCTGTAGACGTTACAGGAGTCTTCGTTTTCATACCAGCAGACTCAAACAGTTTTTCCCCCTCAGCTGTCTGCCTGCTGAATTCAGAACGCCGGCGTTAAACTCCGCACCTGCTTAATACCTGATAACACTGTGGCTTTCTGTTCCCCTCTCAGAATATGACAATATTCTCAATTATTAGAGCTTAGGAATAATATAGAATAATATGCAAAATAATGTATGAAAGTATTTTACAAATACAAATTTTTGTAGTTTTAATTAATTATGCAGTATAAATAACCCACCCAGTAAATATTAAGGCTATTTGTCTTTCCCACCACATTTTGCTGTTCCTTGCCATCACTTAGAGTGGTGTGAGCTTGTCTTATAAATTGGCTCAGGAGCCAGACTGATATAATTGGCTCAGGAGAAGCCAGGCTTATATAATTGGCTCCAAGAAAACTGTGGTTGAGTTTTTTCTGATGAAGAAGCATCAAGTGAGCTGAAAAATACATGTTTTCATGTTTTCTGTTATACTTTTGCTTTATTTTCTTCAGTTTACGCATTTGCACATAGTAATTGTTTTTGTTGTTGTTGTTTTTATTAACTCTCCTAGATTTAAATTACTCCTGGCACCTTTGGAATATTCCACTAGTTCATCTCATGTCATATTTCTTGGCTCCATCTGGCAGCTTCCTCACAATTTCTTTCCTTCCTCGATTTTCTCTCTCTCCTTGCGTGACCTTCCTGAAGGCAGACTGACTGCATCTTCACTAACCACACACTCACACTTACCTCAGAAGCATTTTTCCTTCTTCCCCCGCCCTTGCCAGCTGCCTTTTCAGGCAGGAACCTTTAGTTTCCACTTTGCCTTCACAGGGCCTTCACAGCAACACAAGTAAACTGTTTGTAGTTCCAAATTTTTAAAAGTACTGCCTAAATTTACACCTGCCAAGACAGACGTGCGTTACCGCCACTTGCGAACTAGATAGATAGTAAAATATACAAAAAACTCCTGGCAAATCAAGTGAGAGAAAAAAGGACAAGGGTTTGAAAGGGGACTGCAACAGAACGTCTTTTACTAAGCTATAAAAGGCTCCAAGCCAAAAGTCTCAGACACTAAGGAATTCCTCACAGACGATAAACCGAAATAGGAACCAAAGATTTGCAGCCGCGACCTAACACTAGAAAGACACTAGATATGCAGACATACCTTTGAAATCATCTGATATTAGGTGAGACTCAAGAGAGCAAACAAGTTATAAGAATGTCATAGGCTGTTGGCAAGATTGACAAAGGTGAGAATTTCATTACATGGTATATTAGACTGTTTCCTGTACATATGACAATCTCTGACAAAATCTTGAAATCTCTTGTTAAAATTATAAGAGTATTACAGATGACAAACATTAAATGTTACCCAGATTGTCTGTAACTAGCACATACGACAACAATTAAAAACTAAGCTCGCTTCTCACGGGTACCCAATTTAAAAAAACAAATAATTCCTTTCTTACTTTCATAACTTTGTCACCAGCTTTGGAGGCTGGCGCATACGGATACATTAATAGACTTAGATGCAATGCACACTTTTTTTACCTGCCTTTATGCCACTTGTAAGTTCAATGGGTGCAAGAACAGATGTGAGTTTCTACTGACTAAATATTATCACATACTCACAGACCAAGCTGAACATCTTAAGCTTATTGATCTAGCCCTGACTATCCCTGCATCAACTGCTGAGTTGTGAGAGGACATATAATGCTGTGAAGAATGTCATATCAGACTGGCGGTCTTGACTAAAGCCAGAGACACTCTCTTACCTTCTATCTGTGCATCTTTGTCTCCAAGTATTTCTGAGTATGATCTCAGTCTTGCTATTGAGCTAAGGCACACCGACTGCATTAGAAGCCAAATGCCTAATTTTCTGGACAACACAGAAACAGTGCAGTAACAAGAGATCAAATAGAGACACATCTGAGTATGAGGGGGTAATGGGAATGGGTGGGAAAAAGAGTGCAGGCTGATTTGACTGTGTCTGGCTTTCAGTCAACGAAGACTTAATTCACTATACAAAGAAACTGAAAAAATGTTAACAAATCAATAAATCTGTTTTTTTTCCCTTGAAATAAAGCAAGGAGAAATTAAAAACATTATAAATATGTTTAATTATTTTAGTAGTAATAACTGTCTGTTTTTGAAAAAGAGTTTCATGGCAGGTAAATTCTCACACATCACCGTCCATTGGCAGGTGTGGCAGAAAGTTAGTTTTAGGCCATAGTGGCATATACTGCATATGAAAAAATAAAATAAAATAAAATGAAAAAAGGTCTCGTATTGAGTTTTTCTTATCCACTCAACAAGAGTGTAGGTTTATAACAAAGATGCCATGCCATGCCACAAGCCATGCCATGGAGTCAGAAGTGGAGAGTTTTTTAGTGGAGAGATGTTGGAATAAGCTGAAGATAAAATAAAAATAGATTTGATAAAAAGATAAACACACTATGTCGCATACACAGGGTTATTACTTTTGTGGATCCAGGGATTCGGTGGGCAGGGGTGGATGATAGACTGGCTGCATGGACAATCAACTACCTCACCCACATACCACTGTATGTAAGAATGTGTGTCTGAGGTGGTAGTCTGCAGCACCAGGACTCCCAGGGCACATTGCTCTCCCAGTTCCTCTTCACTGTTCACCTCGGACTTGAGTTATAATACTAACGACTGCAATCTCCAAAAGTTCTCAGATGTATTTTTCATTGTATTTGATGGGAACGAGCAGGAAGACAGGAACGTCGTCAAGGACTTTGTTGACTGGTGTGGGAGTAACTACTTACGCTTGAACAGCAGAAAGACTTAGGAGATGGGGACCAGTGAGCATCCAGGACAAGTACGATGAGTTAGTGAACAGATTTAAGTACCGATGTGTTCACGTAAACAATAGATTGGACTGGCTGGATAACACTCATGCCCTGTACAAGAAGGGTCAGAGTTGCCTCCACCAGCTAAGGAGACTAAGGTCCTTTGGTGTGTAGGACATTATTAAGGACTTTTGTTTTTAAACTGTGGTGGCCGCCACAATTCTCTAAGCAGTAGCCTGCTGGATGGGAGGCAGTACAGAGCGAGACAGAAAAAGACTGAACAAACTGGCTAGGAAAGCCCAAGCTGGTTAGGAGGGCCAGCTCTGTCCTGAGCTACCCACTGGACTCTGTCGAGGTAGTAGGTGAAAGGAGGATGTTAGCCAAGCTGACCTCAATCATGAGCAACATCTCTCACCCCTGCATGAGATTGTGGAGGCCCTGTGTAGCTCCTTCAGCAGCAGACTGCTACATCCTTAGTGTAGCACTACAGCTGGTCATTCATCACAGCGGCTGTCAGACTATGTAACATAACATTACAGTGATGTAAAATGGGAAATATGTTTTATGTATGTGTTTTCATTTTCTGTCTGTCATAAGTCCTTAATACCTGTATTTTATCTTTAATCTGTGAGTTGCTGTGACAAGTGAATTTCCTCATTGTGGGATTAATAGTTTTTCTCCTTTCATAAGTCTATTTTGTATCTACCATAATAATAACTGTATGATAATAAGATATCGGACTGAAGTCACTCTTTACTCCAAAAAGAATTTTTTTAGATTTACTGTACAGATTAACGTATATTCACAATTGACCAGTTTCACATCAAAATTTTAGTTTTTACTTCAAAAAACACATTAATTTTGTTTTGAACTGGTGTTTACATATGCCGATGCTTTCAGCTGAAATAATTTAGTGACATGCGCCTTGCTTTATATCACAAAATGAATTTAATTATTTCTTATGTTTTTAGTCTTGTAAAGACGAATCTGTGCCGCTTAATCGCAATAGTTGTCGGCATTGTGTTGCTTTTAAACACAAGAGTGTGTGAGTTCGCACTGTTAATGAAATCTCTTTTAATGAAAAGACGTGCCGCAAATAACTGATCTTTTTGGTAGCGGTGCTTCGCTATGAGCCATCCATTTCCTGCCACTCCCTAATCCGAGGAGCAGAAGTCTGTGAATGAAAGTCTGTAATAAGGACTAGTGAGAGTTGTGCTACTGAAATGTAGCGACCTGGAATGGAAATAAATCGTCCGCATGACACGCCGCTCATTTCCCTGGAAACTGACCTTAATTCCCGAGAAATGCACCATCGGACATACACTCCAAGCAATCGGAATAACTTGTTTAATTGGAGGAATTTTTCATTTGATCGGGCTGTGAAAAGGTTAATTACACCTCTCTCTTTGAATTTGAATTTTCTCATTGAAATTGTAATTTCATTTTCATGTCTGGCATTGGGTCCTTGAGCAAGACCCTTAACCTCACTGGCTCCAGGGGCGCTGTCTGGCATTTCGGGCATTTTCATTCCGGTTGAAGTGTTTTTACATGAGCATTTCCATTCAGAATGGACTTTTAAAGCAATTGTAATTTGAATACAATACTCCATGTAAACAGGGCGTATGAGAGTTACATATCACCTGCAAGCCTTACAGAATGCAACATTTAGGAAAAGAAGCTCAAGAAAAAAATAATCTCAGTATCATAGAATGGATTTGCCCAGACATAGCACTCAGCCCAGGCCCAGACATGAGAAGGATTTATTTCTGTTGCTGAAAATGCTCCCTCATTCCCACCCTCTCTACTTTTCTTTTACACACAAATACGCACACATAATGTGAAGTATCCAAGGTGTTGGCCATGCATGTAAATAATAATATGAAGCAGCTGTGCCTCTGTTTTAAGTTGAAGAGCTTCTGGTACAGTACACTGCTGAGTGCTCCAAGAGTCAAAACGATCACGTTGATGTGCCCACCTGGAGCCACGCATACCAAACAGACATATACATATTTTGAATGGGTACCTAGACTAGATGGCGCCTGTGTGAACGGCTGCTCGTCCGACACCCTGTCTGTTTGCTAACCTTTTTAGTCTTTTACTAGTTT
>JAOUQX010000019.1:6465898-6480448 GCA_028566295.1 Liobagrus marginatus | reverse complement strand
CTCTCTCTCTCTCTCTCTCTCTCTCTCTCTCTCTCTCTCTCTCTGTCTCTCTCTCTCTCTCTCTCTCTCTCTCTCTCCCTTTTATTACCAAACTTTCTTGTTAATAAAAATGACATTTTCACTGCATTGCACTTGACGTTTTCTATGTTGCTTTCTTTGTCCTATTGCGCACCTTCCCAACTTCCACTAAACAGCTTATCCAGGACGTACCCTGGGGGATTCAGCCACAGGTCGGTATGATGCGGCATTCTGCTGCATGGCCCCTGTCTGAGCATCTGACCCCCTGCTAATAGCCATTCATCCTGTATGAATGCTATAGTCATAATCCAATGACACTTTGCTAGGCTCATTGGGATACATGTAACTGTAGAATTTCATTGATTCTTTACGGTAATCGAAATGTTTTCCGTGAAGCTGCATTGGGACAATGTCTATTGTTAAAAGCGCTATAGAAATAACATTGAATGGAGTTAAATTTAATAATCCTTCTGCATACCAAGGTGTAGTCATGTGACAATTGATCATTCGTAACTAATAACTTAATGGTTGTGGGGTTTTTTTTTTATTCCGAGTAGAAAGCATTTAATAGACGACATACTGAACATCTCAAACTATATAATGACATAATATCAAGAACATGTGGGTGCTATTTATAATAGAACCTTTTAAAAACTATTTTAAAAAATAACATTTATATGACATAATGCTGTGTTGATAATATAGTGTGTCTATATGGTGTCTCTAACTATAGTCCTTTTGGGAATGGCAATATAGAAGGTATCTGAGTTAGCATATGTCTTATTTGTAAAATCTGTGCCTATTTGTGCCAAAGAGTTCTGGTTGTAATTGACAGCTAATAACTAATATAAGATTATAATGGAAAATTAATGCAGATTTTCTCGCCAGACTTAATCATATTAACAAAACTAAAGTTCATCATTCATTTTATATTGTACAACGTCCAATGTTTTAAGCTGTAAAATGCCAGTCTGTTCAATATTTAGTATTGTATAATATAATAATAATAATAATCTAATATAAATATTTGAAATATTTGTTTATTAATAATATTACAGAATGCAGTTTTAGATTCATTAATTAATTATGAATTGAATTCTTTTTGCACATGTCAGCTTAATCAGAGAGCGACTTTTTATGCAGCATGTTGATTAATGCAAAAAAAGTAAATAAAAAAATATGTACTATACCTGGGCCTAGACAAAGTTTATTAAGAGTTAAATTATGTTAAATTGTATAAAGATATTCAGTATAACAACACTCTTGCTTGTGTAACATTGCTTAAGTAAAATGACGTTACTCTAAATATGGCCGATAACTTTCTTAGGGATAAATGCTGTGAGTTCTTTTTATTTATTTATATTAATAGGCTCAGTATTATTTGATTTTGTGCAGTGGAATTTTATAATACAAAGGGAAATGAATGGAAACTGCTATGCAATGTGTTGCCGAGGTTAGAACATAAAAAGGCGTAAGTTAAAAGTAAAGTTAAGTTTATTGGTCACATGCACATCATACAGTACAACATACAGTGAAATTCTTTGATTCCGCATATCCCAGCATACAAATTTGAACACTGGGGTCAGAGCGCAGGGTCAGCCAAAGTTGGCCGTCTTGCTATAATAATGCTTTGCTTATGTATTGTGTTTGGATTTTTTTGTATTAGTGGCTAGAGATTAATTCCATATAAAACTAGCAGGTGAGCATAGCTGAGGACATACCAAATATTGACTGCTGTTTTTCTACATTTATTGAATAGCGCTGCTAATGCATTAGAGCAAGCATTGCATGAGGATCCGTCTATGTCAGTAATCAATAAACACCTAGATGATAGATATATATCACCAGTAAGCTGTCTGACAGCAATCATTTACAAAATAATATGTAATGGATTTTGAAGTATTTAAAAAAAATTATATAATATTATATTATATTAAGGTTCTTAGCATTAGTGAATTTGAATTTGAGGACACTTTCACACTGCAGATGGCGAGATCACCTCAAAACCGATGGTCCTGTTCCTTGGTCCATGGAGTGTGGGGAAATCCTCGATGATAAACTATCTGCTTGGGCTTCAAGACACTCCGTATCAGTTATACACAGGTGGGTTCCTATCAATATTTTTAAGGTTTTAGGGCCCAAAGTGACAATATATTGTGTAGCCACCATTATTTTCCAGCGCTGCTTTAACTCTCTTAGACATGGAGTTCACCAGAGCTACACAGGTTACCACTGGAATCCTCTTACACTCCTCCATGATGACATCACAGGGCTGGTGGATGTTAGAGACCTTGCACTCCTCCGTTTGAGGATGTCCCACAGATGCTCAATAGGGTTTAGGTCTATAGACATGCTTGTACAATCCATCACCTTTACCCTCAGCTTCTTTAACAAAGCAGTTTTCATCTTGGAGGTGTGTATGGCCCCAGACGCTCTTATCCAGAGCGACGTACAACCAAGCAGTTAAGGGCCTTTCTCACGGCAGTGGTAGCTTGGCAGTGATGGGAATCGAACCCCGGCCTTCGGATCAGCGGTCCAACACCTTAACCACTGAGCTACCACTTCCCTGGGATAGACTCCAGCACCCCTGCGAATCTGAACAGGATAAGCGCCAGACAATGAACAAATTAATAACTAAATTACCCGAAGATTGAACATGGAAATGACTGCATAGTCAGCACACACTATCATGTTCTCATATGGACATTACTCTTGACTTGATATCTAAGAACCAATCTTAGCAAGCAATCTTTTGTGCAATGTTCTTCTGGGGCTAATGCTTATCGCATCACTTTCAATATCTTCCCTTTTTTCTACAGGAGCCGAGCCCACTACCTCCGAGTTCACTGTGATCATGCATGGTGAAAAAGTGCGCTCTGTAGAAGGCATTGTAATGGCTGCTGACAGCTCTCGTTCCTTCTCTCCCTTGGAGAAATTTGGTCAGAATTTTCTGGAGAAGCTGATTGGCATTGAGATGCCTCACAAGCTGCTGGAGCGTGTCACATTTGTGGACACACCAGGAATCATTGAGAACCGCAAACAGCAGGAGAGAGGTAAAATCATAATAAGTAGTTACAAGATTTTATGATGAAGGGTAATTAACGCCATATTACAAAGCACCTGATATGATTTCAGTGGACACAATGCCTGGTATAATACATTTTCTGATAACACACACCAGTGGAGCAGCTATGGGGTCCTGGGATCAATATCTGTGCCTAGGTTAATATCTGTGTGTTTTCTTCCCATGTTTCCATGGGATGCTTTCTAGTTTTCTCCCATTTCCACAAAATATAAGTGGGTTTTCTAAAATGCATTGCCCATGTGTGTCCAATGTGGTCAGTTGCCATCCAATTCAGGGTGTATTCTCAAATGGCTATTTGGTTAATATCTGCAACCCGTATGACACGTATAGGCCATATGTATTTACCTAATGAAGCATACTCAATTTGAAATGGAAGCAACATTAAATTGTAGCTTTAATTTAAGGGGTTTAAAAATATTGCATAAAAATGGCAGACATTTTACATAGTTCCTAAAATGTTTTTACAGAAGCCATTAGACAAACTAACATAATTATAAATATAAACATTTATATTATTAACACTTGTGTGCAAATTGTTTGCAGTCAGTGACTGTATATAATCTGGAGCCCATCTGTGTTTATTTTATTATTGCCTTCTTTATCCAGACCTTCTGATACATCTGCACATTCATGACGCTAGGTACCAGTTAACATTAATTTGGTACCTTCTGAATTTTCTGCTTTTTTTTTTTTATCTTAGTTAGCGGGGATTTAAAAAAAATTTTTTTTAATCATATTACTTTCCTCCTTCACTTGCATGAGCACCTCAATAGACCGCTCATAAAGAGTTTCCGTTAACAGCCACTAAATACAATTTACGACTTGGTCAACTCCACCTAGGTTAGGGTTAGGGTTAGGGGTATACGTCCTTAATTTAATATTAAATAATTGGAAAACAGGCCAAATACGGACATAAAACACCTTACAAATCAATTATCCAATTATTTTTGAGCCTATGTAAAAAAAAGCCTTTAATTCCTATATGGCTCATGCATATATTTTGTTGTAAACTCCTTCAAGAAACACTACAAGGCTTTTTACTTAATTACTTAAATTTAATTCAAGTGCATCAAATTATCATCCAAATATTTCTACAATGCCTTTACAACATAGATTTTTACATCCTAGTATAGGTTGACCAAAAGCATAGTGAGCATAGAAGAAAGATAAATACATATTTTTTAATGACGTAAAGTGGAACCCGATTGTAAATACATACATAGGACTCACAAAATTTCGAGGTTGTTTGTTTGTACGAGGCCATAATTAAAACTTTAGATAAATAGAAGTGGTAGCTCAGTGGTTAAGGTGTTGAACCGCTGATCTGAAGACTGGGGTTTGATTCCCAGCACCACCGAGGTACCACTGCTGGGCCCCTGGGCAAGGCCCTTAACCCTCAACTGCTCGGTTTGATAACTGTAAGTCACTAAGATAAGAGCGTCTGCCAAATGCTGTAAATGTATATAAAAGATAATAGTGTAGCAACTGTAATATGTTTATTTTACCATTTATCCATCACTTTCTCCACAGGATATCCCTTTAATGATGTGTGCCAGTGGTTCATTGACCGTGCTGACCTAATATTTGTGGTGTTTGATCCCACCAAGTTGGATGTTGGCCTTGAGCTAGAGATGCTCTTCAGACAACTGAAAGGTCGAGAGTCACAGATCCGCATCATCCTCAACAAGGCTGACAGCTTAGCCACTCAGGATCTCATGCGTGTCTACGGTGCCTTGTTCTGGAGCCTTGCACCGCTTATCAATGTGACTGAGCCGCCACGTGTCTATGTTAGTTCCTTCTGGCCTTATGATTATGCCCCTGACACCAGCCGTGAGCTCTTTAAACGTGAGGAAATCTCTCTCCTGGAAGACTTAAACGGCGTGATTGAGAATCGCCTAGAGAATAAGATTGCCTTCATTCGGCAGCATGGCATTCGGGTACGTATCCATGCCCTACTGGTGGATCGCTACGTGCAAACATTTAAGGAGAAGATGAGCTTTTTCAGTGATCCCGAATTGGTGTTCAATGAAATCGTAGAGGATCCAGATAAATTCTATATCTTCAAGTCGATCCTGGCTAAGACCAACGTCAGCAAGTTTGACCTGCCCAACCGTGATGCATACCGTGACTTCTTTGGTATTAACCCGGTAAATAGTTTCAAGCAGCTTTCTGCACAGTGCTCTTATATAGGTGGCTGCCTGCTGGATAAGATTGAAAAAGCCATTACCACTGATTTGCCAGGACTCTTAAGCAGCATTCACACCAGTAAGAAACCTATTATGACCTCATGTGAGGCAACTGGCTGTGGAGAAAAGCCCAAGAATCGCTACCGACGAAACTGAGAAGAAAAAAATCGAACGGAAAAACGACAATACTGGTTGCATAGGAACAGTGACAACATATCCTACTCCTGCCACAGATGTACCGGTATATCCGAAATTGAAAAGACATGAAATGAGATTATTTAATAAAAAAAATTTTAATTGGTTATTTAATTGAGCCAGGAATTGGGTACATTCTGATATGAAAAAAAATAAAAAAAAAGTTTTGTGCACTGTGTCAATAACCTGTTATAAGTTTATAAAGGGCAATTGTAGCATTTACAATTTACAAAGAAATATAATAAATTTCGTTTATTTACTATGAGTAAGAGGAAAAAACTAAATACAGTTTCACTGACATATTTGTATAAAATCTAAAAATTGTTGTTTTGTTAACATTGTCTATATACATATATATATATATATAAAAAAATGAGCACATGGTAACAACATTCTGTTTTTTTTCATAAGTGTTATGAAATATAGTTGCAGACTTGTGACTAGACTGGTCTCTTTCTTATATCATATTCTATTGAATAAAGTCCCTTTGCTCCCTGTTTAGTATAATGAGACGAATTTCATGACATATTCCTACATTTGTACTTAAATACTTTAGGCATATTTTAATAGTAATAGTATATCTGCTTCTAATTCTATTTCCACGTGAACGGAAAGTCTTCTATAAACAGTCACTTGAATGTCATATTAATGAGCGTATTTTGTTTTCTATATATTTTAAATGCTTAATTGGCTGTAGTATTATTTGCCCATGTGTTTTAGCTGTGCAGCCTATGCTTACTGCAAAGTAAATAAAATCAAATAAAAAAGTGAAAAATGATTTTCCAAGTGGCAAAAGAAATAAAAATATTTCTGATCATTAAACTGACTCTTCTTTAGCATCTCCAGAGATAAAGAAAAAAGTCTATATTAATGTTATATAATGGTTCTTCTGTGAAAAATGTGTAGTATAACTGTAACGCTAAAAACAGCTTAATAGCGTTATATCTGGTCATCTTCTCTGTATAATAAAATAAAATAAAATAAAAGCGAATATAATGCTTTATTGTACATTGTACAAAAGTACAAGTAAAAATATGAGTGGTGCTATGTTTGAGGGGTTGATTCAGAAGTTGAAACAAACAAGGTAATAGAAAATAAGTGTTATATTGTTTATCATTAACCCAATTTCCACCTGGGGATTAATGAAGTATTCTGATTCTGATTAAGAGTACTGTCCTGTCGTGTGTATTGTGCTGTCTGTCTGTATTGTATCTTGTCAACAAACCGCACCCAGCTATATACAGTATGGTCAAAACGACAGTAGAATCAGGCCACCACAGTAACAGCACACTGAATATTTAGGATTATTCGGGAACCGAGTTATGTGGCGGCAAGAACATTCTTCCTGTGTTATGATGCCATATTGTGCCGATTTTTAAAAAAATGTATTAGTTTATTTAACAGGGACAATGCAGTATAACATTGCTATAATTTCAAGCAGCCGATGCTCCAAATACAGGCTTCTAGTCCAAGGCTAATTTGCAGCCCCAGTTCCTGGTTAGGCTTTTTTATACAACAATAAATCCTCACAAAAAAATTAATAATAATAACTAAAAAAAATAACAATAGTGCAATAAACTGAAACTTTGTATGATACGTCAGTGTTCACAAAACTACCTTTGTTTGAACCACTTTTTTTTTTACATTTCTTTGAAACAGTTTTTACCCACAAGCCATCAGGCTTCTCAACACAAAGGACTGAAACACACTCGAACTCAATTGTGTCATGCATGCACGGTCACTTTAATACGGTTTTAAAGTGTTTTCTTACTGTTTCATTAATAAGTGCTGCTACAGTTTACACTAGCCACTTAACTTTACTGTTCTAAATAATGCTGCTATTTTAACTTTTAATGCTGCTATCATTATTTAGTATGTTGCCACACATTGCACACCCACCGGCTTTATGTTTTATGTTGTGTGTATCTGTCCCGTAGCATAGATTGTGCAAATTTGGTATTTATTGGTTTTTATTGATGGTTTTTATTTGGTATTATGCAGTTTTGATTGGTCGCACATCTTGTAGCGATCCCTTTACTACGCTGTTTGGTTATTAATTGGCATATAATTTCCTGAGCAAGATTATTTACACATTTAAAAACCATTTTAATAAAAGATAATAATTGATAATAATGCCATCAAATTGATTTCTTGTTTAAAACTTTGAATGCGTTTTAATATAGGGCTCTAACCGGTTTGTTAGTCAGTTGAGAAACCTGACACAATATAATTAATTAAAAAGCAAAAAAAAAATTTTTAATAAATATACATAACAAATTATACAGTAGTACAAGAAAATGAAACCGTTTTAAAGCCTTCGGATTTTTCATTTTTTCTAAGGACACCTGAGAAGTATTTAGATCGTTTCTAAATACACTAAACAAAAGAGGAGATTTAAAATATATACATTTATGTATAAAGTATTTTGCTAGTAATATAATATAATATAATTAATCAAATCGTACAAAACGGAGCGCTCTTTCGGGTTTTCCGTACATTACATCTTGTAAAGTGAGCGTGAAACCGTTAGCAACCACGAGCCTCTCTATCATCCGGTTCTGCACGGGACGGTGACGCAGCGTTATTACAGCTTCCTTTAAACGTCATCAGTAAGCGCCGCAGAAAGGTCCTTCTTACACAGCGCTTGTCCACACGCCGCTTCGTGGAGCGATAGGTCAAACCGAAACACTGAAAAAATGTCCCGGTGTTTGACATTACTTAGGTTTGGTCTGCACACCTGTGGAAAGACTAGATTTTTGTCGTGTAGCCAAAACCGTTTTGTCGCAGCGGCATTCAGTGGAGGTAACGGGAGAAATATATTAGCATAGAATACACCGATTTATTACATGCTTGTAGGTTGGTGATGAGACGCTAAGGTTTATTTAGATAAACGTGACATTAAAAATATACCGGTCCAAATCGTATATACTCTCATATTTTTAGCTTCTATTATAAAATAAAAACGATTGCAGCCATAATTATTTTGTATTTTTAATATGTTGACCATATTATCCATGAGTAGGTTACTTAAACCGCCCACTTTTGTTTTCTAGTCAATGAAAGAACAAAGCTGAAGCAGTCTAGCAGTAAACCGAGGCTCTGGAGCCCCAGGCATTTTGGTGGGAAGTTAACCTGCCGTTCATATAACACTCAGCCAGAAACTGCTGAAGAGGAGCTTCATCACAACATTATTAGCGACACAGAAAAAGTACAAGGTAACAGTTGATTTACTGCTCGTATTAGTCACTTTCATTAGTTTTTAATTACAGTTGCAGAAATGTGCCACTTTAGAAAGAAGAGTGCAACAGCACGTTTTAGGGGGAAAAATTAAACACCTTCCTGTTTTAATGGTCTTACTTGTGTAAAGTCAAACAGGGTGCCTTTTGATGTTTTATCCTTGGGTGCATCATTTATCAACATAGATTCCAGAGAAAAAGAACTATTGAATGATTGGGAACATTTTGAATGATAAAACATACAACACCCTCTTTGCATAAGTCTTCACACCCTTTCATAATTGGGGTTCTGACTGTCCTCAGTGTAAACCAGGCACATACAAAATTAGGCCTGTAGGTACATATGGTGGTGGTGGTGGCTCAATGCTAAGGCTTTGGGTCAGTGATCCTCGATTGCTCGTTGTGCCATACGTTCTGTCAGACCCTGCGATCTGACCCCAGCCTTCAAATTCATAAGCTAGGATGTGCAGAATAAAACATTTCACTGCATGTATGTGTATGTGATAAATAAGATCTGAATATGAAATGACGTCAATTAAAATAACTATATGATATAATAATAATATAATGACTGATGTATATACCAGTACTGTTTCTATCGTTTCATCGAAGAAAATTATATCGCAATAATTATCGATTTATTGCCCAACCCTAATTACCGTTTCATTTTTGTGCAGAAATACGGTCAATTTGCTATTGTAGTCAGTTCAAGCAATCTTGATACGATGCAGTACAATCTTTTTTTTTTTTTTTTGTAAAGGGTCCTTCTCTAAGCATGAGTTCCAGGCAGAAACAAAGAAGTTGCTGGATATCGTAGCCAGATCTTTGTACTCTGAGAAAGAGGTAATGAATAAACAAAAATATTCAACAAAATAAAATTACTTTCCATATAACAGTATATAATAACATTTATTTTGACAATAAGTAAAAATGTTAATTTCAAAGATTTGGGCTAATATGCTTTAACTTAAAGGTGGCATCGGATGAAATGATCACATTTGTAGATTTATTTGCATGTATTTGGATTTCATTAACATTACTGCCTCAGATTGATAGATCTCGTATTTCAAAACTACAAAGCAGCTGGTGTTGTGTTTTTAAATCAGTCAGCTTTGTAATAATAAAAATACTCATTGACTAAAATAGGTTATTAGGTCACAATAAAAAATGTTTGATTTTTAATTTAGTTTTAGGCTAGTTCATTCCAATCACTCCAGAGTGATATGCAAAAATTTGAACTTAAATTATCCTGTACAAGTTTGTGACATGGCAGGACTTAATGGTTGCTTAATTTCAGGTGTTTATACGAGAACTTATTTCGAATGGCAGTGACGCGCTGGAGAAGTTGCGTCATAAGCTTATTACAGACGGCGGAGGCGTTTCTAAACCGCTTGAAATCCATCTACAGACTGATGCAGCTAAAGGCACTTTAACTATCCAGGTGCGTTTTAACTGTAAAGAATTTTTTTCTGCAGAAGCTTATGTTTGATTGTTTGCTGCATTGCGTACAGCTAATTTTATTAGAATGTTGCAAAAATGCTTATTTAGGACACCGGCATTGGGATGAATCAAGAGGAACTCATTACGAACCTGGGCGTGATTGCTTGCTCTGGCTCCAAGGTTTGACCCTTTGCACACTGTTACTTCTAATAAGTAATATTTCTCTCAAAACTCCATTAGCTAAATTACCTCATTGTATTGTTATATTGTTCACTCTTTGTTCTTTAGGCATTTCTGGAGGCTCTTCAGGGCCAAGCCGAGGCCAAAAACTCCATCATTGGGCAGTTTGGTGTTGGCTTTTACTCCTCTTTTATGGTTGCTGACAAAGTAGATGTTTACTCTCAAAGTGCAGAGCATGGTGCTCTCGGATATCAGTGGTCATCAGACGGGTAAAATACAAGGCAAAAAGCTAGTGTTTTAGGGTAATATAAGAAGAGCATAAGATGGCATAAATTTGTAACACAATTGTCTATTTGACTTTGTGTTTATTTAGTTTTTGAATTTTACAACGAGTACACGTGTTGGCTTTAATTCACTTTCATTTTATTCATTTCTTTAACAATGCGAAACAGTTTTACAGAAATTCCGATTTATATTTAAATTTGTCCTTTATAAGAAAGGGAAATGGATGTCAACAATGTTAAGACCTCAGAGAACCAGTCCTCTTAATTCATGTGTGTTGATCGGATCGTGAGTGTACGTTCAGGCTCGTTTATTTCCTTAGAGTTTATAAACTGTTTGAATATTAACGCTTGAGTGTAAAATGTTTTTAGTTAGACAGCCATATTTAGGGTTAGATGTAGTTTTTAGCTTCTCATTGGGTTCTATTTGCAGCACCACTATAGTGATGTGCGGTTGGTAATTAGAATAAAGTGGCAGCCGGCTTATTAGTAATGTAGCGGTATGTGGTCGAAGGACCAACAAATTGCCAGAGCCTCTCGTTTCAGAGCAACGTACCTCCATTCAGTTGAGCTCAGCTTCCTGCTGATGAACAGAACTTGGTGCTTCTTCCCTTGTGACAGGATTGCTCCAAATCCTGTCTCTGAGGTGTCCATGTGTACTAAGGAGAGGATGTTGAGGTCAGTGTTGCTCAGCACTGGTGACTGCCTGAGGTCCTGGAAAACCTGTTCTGTGTCCTGCGTCCATTGAACCCTGTCTGCTGGCTATTTTTGGTCAAATCTAAGAGCGGAAGATTACATAGTAGAAGTTAGGCAAAATCACATTGGTGTCCAGCACCAGTTTCTTAGTGGTAGGTTGCGGGAACGCTCTGACTGCCTGCATAATTTGCTGTTGCTTTAGCAGATCTCCGCTGATGTAATAACCCAGGTACGGGTAACTCAGTCAGCCCCAGATGGAATTTCCTCCGATTAGCCATGCACTTAGCCTTTTGCAGATTCCCTCAAGACCCCCCTCAGATGGAGAAGGTGGCCTAACTAGGTAACTAAGTGGATGACCTCATCAGTGGTGCAGCCGCAAAGAAACGATTAAGTCTCAGCTCTATATCGGTCGTTGAAATGTTGCCAGTGCCCCATGCAGGGCGGAAGAGCTCAATGATGTCGTTTTTCTCTTATTCACCAAATATTTTTATTTTCCCCACCAGGAGATGGCATTCTCGCCCCTTAAATACAAAAAAAAAAATTCCCGCTAATTGACCTTTTGTACGTCTGTGTCATTAGGTTTAAGTTTCTAATTCTCAAAGTCTCTTTATTTAACACATCGTCTAGTTTTAGACCAGTCTGTCTCGGTTGGATTTCATTTTCATGCTCTTAATAGCTGCTTCTCTATCCGTTCCCCATTCTGATGTGTTTGTGAACGCTCATGTCTACTCTGGTCTGGTTCGTCATTTTTAAGTTATGTTTCCCCATTATTTTGTACTAGTTTCTTTGGTCAGACTTTACTTATGTCTGTATGTTTTAATTTTTTTATTTTTAAGCCTTCTTTGTTGTTACTCTTGGCACAAATCATATGTTTTTTTGTGTTAAACCCAGGTCATTTAAATTCTTATCAGATTATGTATTTTCCTTATACCCATAATTATATTCCCACAATTCCCACACGGCATATTTCAAGAAAGTAGTCAAGTAGGCACTCTTGGGCTGAATATGTGAGTAACTAAACTAAATAAGTAGTCAGAGCATAACTAAAGAATTAAGTAAATGTTATCTGAATCAGTATTGTAACCGGTATGAAGATTATTAGAAACTGGTCAATTTTAGTACCTAAGTGTGGGTCTCGTTTCACTAGTGATCACATGATCACACTAAGCTACAACATACAAATATCAGTCAGACCAAGATTATCAATAATTAGCAACCACATAATTAGAGCCTGATGGATATTGGCATAAGAAATATTGATCAATATTTTCCATATTAATTTAACATGCATAAGGCTAAAGGTTTTAAAAAAAAAAATGTTTCTGCAGCTCAGGATTGTTCCAGATTGCTGAGGCCAGTGGGGTGAGGCAGGGGACCAAAATCGTCTTACACCTGAAGGAGGAATGCAAGGAGTTTTCTTCTGAGGACCGTGTTAAAGGTGACCTTAAATTATACTTATTTGCCCTTTTAGCTGAGTTTCCATTTGGTCATTGTTTTATTTATTTATTAATATTTTTGGCCTACAGCGGTTGTAAACAAGTACAGCAACTTTGTCAGTTTCCCCATTTACCTGAATGGCAGACGATTGAACACACTACAAGTAAGTAGCTGTACCAAAATATACTTAGGATCATGTACATCACATATGTCATATGATCATAAAATTTCTAGTAATTACATTGTGGCTGGATTTCATTGTGCACCACGGTCCCAACTCTAACACAACACTATGGTACCAATTGTACTTAGATGTGGGGTTAGGTTTATTTCCTCAACAAAAACAAACTAATATAATCATCATTACAAAAATTCTAGAAAATTACAGTTTTTGTTAAACATCAACCTGTTTATGGATTTATAATAAATACATAGACCATGCAAGTTACATTCATCCATTCATTGTCTAGTGCTTATCCTGTTCAGGGTCGTGGGACGCTGGAGTCTATCCCAGATAACTAAGGGCTTTTACACGTCTACTTTTTATGGTCTTTTTCAGTATTTCCTTTTCTCACCATTTTTGTGACCCTAATGTGTCTTATAACCACATATTCATGCATTCATTCATTTATTGTCCATTCATTCTTTAGCGTTTATCCTGTTCAGGGTAACGGGAACGCTGGAGTTTATCCCAGATAACTTGGGGTGTGAGACGGGGTACACCCTGTACCATCGGCAGTTAATCGCAGGACTAACACTTAGAGACAGACAACCATTCACGCACATATTCACTCTTATGGACTATTTAGAGTAGATAATTCACCTATGCACAATGGCATGTTTTTGGAGATGGGAGGAGACCGGAGTACCCGGGGAAAACCCGCGCGAGCACGGCGAGAACATGCAAACTCCACACAAAGCGACCCTGGGTGGGAATCGAACCCATGACCACCTTGCTGTGAGGCAGGAGTGCTAACTACACTGCCACCGTGCCGCCTAAGTTCCATTAATATCATTGTTTAAAAAAAAAAAAAAAAAAAAAAAGATTATTATGTGAAATTTATAAGCTGCACTTTTGGAAACCTGTGTTTTTCCTCTGCAGGCTCTCTGGATGATGGACCCCAAAGAGATCAGTGAGTGGCAGCATGAGGAGTTTTATCGTTATGTAGCTAAGGCGTATGATAAACCTTGCTACACACTTCACTACCGTGCTGATGCGCCCCTCAACATACGCAGCATTTTTTACGTTCCCGAGACGGTAAGTTGAACAAGATGTATAGAATTATGAGGCAGCGTACTATTTTTAAAGTCTCAGCTCCATGACATTTCCAGTCGGTTATTTCTGAATGTAGAAACCAACCATGTTTGACGTGAGTAGGGAGATGGGCACGAGAGTGGCTCTGTACAGCCGGAAAGTTCTAATCCAAACCAATGCTACAGAGATTTTGCCCAAGTGGCTGCGCTTCGTGCAAGGTTGGCCCAATTTTTATTTATAGATTTTAGTCAAATGTTTAGTTGAATCCTTCCAGTTGTTGAGATGATTGACTGTTTATAATGCACAGTAAATGTGTATATATGCATGTATGTGTTCATTGTAGGGGTGGTGGACAGTGAGGACATTCCCTTGAATCTCAGCAGAGAGTTACTACAGGAAAGTGTTCTCATTAGGTACATGTCTATCTAATTCAAATTTCAAAGTCTATTGGTCACATGTACATTCTACTTGGTACAACATACAGTGAAATGCATTGACGACTAACAAAGTGTGCTAGAGGGGGGGGGGGCGGGGGTGGGGG
>JAOUQX010000019.1:6207533-6222870 GCA_028566295.1 Liobagrus marginatus | reverse complement strand
TCTTGGCACCATGTCTCCAGGGTTTTAATCTCCTTAAGGTAGGCCGTCTCATCGTTGTTGGAGATCAGACCCATCACTACTGTGTCATCAGCAAACTTAATACTGGTAGTTTACAATTTACGAGGGCTTAAATCTCAAGGACTTTTTTCTCTCACTTGTCAGGTATTATATTTTTATTTTTATTCCATTTGATTTCTTCTTATTTATTATTATTTGCTGTTTTTAAAATCCCTGTACTTATAGCAGCAGCAGTCTATTTATTTAACAACTAGAGGGCAGTTGTGCCACACCCAGTCCTCTGCTAATGCTTAATAAGGTTTTAAAAAACTTTTATTATTAAAATAAACGGCATTCAGATGGAAGACCAGGTAAAATGTTTTAGCAAACCATCTAGTGAACAATTAAATATACTGCTGCTCTAAATACAGGGATTAAAAAAAATTATAATAATAATAAAATGTTAATAATAAACTGGGTAAGTTCACCAGTTTTATACTTTACACTAGATTGTTATCATTGTTAAAATAATCTGTATAAGGAAGAAATTGTATTTATTTCTGTAAAAAAATCTTATCTACGCAAGAAACCAAATTAACTGCAATCAAAAACAGTTTCTACAGCAGCTGTACAATGTTAAAATCTACAGTTTATTTATTTTAGGCAACTTGTTGCTTCCTGAGTCTGCTTTGTGAAATTGCTATTAAATTTGCAATTAACAAATTGCGTTTTATCATATTGCGATATTATTGCAAATGTGATTAATTGTTCAGCCCTACTTGGAATACAATTTATTTACAATGACAAAGGTAATATAACTAGCTTAACATTATTAATTCATTTTAGAATTCGGTTAATATTTACTACTATGAGAATATGCTTTATCACAGTTTTTTAACTGTAGTACATAATTTTTCAGTGTGACAAAATATTTCCAGGTGTATTTATTTACAGTCACGTTCAGGTTCACTAGGACACAAACTGATAGACTGGATGGTGGAAAACAGATCAGTGCAAACAAAACAATTAATTAAAAAAGGTCACCCATTCAGTTCTCAGGTAGTGTTCAATTTCAATTCATTATAGAGCAGAGCAGTGATGATGACGATGATGATGGAACAGTCACAATGATGGACATTACACAGCCCACCCCTCTAAACATGTAATTAGTAAACCACAAGCCTTTGTAGTTTTACCCATTGTTAATAGTGTTAGAATAAACTGATATGTTCCGTGTGTGTGTGTGTGGTTCACATTAAATATAAATGCTACAGATAATCCTGAAATAGTGTTTAGAAGCAAAGCTACACTAACTGGATGTACAACACAGCTAAACTGGCATTCACTGGCAGGAAAGAACAGCAACCATGGCTCATTTCATTTCCTAAATGCTCTGCCCCCTGCTGGCCACAGCACCTCACTGCACCATCCGAATGAGCACGGAGCCGGACAAGTCGAACGTCTCAAAACACATGAGAGGAAAGTGGAACGGACACCAATGTCAGACGCTATCGTTCTCTCTGTAGTAAACGGCGGGATGTTACTGCGCCGTGATCCCGGCCTGCTCGCTGAGGAACTCCTCCAGAACCCGGATGATGCAGCAGGCTTCAGGTGAGCCGCTGTGTTCCGCTCGCGCGTTCTGCAGCAGCACGTCTCCGTTTCCACAGCTCTGTAGGAACAGGCAGCAGCGGAACAGGGCATAGTGGCTCATTTCTGCCTGACGGATGAAGCGCTTTAGGGTGTTCATGTCCTGGATGGCCTGTTTTTAAAGAAACACACAAGCACATGATAACTGTGTTAACAATTTGTGTGTTCTCTTTGAAATCAAAAAGGAGTCACGTGGTATAACTCAATTCTGAAGAGATCTCATCTGAAGAGATCAACACCAGCTTGTGTTCATGCTTTAATAACAGCAACACAAATAATCCCCTCTAGTGGCGATACACCGTCATTACATGTAAATCTTCTGCAAGAGATTCTGACGTCATCAGTTCACTTATTTTATATAAATATTTTTTCATTTCATAAATCATCACATTTGATTTAATATATTATACAAACTTTGTTTATATAACCCATTTTTGGAATATCAATGTTTTAATGCATATTCAAAGAACAGCACATTACACACCAGACTCCTGATATTAAAAAGAAAATATAATGCATATGTGCAAAAGTTTGTACACTGTTACCCCCCTATAGGTTGTCATTCCTTAAGATCAGTTTCAGGAAGGCAGATTATGAAATATAATCGCTCTTTAATATGCATGATTTATAACCTGTGTGAATATTCGTCTGCTCTTCTATAAAGCACCAACTTTCTCTCTCTCTCTTAATCTCACAGACAGACACACACACACACACACACACACCTTCAGCTTGAAGTTCTCCAGGATCTGACGCAGGAGGAACGGGTTAAAACGCTCAGCTGCGTTCACAAACGCCGGGATCCACTCGTCACAGAACCGGTTAGTGACTGGAACCAAAACAAACAATGCACATGCAACACCATGTATGAATATACAGTTTATAAATATATAAGATATAAGAAATATATATATATATATATATATATAAGTAACATAAATATAACTGAATATAAAGTGTGTGTGAGACACTCCAACGATGTCCAACGATGCACGCTTCTTCACCGTTTCATTTCTGATGCGAAACACTTACCTGCACTGGTGAACGTCGCCTCCCCATCGGAGAAGTCTATCAGCAGAGCCGAGTGTGAGGCATCAGAAATAGCTTTACACAGTGAGGAGGTGTTCGGTTCTTCCTGCACCAGACCCTGAAGACTTGCCGCTTTAATGAACCTGAAAAAGAAAAAGAATCATTCTGAGCAGTGAGTGGACCATGAGAAGAGATGTTGTGAGGATGTGTGTTGTCAATGTTGTGAGGATTAATGTGTGTGTGGGTTTATTTATTTAGACACACACACACACACCTCGCCACGTCCGTCTTCGTCCTCTCCTCCGCTCCGGTCACCTCCACAGAAGTGTGACTTAAAGCCTGCAAACAGAAGTGAAATTATAGCACTCTTAAATCAGAGACATGAGAAGGAACAGATTTACCGGTACTTATGGATTTGGATTTGAATGCCCTCTAGTGGACACGAGATACACTGCAACTTTCTACTGGATCCTGTAAAACCCAATAAAAGTGAAACCCTTTTATCAATTTATATTAAGGAGGCGTGGTCTCTGTATCGGTCAGTCAAACTGAAGTAGGCATCGCCCCTGTGACATACATATTTCTGTGGGATTTCTTTTTTATTCCAAGTCATTATTAATTTCTACACGGCAGCCACAGAATCCAGTTTCCTTACAGCATAAAGCAGGAAGCTGATGTTGGCCTGCACCAGCTGCACCACTCTGTGGACATGCATAACAGACTCTTCGTACCAGCGGCTCAGATAGGGCCGGACGTCTGACTCCAGATTCTGCATCTAACACAGAGAGAACAATGAAATGTGTAACCACTCATATGCCAACATGTTGTATTTGTATGTAGTGTTTACAGAAATTTCTAAGGTGTCTCTTACGTCTGGCGTCAGGCTGCGCTGGAGACCCTGCACATACTTATCCAGCTCGATTCTGAACGTTAGCAGATTAAAGAAGCTTACTGAACATGATGGGATAATATGGAACACATCACTTGGTGTGATTCATGTACTGTCTGGATCAAGGATATAGGTTGAGGCCTTTCTCTGAGCCTCCAAGAAGACACACCACCCAGCCGTTACCGTTTGTCTCCGGCTGTTCTGGAGATTTCTCCTGTTCCAGGAAGCAGCAGTAACACCCCACTGCCTGCTCGGGAAGACTGCAAAACACACAACACAGTACAGACAATAAAAGCTTATAAAATAAAATAAAAATAAAAAACATTAACTACGGTAATAACTTATACCAAAACAATTTAATTTGAAGTGCATTTTAATTCTGCTATCTACATATCTGTAACGGTTGCTCTGGAAATGAGATCATTAACTGTAAAACAGAATAAATTCCTGTAAATCCACATAAAGACTTTTGAAAAGGAGCTTTTTAAGTCTTAGGGAAGGAGGTGTGGCCTTTGAATGGAGTGGAGGAGCTTCCCAAATGTCTCAGGAAGGGCATGTCCTGTTTCTGGAGTGTAATCAGCATTATTACAGACTATTAAATAAACGCCTGTTTTACCTCAACTCCACTGTAGCTATGTTGCCCATGCCACCTAGCAGGGCTCCTTTACTCAGCCTGCGCGAGATGTAGCTTCGAAGCTCAGGCTCCGCCTCCGACGGCAAGCTGCTGTCCAATAGGGTTAGACTACAACACACAAGAGGTGGGAGTTTGGTTATTATGACCATCAGCAGGAAAGAAGGAGTGAGAGTGAAGCATCTACCTAAAGTCCTCCTGGCTCGTAGTAGAGTCGGCCCTTATCTGGCTCCAGGATAGGCCGTCCTCAGAAGATTCCGATCTGGACAGTTAAGAACATGAGTTACTACGTGTATATGATAATTACTGCACTGTAACACTATCAATACATCAGTTAGAATAAGGAAGCTCCTGGAAACATTTGGATGACAACAGTGTACATAATTTTTCCTTATTAAAAATACAGGTCATAGATAGATAGATTAGATTAGATAGATATGCAACAGTACTACGTAATTAAGTGTGCTTTCCACCAACTCGTGCAGAATGACAAACGTGATTACAGCTGATTTATTTTATGGTTATAGATGCGCGTGCGTAACTCAAAGAGCAAACTCGCCTCGCGCTTTGATAATAATATATGGAATAATAACAGTTAATCTGCTGTATTTTCTGCCCATATGCGACCAGGTCTTCGTTGTCGAAGTCGGCATCTTTATCCTCGACGTCGATTGACTCCTGGAAAGAAGAAGTCTGAGATGTAAACATCGCTGCTGTCGCTAACCCACCTGCGCCAACACTGCAGGATGGGCACTGCGCATGCGCAACGTTTCCGGGGTAATTTAGCGCACGCGCGCTTCGCAGTGTAACTGTGAACGCCAAATTACAAAATAAATTGTTATTACATTGTGATTTTTAAAGAGATTTTAATCAATAGATTTATTTACTATTTAACCATTTGTCAATTAATCCTTGCGATATTTATTATTTACGTGAAAATAGGCGCTAGCTTTTTGAATATAAGTCTCTCTTCCGGCACGGAAGTCGCGAGTTCTCGCGAGAGTTGTCTTTTCTCTAAGCACCTCGCGCTCCTCCTTCCTCCCTCTTTCCGCCATATTGCTGAACCGGTAAGGCAGAAGCTTTATACGTTTATCGTTGAATCTCCTTTATATCAGAAGCATCGTTGGTTGTTCCGTGTAGTTAATCGCTGAATTTTCTTTATGAACCACATTAGAGTTTAGATCTGTAATTATTTCTTTTAAGGCGTCATTGTAAGTCGTTATTTTGCCCGATAACGGTCAGGTCCTACACACTGCTGTATAGCAAAGCTAAATGCACAGTACTGTATCATGGCAGTGATTATGTAGAGGCAGAAAGTGTGACTTTATGTTTGGGTAGAGATTTGAATCGTTTAGAATTGCACTGAAGTTTTATTTAAACGAACGGGTCCCTTGTAGATGTTGCTAGCTAACTAGCTTGAGAGCTAACGTTAATGTTGTTAGCAAAAGCTGGGTTTTATTAGCAGCATGTCTTGGCGAGGTGAAAAAAACTACCCAAGTTGCTGAGCTCGTTAACGGGATTAAACGTTTGTCTTAAAAGTGGAGTATATACGTGCTATGTTGCTAAAGCTAGATGAATCTGAGGTCAGCCAATCAGCAGACTGGATTTACCTTATTTTCTTCCTCTGTACGAGCTAGAAGTCATGTGATTCAACATGAGTGAACTAAGATGCTGTGTTTTTTCCCTGGTATTATGAAGGAGCAGTGAGACATGTGCTGTGGGTTCCTTAAGTTTGCTCTAGGGATTTTATGAAGGTGTTTTACAGAAGTTATGGGTTCTCCATGAAGCTTTAGAAAATGCAGGGCTCTTTGGAGAAGACAGTGATGCTCGATGTGTGTGAGACTCTTGGGTTGTCCCAGAGGTTTCCTTTTTGTAAAATGGATATGAAATGTACAGTGTTACTAAATGTTTTGTGGTTAATGGTTTGTGTGGTGTTTTTCAGGCATCATGGTGCGCATGAACGTCCTTGCCGATGCGCTGAAATGCATCAACAACGCAGAGAAACGGGGCAAGCGCCAGGTCCTCATCAGGCCCTGCTCCAAAGTCATAGTGCGCTTCCTTACCGTCATGATGAAACACGGTGGGTGAACATCACCATTCATCCTCACATTTTACCCTTAACTGGAGGTTTGAGAAGAATATAGAAACATCTGTCCACTCTCGGCACCATAAGTATTGGGAGTCATCAAGGAAGTGGTGCCTTGGTGAAGGGGAAGTAACCCTGGTACCCTGTGGATGTTCAATCTAATGTAAATAGGGTTTAAGTGATGCTGTAGGGCACACGAACTTGGTTCTGCTGGTTGAGACGATGGATTTTAATGATTCAGAACCTCATTGTTCCTTTCAGCTGCTGATAAGATGGAAATGTGTGTGCTAATGGCAGCATTCTCTGTCTCTCTGTAGGTTACATTGGCGAATTTGAGATCATCGACGATCACAGAGCTGGCAAGATCGTTGTAAACCTCACAGGCAGGCTGAACAAGGTGAGGGTTTAGTTTTTTCCCAGCCTTGTGTGTGCAATTAGCTTAGCTCTATTTACAGTATCTTATTGTAATTTCTTCTGCTCTTGTATCTGACGCTTGTTGTGTTACCAGTGTGGCGTGATTAGCCCCAGGTTTGATGTGCAGCTCAAGGATTTGGAAAAGTGGCAGAACAACCTCCTTCCATCCAGACAGTTTGGGTGAGTGTGTGTGTGTGCGCGCGCGTGTATGCATTTGCATTGCTGTCTTGAATGTGGTGGTGTGTCAATCAGATGTGTCATACCTTTCCTGTAGCGTAGAAAAGATGCATTTAAAAAGAAGTTAAATATGTTAAGTGTTTGGTTTGTGTTTCTTGTCCAGTTTTAACAT
The DNA here is from genome assembly GCA_028566295.1 of Liobagrus marginatus. NCBI lineage: Eukaryota > Metazoa > Chordata > Actinopteri > Siluriformes > Amblycipitidae > Liobagrus > Liobagrus marginatus. The sequence continues at coordinate 6,215,828 of JAOUQX010000019.1, read as the reverse complement.
GTAAATAATGTAGTCTGGTAAGGTTGTGACAAGGTCTTTGTTATTGCAGTCTCCTTTACAACCTGCAGAGGGCAGTAAATGTCGCTCATTGCGCCTTTAAAAGCACGTAGCTTGTTGGGTCGCATTGTTATTATACGAGTTAATCTTGATCTGTAAATGCATTCGGATACAGTGGAGTCTAAACCCAACTATGCTAGAAGTACAATATATGTAAGAATTTTCACATTGTTCTAAGTTACATCGCAGTGCACTTTGTAACATGTCATGGAACTCATTCCTGTTTTAATATGAACAGATTTGATGGTACATGATCATCAGGTTGGTGCGAGGAAGCCGAATCAACTGTCGGGCTCCAAGCTGACCAATTTCCTAGAACCCTGCCTTTGTATATATTTTCTTTCTTACAATTTAGCAATAATTATTCAGAGTAAACAACTAAAAATGTGCACATCGAACTGATGAATCTATTTTACTCAAAGCTGTTTCAAACAAATTGATATATCTACTTAAGTTTTATACATGCAAGAAAAATTAATTATACGCATTGAAGCGTTACCTTCATGCTACCAGATTAGCACACTGCTATCCTGTCTTATAAAAGCCACATAAGCTTCTGTACTGCACAACTGTTATGGCTTTGAGTCTTAAAGGTGAATCTTAATCAGGTTACATTAATCCTGGTCTTTGGTGCGAGATTAATCCTGGTTTTGTTTTGGATTTTCGATTTGGATTCGTCAGTTTAAATGCTACTGAACGTATTTGGAGTCAAAAGTTCGCTGGTGTTCTCTAAAGCTTTCTTGGCTATGTAATAAGGGTGTTCAGTTTAATGTTTACATTAATCCAAGCAAGTTTGATCTGTGTGTCTTTTGTGCAGTACGCACTGGATTTTCCTTTTATTTATACTAAAATGACTAAACAGCTTCGTCTGTTTAAAGCATTTTACCTCAGAGCTTCTCGTTTGTTTAAATATAAATGTATTTCTTCAGCTTGACCTTCAGCCTCCATTTACTCGTGAGGCCTTTTTTTTTTTTTTTTTTTAACCAACCGCTGGTACAGGCACTTAATCGAGTAGCGTTGCGGCTCGTTTAATATTCTGAGCGTGTTCGGCATCACATCTCGCTGCCTGTTCGTTCCTCCGTCTGCTTTCGCTGTTATCGATTCAATCGCTGCTGATTTGCAGAAGTTTGTTTCTTCGTTTTCTGTTAAGTGTCTTTCATTGGCCGGTAAAATGGCTTTTTGCAATGAGTTAAAGGTAACAGCAGCACACACTCGCATAGTTCTGTATCTTCGCCCATGTGCACAATAACCATCTCCAGTTTAAAAAAAACAAAACACATTATTAATGTTGTTTACTGTTTTTCACTAACGATTTCTTCCTTTTGCAGGTTTATCGTGTTGACGACCTCCGCTGGCATCATGGACCATGAAGAGGCCAGACGAAAACACACGGGAGGCAAAATCTTAGGGTTCTTTTTCTAAAGCATGTAAAAGCACCGACCAATAAAAAGCCATTTCTAATGGACCCTGATGTCTGTGGGGTTTTATTTATTTTTTACACATTGAGTGTTCGTTTTCTTTGCTTCATTGCCTTATTAGCTCTGGATATGTGTGAGAAATGGAGGATGAGAAAGTGAAACTTAATGTTGGAACATCTTTTTCCTGTATAAATATTTATATGGGTATATATATACACACGTCTTTCACACCCAAAAAAAGAACATCCTCTTTTGAGGTCCATCTACTCGAGTGTATTTTAAACATTGGGAACTTTGATTTTTCTTGTTTGTGGGCTGACTGGATGCTGATGCTGAATCTGCAACAGCATCAGACATTGGGTCGGGATGCAGCTCCCGTAATAAATCTCCTGTAAATTAATACTGTTTTCTAATAAATTAAACTGATGCCTCTATTTGGAAGTTGTTTAAAGGGTTGACAGAAAACGTTGACATGCTACTGGTTGTATCTGTGTAACTGGGCGCTTATAACAGGTTTTTATTCAGCAATGTTTTAAATGAGTTGCAGGCGGAGTTATATTAATAACCTTTGCTAAAGAAGCTTTAACACGCTTAATTTATTGAAATGGATTATGAATAATGTGCTGCAGTGTGTTGGGGATAAAATGGAAAAATACACATTTAGAAAAGTAAACAAGGCCCAAATCTGGAATAAACTTACATATAGAATTAAAAGGTAGGAAATGATTCAGGTGACTGTAACCCATATATGTGTATGAAACTGGTTTCATTCTGAACTGAGATTTCTTTATTGAAGTTTTTTGTTAAGTGCTTGACAAGGAGACTGTGACTTTGCCTAAATTAACAACACAAACTTCTCGAGCTCGTGATCATGGACTCTGCATTCCTCACTGAGGTAACGCTTTACTCAGTCAATGACCGGATTACAGAAGCAACTCTGATGAACTGATTGGAGATCTGTTTCTGTCTCTTAGCAGATCCTTTAAAGCCAAGGCAGGTGCGCTAAAGTTCACCTGAGGTTCTGTGGCGAACAAATGCAGTATTTCACACGCTCGCTACATGTGATTGATTCACTCAGAAGAGATGTCCTCACACCTGAACGTGAGTGCAAAACGTCTGCTTAGTCCTCAGCCAACCTTTTCACTATGTTCACAAAATATACAACCCAATGTTTCCTGTAAATATAGGAAACGATTAATAAACAGCTAACATGGTTGGGTTTGTATATGATATCCAGTGTAACCTCATAAATAAAACACTAATATGAAAGGGTCCGATGTACACAATTAAAATGCACGTGAATAAATAGAAGTTTAATAGAACTCTTAAACGTGCTGTTCATTCATGTAATTTCCTTCGTAATTAAAGTAATCGATAATTTAATAAAACAGCGGCAGATTTTGAACCTTAGCATTTGCGAGCTAATTTTTTATAGCGCAATCTATTGGCTAAGTCCACTTGTTTTGTTTTTTTGCCATATTATGTGTAGATTGATAACAAATAAAATCTAGTTGGAATTAAATGTGTATGTGCAGTCTGGAGGTTCAATTCAATTACGTTATGCGCTCCAGAATTATGTAGTTTCGTGTAAAACGATCCAACGTTCGACGATCCGACGTTTCCGTTTCCTGTTCTTTTGCTCCGTTGTAAACTGATTAAGTACGATTTTCACTTCAGGTGCACATTTCTTAAGACGACGAAGGAATAAAAACAAGTTTTAGAGGAAGCTTCTTCCCAGCGTAACGAGAACAAAGAGGCATGAAACACGTTTTTGGCCCGAGAATAACGGAAATTCGAGCCGGAGTATTGACGCTTGGTGCATTTCTGCAGGCTGAACGCGCCGGTAAATGATGATGGGGCTGTTTGGAGAAACTCACTGACTTGTAATGCAGCACAATGGCGGTTTGTATTAAATCCAGCCACCGTGTGTGTGCCTGGCGGCGTTACACTATGATAACTTCTCTATCGAATATGAGAGACGTAATGTCAGTTGAAGACGGTAATCAGGTCCGGGCCATTACCCCTGCTGGCTAAGTGCTTATGTTGATGTTTTTTGGGTTTTGGGTTCGATGGCGCTGTATCTCTGGGTGAATGGGTTTCATAGAAAAGCTAGTGGAGCATTACGTCATAACCTCACACTCAGAGGCATCTCCTGAACCCAGCAAGTCACATCTGGACGTTACAACAGTGAACTATATACTGTAGGGTTTAATTCGTCCTTTATACTGGACTTGATTGGGACTGGTTTTGTGTACAAGTACTAATTCCTCTGTTTGACTAGTAATTTTAAAAACTTCTTTAAATAGGTTTATTAAGTGTCAAATCGAGGGTCAGATCTGGTCTGAGTGATCTCACCCTCAGGAAAATGCACGTACACTTGTCTAGGCATCATGCTAAGTGAAATCAGTGTTAATGTTCCATTAAAGCAAAAAAATTAGATAATGAGTCTGTGTCCCAGTGCAGTTGACTCCAGAATTTACCATCTGCTTCTCTGTTTTTCCACCATCTCGTTGACTTCCATGCTGTGGTGATGAGAAACCATATTGGTTAGAGCAAGGTTTACTTCAGCTAATCAAACTATGCGTATAGTTTAAAGACCTGCTTCTGATTTGGAAATTGAGTCGGTTTCGTTTCACCACACGGCTGGCGCAGTGAACATTGAGCTCAAAACATGTCATTTATCGTTTATTGTTGCTAATTACACCATTAATCAAACCTCATGCTTTTTTAATTATGCTAATATCCCCACTACGTAAACTAGTCACGCTACACGGTGCTGGAGGAAAATGCAAAGCTTTACCGAGAGTCTTATAAGGCTACGTAATCAAGGCAAGGTACATTTTTTAAGTAATCATTTTTCTCATATTTTCTAGCCAATCAAACTCATCAGTATTCTTTAGACGTCGCGCCGTTAATCACGAAACGCATCCGACGCCACTTCATATTTAGGCCTGACCCGTTCGGATGTTGTTAATGATTGAAGCAAAACTACATCTTACCAGGCGTTACTCTGCCATATTAAGAGTGAACTGCAAATATTTACAACAAACAAATCTACAAGCAGATTTTTATCAATGTCCAATGACACAAATGATAACTTTCCTGTAAACTCATCTTTTGTTTCTTTTTTGGTCGACTCAAAAGCAAAATGCATAACATTCTTTCTCTTATGAGATTAAACTACTTTTTTTCCATTTTATTGAAAACTATTGTTTTTTGTTTGGCCTCACTATAAGCTCTACAATGTATAAATTGCTATTCGACGTCTGTTTTTCACTACTACTGAAATAAATTTTAATGCTCTTAATGAAGAAAATTTTGCTCTATTTGGCAACAAGTGTGGAATCATGTGACTCACTGATCATTCGGCTCATCTCACCTGTAAGAGTGAACTCTTTAGGATTCCAAACGGCACAGGGTTTTCATGCCCCTACGTGTATTTATTTATTTTATAAAATACTAGTTAACTTTTAATAAACAACATTACCTTTTGTAAAAGTAAACATTTATAAACAATTACAGATTATTTAAAAAAAAAGCCCTGCAATCTAAAAGTCGACTCAACGACCCGACTGATTCATTTGGGACACACCACATCTCAGAGCAGCACTGTGGTAAATTCCGGATTACAGTACTGAATTAGCAAGTACTGGAGCTAAAACGTGCCGGTATTTTAAATCTTATAGTTCTGTTACGCCGTCAGTTGCTTAAGGTTAATGAAATAACATGAACCGAGCTAAGACAGTTCTTAAAGAATTCTTTATAGTAGCTAGCAAAGTCTTAGCTAATTAAGCATAACTACGTTGAATAGGGATACGGATATGCTGTATAAGTAAGTAACTTTAAACCTGGTGTAAATTAGACAAAAATAAATAAGGTAGTTAGATATAATTTTATTCGTATTCTTTTTTAATAATTAAAGGGGCGGGGTTTTTAAAAGTTTCCTTGTGAAAATGTCCGTTGAGGGGTTTTACCTATCAGTAGCTCATTAGATTTTTTTAGTGTATTTCATTGAAAAATGCACGTAATAGACTGACAAATCACACGTTAAACTTTTATCAAATAATAAAAATGCGCAACGTAGTCAGTTTGTTACATTCCCGTTAGCCGGTTAGCTTTATTTTTTCTGTCACAGACCGTGCGCGAGCCCATTACCCTCACCGCCGCGATTCGCTTAAAACCGGTTCTACGCAGCGCGGTTTCAGCGGCCCTCTAACTGTTTGTAATAAAACATTAGACGCATTCTATAACAAATCAACTATGATAATGTTTTCTCGAGATCCGATTATACAGTAACGGTCTTTTACTGAAAAGAGGGTTCGCGAACTCTTTAGGTAAAATGAGTCGATTCACTTATCATGCTGTGGTGATTCCTGATTCTCGAGCTTGCAATTACTGTAGTGTGTGTTGGTGTTCCATACTCTTGTTACAACTGCTTTATTTCAATGAATAAAGATAGAAAATATTAACGCGTTCTTTATGCTAGCCATCTTAACTCATGACTAGAGTTCTTTAATGTGTGATTGTAGTTCTGTTGATTTAACTTAGTGTTGATGGCACCTTTGCTCGTTTTTCTCCTAGGAACAGCATTTAAACAGCTAAAAGTGCTTGAAAACAGCAGTGTTCCAGACTTTCGGATGGTTCTTGGTGGACCCAACGTTGCTGATGGTGAATTTCAGTCTTGGAATACAAAAGAGAAGGTTTAGGAGTGTTAATACATCTGACATTTTCAGAATTTTCCTCTAATATGTGGCAGATTAATACTTTATTCTGAGCTACGTTATTGAATTGTAGAAGTAATTCAATACTCAATGTATTTTTGTTGTTTAATTTACTTTTACGTTGTTGGCGCTTCAGATTGAATGTTAAGATAATAAGATATTTCGTGCATGATATTAAGTCTCTGAAAAGTGCTATGAAAATGATCCTGGCCTGCTTTGTCTTGCAGAGGGCATGCTGAGGACAACCGAGTCGATGCCAGTCACAGTGCCGTATTGACAGCAGTAACGTGACCGTGCCAGCTGATGAGCCAATTAGCGTGATGGCAGCAGAAGACCAGGACACCCTACGGCTCACTTGAGTACGTGCACCATGACCACCGACATCATTTATGTATGTAGGCCTTTGATGACAGTCAGGTGACTAACACACACAATCACAAACTGCCCGCTCGCGGAGCGGGTAGGTGTGAATAACTAGCAGGTGTAATTTTATACAAAGAGACGGTGTGGTCTGAAACCTGGACGGTATTTTGGATGTGGAAATTTAAATGAGCCACATTGAGTCAGTTTTCTGGGTCAGACGTGCGAATAAACAATTACACAGAGGTGCCGAGCGCTTTCTGCAAACTTTCACAGCTCATCAGGACACGGCGGCTGTTTGAGAAGGTCACGTGAGGACAACACACACAGATACGAAACGTTAGTAGGGGGTCCAAGCACTAGAGCTGCCTCTGTATGTTTGGTAGAAAACAAAACCTTAAGCTTGTATTAAAATCCTGTTTCAGGAAGTGAAGTTCAATCATAATACATAAAGCTAGCTAAAACTTGTATCATACCTTTCGAGCTAATCACATTTATTTATATATTTAAGTTAGCGGTGGATTAATGACTAGAATAAATTACGGTTGGACATTTTCGGGTCCAGCTTCGCTCTTTTTTTTCTTCTTTTTTTTTTTTTAAGTCAAATCCACACATTTGTTGTATGTCTAAAATGTATTATTAAAAAGAAGGCAAACTGCTTGTCACTACTTCAGTTTAAGGTACAGTACAGACGTGGGTATTTTTTCAGGTGTAGTTCTCCTGTGTACTGCCGGGGGGCAGTAGTGGCTTATCTCCAAGCGTTCACAGTGCCGGCATTATGCACAATTCACTCATTCTATTTCTGAAAGGCTTTGAGCTCCAATTAAGATTGGTCCAGATGATTGCAGAATTAGTAATGCACAGTGAAGATTTCTAATGTTTGTTTTTTCTCCTTTACGTTTTATTGCTAACCAAATGCGTGTCCGATCCAACAAACTGATGCTTGTTTTAGTCATCAATAAATGTGCCTAATCAGATGGCACTCAGGTGGAACTCTGTTATTATTTATATATTACCCATAGATGAGATTTTTAGTCATTAGTCAGTGTCGATTTTGTTGTAGACGTGCTGGTAAACCAGCATTTTTAAATGATTTGTTTTCAATTTGTGTAAGAGTATATGCATCAATATACACCATGCGCAAACGTTTAGAAAGAGAAAAAGGTCATGACTACCATCACAGGAACAATAACTTTACATCATGCTGCACAAAGCTAATAGTCATTGTTTTTTTGGAAACAAGTTCAAGAAACAGGGATCTGCATAGCAGTGTGTGTGTGTGTGTTTATCCATACACATCTGGTATGACATCATCCCCATCGCCACCCATAACCTCAGAGCCCCATCAGTGTCTTCTAACTCGCCATGTTCCTGCTAACATCCATCGTGACACAACACCGCTGATTACATTTCACTGCTGAATTCTGGCCGGAGTAATTAACTTGAGTTCTGCTAGCGGCAAGGGCTCAGCAAATATTATCCCGGAGCCTGCGAAAGGCCTCGGGATCGAGGCGGGCTGGCTCATGACCGTGGCCACCGTATTGACTTGATTAGCTGCTAATTAAGAAGCCGGCCGGCCGGATAGGGCGCGGAGGGAGATGACTTCATTAGCGGAGTCTTGGGGAGCGTAATTTTTCCTCGCTCCCTCACATATCTCCCTGGTGTAACGCCCCCGATGCCGGCGACCTATCCAGGGGCGTGGTCAGGGCGGCCACCGGAAAGTCTGACGTCACAGCCAA